>JAXCMG010000055.1:6074305-6167678 GCA_034642415.1 Podarcis siculus | reverse complement strand
TTATTACTATCCTGCACTTCATTTCTATACCACTGTATATTTTTAAGAAAAGAATCTCAAAGCAGTTTGCAACCTACATTAAAAGTCAACTAAAACAATCCAGAACAAAACTTTACAGAGGAAAGTCAAATAACAATGATCAGCCTAGTCTGAACTCTAGGTCTTTTAAAATATAGGATTCAGAGTTGTTAGGCTAGCAGATGCAGATTCTGTCAGGTTTTTGTTTCTGCTTCTGTCCGTTTTTGGTTGACTAAATACTGACCCTGGAGATTTAGTGGATCACATGATTGAGCCAAACTCTCCCAGAAAAGAGTCAGGCCTTTAAAATCTCAGGTTCCCATAAATAGGCCTGTGATTACTAGTCAATGAAAACCATGAACTTTGACATCTAAATCTCTCCAGTTCTTTGTCTATAACAATCTTTCATTTGTATTTCTCCATCATTGGGGGATTCCTGAGGATCTAACCTGTTTTTCTCTTCGTTGCAGGTGGCGAAATGTTAGAAATCCGCATAATGGAAACGCTACATAAATATTTGGGGTGCGGAGAGAGCTTCTGTAAGAAGGTCCATCTCATTTCCCAGGAAAGCACTCAAAGAGAAGAGAAACAATATCATTGCTCGGCATGTGGAAAGAGCTTCAGTCACAGAGCCAACCTCACCACCCATCAAAGAACCCACACCGGGGAGAAACCATTTCAGTGCCGGCAGTGTGGAAAGAGCTTCAGCCAGAGCGCCCATCTCACCACCCATCAAAGAACTCACAGCGGAGAGAACCCATACATGTGTTTGGAATGTGGAAAGGTTTTCAGATACAGGCGCACCCTCGCTTCCCACGAAAAAGTTCACACAGAGGAGAAGCCACATCAGTGCTTGGAATGCGGAAGGAGTTTTGCCTTGAGGAAATGGCTCACTTCCCATCAAAAAATTCATAAGGGGGAGAAACCCCACAAGTGCTTGGAATGTGGGAAGAGCTTCAGCGAGAGCACCTCTCTCACTTCCCACAGGAGAACTCACAGCGGGGAGAAACCATACCTTTGCTTGGCGTGCGGCAAGAGGTTCGGTCACAGGGCCAACCTCGCAGCCCATCAGAGAATCCACACCGGGGAGAAACCTTTTCAGTGCCAGGCGTGTGGGAAGTGCTTTAGCCAAAGCACCCATCTCACTACCCATCAGAGAACGCACAGCGGAGAGAAGCCGCACCTTTGCTTGGAGTGTGGAAAGAGCTTCAGTCACAGGCACACGCTCATTTTCCACCAAAGAATTCACAGCGGGGAGAAACCGTACCGGTGCTTCGAATGTGGCAAGAGCTTCAGTCGTAGCGACAATCTCACAACACATCAGCGAACTCACAGTGGGGGGAAACTGTAGCAGTGGCTGTGTACATACAGTGGTACCTCGGGTTACAGACGCTTCAGGTTACATACGCTTCAGGTTACATATGCTTCAGGTTACAGACTCCGCTAACCCAGAAATAGTGCTTCAGGTTAAGAACTTTGCTTCAGAATGAGAACAGAAATCGTTCTCCGGTGGTGCGGCGGCAGCTGGAGGCCCCATTAGCTAAAGTGGTGCTTCAGGTTAAGAACAGTTTCAGGTTAAGAACGGACCTCCGGAACCAATTAAGTACTTAACCCGAGGTACCACTGTATTTAAATTTATGAGACTTTAATTAAATTGTAGGTGGGTGAGGATTGCAACAGTGTTCTTGCCCAGCAAAGAAGTTGCCCTCGTCTATCAGGACCGTGGAGTGCACCAATAATAATAATAAGAAGAAGATATCCCGCTTTATCACTACCCTGAGGAGTCTCAAAGTGGCTCACATTCTCCTTTCCCTTCCTCCCCACAATAAACACTCTGTGAGGTGAGTGGGGCTGAGAGACTTCAGAGAAGTGTGACTGGCCCAAGGTCACCCAGCAGCTGCAGGTGGAGGAGCAGGGAATCGAACCCGGTTCACCAGATTACGAGTCTATTGCTCTGAACCACTACACCACACACTCTCTCTCTCTCGGTGCCCTAACCTTTCTTCACATTGCAGACCCCTTTGCAGATCTACAAAGTGCAATTTGGATTACTTTTTTCACGTTGCATCGGGGAAGAGGGTCACAAGCGGTTTGGCGACACTCGTGAGGTCAACCAGTGCCATCCAGCTGCATTTCCAGAGGTGCTCTGGTCCGGAGAGAGAAAGGGAGAGTTTTAGGCAAATGGCCCTTTTTACTCCTCTCCCTGGAGAGAAGAGGGATCAACACACTCAAAATACTCCTGGTTTTGCACCTGTTGGTCACTGAACAAAGATGCACGTGTAGAATTACAGAACTGTGGAGTTGGAAGGGGCTCCCAGAGGCATCTAGTCCACCCCCTGGCTGCAGTGCAGGAATCACAGCTAAATTAGGAGTGGACTCACCACGTCGCCATCCATTAAAACAACACACACTTTAAAATCTGATTTCTTTTTATTGTTATTGAATGACTTTGTTCTAGACAGAAGAAATAACACAGCTCCCTGTCTCTCTCTCTCTCTCTTACCCCCTCGCCCCCCCCCCCAATTGGACCTTTTCTTTTTAGTGCAAAGTCTTCGGTGGATACAAATCTTCATATTTATGAAGTACAGTACGTAATTATGTCAGGCACAAAATAAAGTCTCTCTTTCTTTATTAACAACAACAACAACAAAATCAAGTTAACACAAAGCTCAGTTCCGTTATCAAGAAGCATTTGGCCTGTTTGACCACCTTCAGCCCCACAAACACACAGCCATCAATAGTTGAGAAATTGAGGCCATGGTTTACTTAAGTTGCCAGCCAGCCAGCACTAAAGATCCCCCCTTTTTCTAGGGGTTGAGATTTTAATAAATGCTTAGCTAAACATAACCACAGCCTTTTCTTGCTAATAGGAAAATGGCAAATAGGGATTATTAATTTTTTGGTAAATAATGTACTCTGAAAGGGTGCTATTATACACATTTCTTTCTTTCTGGCATTTCTACTCCACGTGGTTCGCTCCCTCCTTGTTTAACCCTCACAACAACCCTGTGAGGAAGGTTAGGCTGAGAGAAACAGGGACTGGCTCACAAGGTGACACCCAGTCAGTTTCATGGCCCATTGTGGGGATTCGAACCCTGGTCTCTCCCAGCTCCTTGTCCTGCACTCACTACAGTACCACTGGCTCTCAAATGGGGGCTTAGTCCTGTAAACAGGTGGTTGAGGTATCACAACCAGGTCATTGGCAACAGGTTTTTTAATTTGCCAGATTTCCCTCTGAAAAGGAAAATCCAGATTAATGTGTGTTTGGGGATATGGTTTGGCATTTTGATGGCATTGCCATACAGACCCTGCAAAAAAACACAACCCTGAAAGCTGATCCCATTATTTAAACCCTTCTGGGAGCATCCCCTGACTACATTCTATATCTCATCAATGACCAATTGTGGTGGGAATCCATTGTGCCTGATGTAATCAGATTCTTGTGACCCTCCTAAATCTATCTCTCTCTCTCTCTCTCTCTCTCTCTCTCTCTCTCTCTCACACACACACACACACACACACACACACACTCCACCACAGTTCACTTATTTGGGAATCATGCAACTGACGGCTTCTCCATGATGGATTCTCACATTTCGATGACAAGGGAGGAAATGCAATGTATTTGAAAGACAAGGAACTCAGGCTCAATCGCTGGTCCTTGATCCAGGTCACTTCTTGAAGCGGGATCTGAACTCGGGGCAAGTCCATACCACAGCGTCTCTACAGAACAGCTTATCAGACAGATGGACCCTTTGTTTCATGGCCGGGATAACATGCAATAGGAGTTGGAGTAGCATGACCCCACGTACGACACAACTCCCTGTGGGGTTGCATCACTGCACTGAAAGGATGAGTCAAAAAATAATTGCACGGTGGCGCTGGGGTGACGCTTCCTTGCAAAAGTTGGGCTTTGCCAGCCGTTGCCTCCAAAACTCGGGTGCAACTTGTGGCAGAGCAGAGGGGGGGGGGAGATTCCTCATTCAAACCACATCACACATGCCCATCGTAACAGTGGAATTTCATCCGTGGGTCATGGCCAGCTCTGCTCCAGTCCAACCCCTTGTGATGCAGGAATCCCAGCATTCATTTCACCGTGGAGAAATGACATAATCTATGTAATTAATCGATGACGTTGTTATTCCACCCTGTTTGTATCAATGCAAGAAAAAGTAATGTGAACTGGGAAGGGCATCATCTGCATAAATGTTTGTGGAGTGAAAGCAACAGTGAATCTCAATCGTATTTGCCAGATTGATTTTTGTTCTGGACACAAGGGAACACTTTCCTTGGGATTCTCCCAACATCACTCGCTGGAGAGCCAATCAGGGTGTGTGCCACACAGCCAGGTCTTGCCGCCCCTAAGCTAGGCTGCCCTCCTCGCTGGGCCCCTTGCCAGCCTTGAAGAAAGGGTCAACTGCCCTTCCTCTTGGCTTTTGTTCATGGAATCACAGAGTGGTAGAGTTGGAAGGAACACCAAAGGACATCTAGTCCACCCCCCTGTAATGCAGACTTGATGGAATCACCCTTTGCTCAACAGGAAAACATTTTGGGCCAGCTTTGGTTAAACCCCAATTGAATCAAGCTCCCCACCCCACTCCCATTGCAGAAATATCAGTGACTCATTTCAGAGAATGGGGTGGGAATTTCCACACTGGGCCCAGTAGAATTTAGGAAGGAAGGAACGAAAGGAAAGATGCCTGGAACATCTTGGATTTGCTTCCTTCCTCCATTTTTCTTTTTGGCTCCGATAGCAATTTTTGAATCCAACTTCTTTCCGACAAAGTGCAAAATAGCTCCATGACACACACTCTCTCTTTTACAAATAACTATATATATCTCCTTTATATAAATAGATTTATATATTTCAATAGATACTTTCTTTCTACGAAGAGGAAGTGACTCCCTCTTTTTTGATGCGTGTGACAACTGTTTTAGAATTCGTTCCTGTAAGAAACCATCTTAGGCCCATGACGATCCGACTCCTAAAAAACGAGCCGATAGCCACCCTCAAACTCCTCCACCCCCACGACCCACAATGCTATTTGATCTAGCCAGAAGTAGCTGTTTGGGACAGTTTCTGCACAGCTGTGAGTCTCCCCACCCACACACCCCAGCTTCAGACAGCCTTGGAGGCCTCTTGGAGATAAAAAAAAATCATTGGCCTCCTATCGCCACCCCCAAGCCCCCAAAATCCAGCTCCTTCCTTTCTGCTAGAAGTCTCCTTTCAGCTGAAATGACAACAGAGACCGAACCAGCCACAGAAAAGCAAACAGTATCTCATCCTCCCTGGAAAATCTTCCACTTGACCCTGGTGATGAGGTTATTCCTGGGTTCACAAGTCTTATGATTGACCTTTGCCTCAGAGTCTGCTTCCAGACGGGCACATGTTTTCGGGTGGGAATCGGATCACATATTGGGAAATTCCAGTTGCTCAATTAGAGTCTCGTCTGACCAACACCCTTCCCCAAAAAGATCGGGCTTTTTCGCAGGAAGGAAAGTGACGGGGAAATGCATGGATAGCGCAGGATGGCATTTGCTGTGATGCAGCAGCATCTGACCTCCCTGCAAACAGATCAGGATGAGTGCTCAATCACCAGGGTTGTGCAGAAGTGAGCTAACTCCACAGAACTTTTTGGGAATTTGCTGTCAGTTCCATTCGCTGGGAGATTCGCCCGGCACTTAAAATAAGCAAAAGCACTTGAGAGCTGCGTTCTGATGGATCTGTGTTAAAAGCCCGTTTTGCGAGTGTGTTAGCTTTACAGAGATGCAAGGCCTGTGGGGCAGGTCTTTCAATAGGGACTATCTGTCTGTCAGACCAGTCTTCAGATTGGTACATCATGACTTTTTGTGTGTGTCCCATCACAGACAAACAATACTGGCCTCGTTCCTTTTCAATAAGCCATCTTCATCTCAACACACACACAAAGTCCTTTCTCCGCTCAGTTGGGAAATGCCACAGATGGGAGGTCAAAAGAGGATAAATATGTTCTCCACAAGGTCGTCTTTCTACTCATCTCCTTGGCTCCGAAGTTCAGCATTTTTGATGTTGAGAATTTACAGTAATAATAACAAGAAATACAGCAGGTCTGTTGTGATCAGAGGTTCACCTGTTGCTTTAAGGAGCAGGATTCAGGAGACAGAAACACCTGCGCTCTTTTCGGACTCTACCTGCATTCTGCTTGGTTTTTTCAACATAGGCACCCTCGGCTGTTGGGTAGCTAAAGAGTCATCGATCCTTCTATAGTCCCGGGATCGAAAGCTTTCTAGCATTGAAAAGGTTCATGACAACACATTCCAGTTAACAAACAGGACATTCCTTTCGCACTGCAGTACAACTTTACGAACGGACAGATATCCAGGTTCCAATTCTTACAAATCTTTCAAACGAAATCTGCTTGTCCTCCCTTTCCACCTCCGTATTTTAAGATCAGGGAGGATGCGTTTTTAATTTTTTTTAAAAGTGGGTGGGTGGGTGTGCTTTGTAACGAGTCATCAGACCTCCAGATTGGAGGTCACACGATAATTCTTAAGCTACTGCTTTGTCATACGACACCTGTGCATGAAATATCAAGTGGTGGGGTGTGTTTCAAAACTTTGAAGGGCTGCTTCTGAATTGCAAACCGTTGAGGTCTGGTGGGTTTGTTGAATGCAGATTGCCAGGCACACCTGCTGTGAATGTGTTCTCCAGCTTCATCTGAGGTATCCCGTGGTGACCACAACAGAATATTAATTTGCACAGCTTGCGCTAGTAGGATTTACACCCTCCATTTCACAGAGCCTGGTGCGGTGGGGCACTCCCAGTGCTCTGTCCCAATCTTTCTGTTTCCCTTTCTCATGCATCCGTCAGTATCTTTCAGGTTAGGTTGGCATTAAAAGCTAATCTTTGTGGTAAGAGTTTCCAAGGCAAAAAGAGAAAGAAAACTCCATGTATTTATATCTTAAAAAGCATTCGACACAATAGTGTTGCTGGTACGGGTGCCTCTGCCTCCTATTAGAAACCACGACCTGGTGGCCCCCTGAACAATGACCGCACAATTATTTGTATTTAAGAAAGAAACACAATTAAAGATATATATACTTCCAGCAGTTGGTCAAAACCACGGAGGAGACCTTGAATTCTGGCGCTAACTGTGAGCTGCTGTGCCAGGAGGGGAACTGACCTTTGCGTTCCTTTAGCAGGTTCCTAAAGAGAAGAACAGATTGCTCATCCTGCAGTTTGAGAGAGAGAAAATGCAGCCACAGAAAGAAGGGTGTAAGGAAGTCTGGAAGCTAAGGAAGACACTCGGATGCAATACTCGTATAACACAGGCCTCACAAGTCCTCCGAAGGGTCAAACGTTGCTGATCCGGACGCTCAAGGGGGTCCCTTCCCTCTCTGCTTTCTCCCGAAAGGATTCCTCTAGCTTCAGTTTCTCGGGGTCCCCATACCGCACCGTCTCGTGAAGGCAGCAAGGGGGCGCCACTTTGATCACCTGCTCAAAGAGGCTGAAGTCGGCCACGTATTTCCCGCTGGCCGAGAGGGAGATGACCGGGGTGAACTCGTAGCCCCAGAGGATCTCCTCGGGGAGATAGGAGGTCCGGACTTGGCACGTGGCGCTGGTGGACTCCACGGTGCCGCTGAGGATGACCACTAGCTCAAAGTCTCCTTCCCCGGTGCGCAAGGCCATGTCCCGGAAGGGGCTGCTCTCGTTCACCACGTGGTAGAAGGTCAGGGGCAGGATGAGGAAGGGGCTGTCGGAGGACGTGTCCACCTGGAAGTCCACGTTGACCTGGTTGAGCCGGATGTTCTCACCTTCCTTGGTCAGGTAGGTCTGGAGGAGTTTGCCGGTCACCTGGCACCCGATGAGGAGGCTCTTCCTCATGTTGGCCACGCGGATCATCAGGCAGGTCTTGCCATCGTGCTGGGCCACCACGGCGTTCTGGCTGAACTTGATGGTCTCTGCCCTCTTCTTGGGACGGGCGATCTTGGCCAGGAAGGTGCCCGTGATGAAGATCTCCATGATGGTGGTGAGGACCAGCTGGCTGATGAGCAGGACGATGGCCAGCGGGCACTCCTCGCTGATGTAGCGGAAGCCGTAGCCGATGGTGGTCTGGGACTCCAAGGAGAAGAGGAAGGCCCCGGTGAGGGTGTGGACTTGCATGACGCACGGGGTGTGGTTGGCGGGAGGGTCGAATTCCAGGAGGTCCCCGTGCAGCACGGCCACCAGGTACCAGATCACCCCAAAGATGAACCACGTCCCGGCAAAGGAGGCGGAGAAGAGGAGCAGCTTGTAGCGCCACTGCATGTCGATGAAGGTCGTCCACAGGTCCTTCAGGTAGAGGAACCTCTTGTCCGCGATGTGCTCCATGCGGACGTTGCTGCGCCCGTCCTTCGTCATGACCCGCCTCTTGCGCAGGGTGGAGCCAATCAGGGGCCGGCTGTCGGTCTGCGTCGTCTGGCTGTAGTACACCTTGGTGGATGACGTCATCTGGCCGGCGGGGAGAGGGGAAAAGGAAAAGAGGACGGGGTGAGATGGGAGAACTGACACCAGAACATATAAAGAGCCCAGCCAGGACAGCGTCTTGTTCTCATGGTGGGCAGGTACCCATAAGCACCTAAGACTCTAGGTAGACTTCCTCTACACCTGAAGATAAGAAGAACCTGGATGCTGGGTCAGGACCAAGGGCGCCCATCTAGTTCAGCATTAATAATAATAATAATAATAATAATAATAATAATAATAATAATAATATATTTATACCCCACCCACCTGGCTGGGCCTCCCCAGCCACTCTGGGCAGCTTCCAACAAAATATTAAAATACTATAATACATCAAACATTTAAAGCTTCCCGAAACAGGGCTGCCTTCAGATTTCTAAAAGTCTGGTAGTTGTTCTCTTTGACATCTGGTGGGAGGGCGTTCCACAGGGCAGGGGCCACCACCGAGAAGGCCCTCTGCCTGGTTCCCTGTAACCTCACTTCTCACAGGGAGGGAACCGCCAGAAGGCCCTCAGATCTGGACCTCAGTGTCTGGGCTGGACGATGGGGGTGGAGACACTCCTTCAGGTATACTGGACCGAGGCCATTTAGGGCTTTAAAGGTCAGCACCAACACTTTGAATTGTGCTCGGAAACGCACTGGGAGCCAATGTAGGTCTTTCAAGACCGGTGTTATGTGGTCTCGGCGGCCGCTCCCAGTCACCAGTTCTTACAGTGGCCATTCAGATGCCTATTATGGGAAACTCACAAACATGATTTGCACACGTTAGCCCTCTTCCCTCCTGTGGTTTTCGGCCACTGGGAACCATTGCAGCCTCCAGCTATGGAGGTGAAACATAGACCTCCTGGCCAGTAGCCATTGCCAGCCTTTGGGAATGTGTCTCATCTTTTAAAGCCATCTAGGTTGGTGGCTGTCACTGCCTCCGGTGGCAAGGAGTTCCAAAGTTTAGCTCTGCATTGCCTGAAGATACCGTTCCCCATAGGGGAGTCAAGCGAAGAAGGAATGAATCACGTTTTCAGTCCTATGGCAGATTAGGTGGCTTAAAAAGAGGATTAGACAAGTTTGCGGAGGAGGAGGAGGAGGAGAAGGCTCCCAATGACTCCTAACCCTTCCTGCTTGTTACATTTTCCTGTCGGTTATTTTAGAGGTGTTCATTGGGAGGCTTAAGCAACTTAATTTTAACCTAAGCTTTTAAAAGTATGTTGATACTGCCTTAAATGCACACAGGGCCTACATTTAAAGCAGTCCCCCCACTTTAAGCACACATGTCTTCCCCCACAGCATCCCGGGAGTTATAGTTTCTTAAGGGTGCTGAGAGCTGTTGGGGGAGATCCTCTCTTCCTCCTCCTCCCAGAGAAACAATTCCCAGAATGGCCCAAGCACCAGTCTCTCTTCTCAGGGAAGTCTGGAAATCACAGACCTTGCAGGAAAGCTTGACAACTCTCAGCTCCCGTAACAAACTGCACCCTTTGTGCCAGCAGGTGGCGCCATAAAACGGTACTCGGAGGCTGCCTATTTTCCACTTGCTCTTATGTAACTGAATGAAACCGCGAGCAAAAGGCTGGTGGCGATGCTCTTTCTGGGTTCCGGCTGCAGACATCTTTCCAAAAGCTGCCCCCCCCCTTCCCATCCGCTGCAACGTTTTCTCGAGGCGATGCTGTGCAAACTCTGGTGGACTGGAGCCCCCCTGGCTGCTAATTATAATAATAATAATAATAATAATAATAATAATAATAATAATAATAATAATTTTTATCTATACCCTGCCCTCTCTGGCCAAGACTGGGCTCAGGGTGGCTAGCACTGAATATAAATACAGTAAAAACATTTTTTAAAAACACAAAAAACTGTTAATTAAAATATAAGTTAGAATACAGTTTGAAATGCAGTGATGTATGGGAGTGAGAGCTGGACCCTAAAGAAGGCTGATTGCCGAAGAATGGATGCTTTTGAATTCTGGTGCTGGAAGAGACTCTTGAGAGTCCCATGGACTGCAAGAAGATCAGACCTCTCCATTCTGAAGGAAATCAGCCCTGAGTGCTCACGGGAAGGACTGATCCTGAAGCTGAGGCTCCAAGACTTTGGCCACCTCATGAGAAGAGAAGACTCCCTGGAAAAGACCCTGATGTTGGGAAAGATGGAGGGCACAAGGAGAAGGGGACGACAGAGGACGAGATGGTGGGACAGTGTTCTCGAAGAGACCAGCATGAGGGAGGCAGTGGAAGACAGGAGGGCCTGGCCTGCTCTGGTCCAGGGGGTCACGAAGAGGCGGACACGACTAAACGACTCAACAACAATATAGATCAAAGCCGTAAGGGGAGAAAATGTCAAATATTCACTGGGGCCAACTATCTATGCTGGTCCTACATGAGACAGCAAAAAGAGCCGAGGAAAAAGTTATATACTAATCCCATATAGGGGTTCCATCAGGAAAATAAATAGATAGATATAGATAGATAGATGAGAGAGAGAGAGAGAGAGAGAGAGAGAGGTGTGTGTGTCAGAGTGAGTCCAGCCCAAAGGTCAGGTGGAACAGCTCCGTCTTGCAGGCCCTGCGGAAAGATGTCACAAATCCCAAATTATGCGTGACAAAGATCGCACGTAAGGTCACAACAGCCCTGCAGCTGATTTAAGGGAGAGGGGGGGCAGCTGCTGCAGGCTGAACCAGATGACTGCTCCACCTGGCCCAGGGCTGTCTGCACTGACCGGCAGCAGCGGCTCTCGGGGGGTCGGGCAGGGAGTGTGTCCTCCAGCCCAAAAAAACCTGGAAATATTGCTGGGGATTGAAGCGCATGGCTTTCCTTTGGCAAAGTTAAGTGCTCTACCACTGGGCTGCTACCCTTCCCCTGAAAATGAAGATTCTAGTCCTCATGAAGGGCTGATTTAAAAGAGAACATTGGAAGCTGCCTTTTAATAATCCTTTTGTTTATTTATTTCATAAAATACATATAAGGCTGGATTGTTGCTGTTTTAATCCTCAAAGTACGGTAGTTTATACAAACCTAGACAGCATCTTAAAAAGCAGAGACATCACCTTGCCAACAAAGGTCCGTATAGTTAAAGCTCTTGTTTTCCCAGTAGTGATATATGGAAGTGAAAGCTGGACCATCAAGAAGGCTGATCGCCGAAGAATTGATGCTTTTGAATTCTGGTGCTGGAGGAGACTCTTGAGAGTCCCATGGACTGCAAGAAGATCAAACCCATCCATTCTTAAGGAAATCTGCCCTGAGTGCTCACTGGAAGGACAGATCCTGAAGCTGAGGCTCCAAGACTTTGTCCACCTCATGAGAAGAGAAGACTCCCTGGAAAAGACCCTGATGCTGGGAAAGATGGAGGGCACAAGGAGAAGGGGACGACAGAGGACAAGATGGTGGGACAGTGTTCTCAAAGCTCCCAGCATGAGTTTGACCAAACTGCGGGAGGCAGTGGAAGACAGGAGGGCCTGGCGTTCTCTGGTCCAGGGGGTCACAAAGAAGCAGACACGACTAAACGACTCAACAACAACAACAGTTTATACTGCTTTGTCTACACAGACCGGTTAATCACACTCGGGCATTTCAGAAGAGGAGTCTTTCCCCAGCCCTATCCAGGGATGGAACCTGGGACCTTCTGCATGCAAGGCAGGCACTCTGCTTCTGCACTGCAGAGTTCCCCTTAAAGATGCAGGTGCTAGTCCTCATGGCGCTGGGGGATGAAGGGCTAACTTGAATGAGAAGGAGAATGACTTTGGGGGAACGTTCTCCAAACAGGAACTATTGTCTGCCTGCTTGTTTCATTTGATCAAAGTAAAAAATGCCCCCCACTTCTTGATTTTGATTGCTTGAGCCCTGAGAGCCACTGGGAGTATTTTCCCCAGCAAGACGGGGCTGGTGCAGCTGGGCTGCAGGCCTCATAACCAGTTCCCCAGTTTAAAGCCATGCAAGTTGGTTGCCCTCCGTGCCTCCTGAGGGAGAGAGTTCCGCAGTTTAACTCCCACTGACACTGGCAGAGCATTTCGGGGGTTGGACTAGATGACCCCAGGGTCCCTCAGCACTTCTGTGATTCTATGCTTCTTCTCCTGGGGCCACGTCTTGACAAAAGCACAAACATCCGCGAAGTCAGCCCCGGTCCTGTCTGATGCAGAGTGACATCTGTCCCTCGGCCTGATCCTGCACCCTCCCTTTCGGAGGAGACGACACCCCCATCTCTCTCTCTCTCTCTCTCTCTCTCTCTCTCTCTCTCTCTCTCTCTCTCTCTCTCTCTCTCTTTCTCTCTCTTCCCCGCTGGCCTCTCGTTCTGCCAGACTCAGCTTCCCTTTCATAACATCCGCCTCACATTCAATTTTGCAGACCCGGCTGAGATGGCTCCATTGGAGGCTGTCAGGATCAGCCCCTGCAGCTGGAACAGCGTCTCGACAGCTCCTGCTCACAGAGCACCAAAACCAGCATTTTTCTTGGGGGGGGGGGGAGAGAAGTTTCTCAGCCTGGCTGAGCCCCCTCTCTGCTCCCCCCCTGGCATCCAAGCAGCCCACTCTGTGAACCTGGACAGGGAAAAGTCTTTCCCTTGTAGCGCTAGAACTCCTGGGTGTCCCATGAAGCTGAATGCTGGAAGATTCAGGACAGATTTATAAATGAGAGTCCTCCTTCCTGTGGAACTACCTGCCACTGGAGGCAGCAATGGCTGCCAACCTGGATGGCTTTAAAAAAGGATGAGACAAATAGCCATGATGGTTTTGCTCTTCCACGGTCAGAGGCGGCCGTGCTTCTGAATACCAGGTGCTGGAAACCACAGGAGGGGAGAGTTGGATCTTGTGTTCGAGTCCTGCATATGGATTTCCCTTTTAGGGCATCTGGTAACCAAGCAAATCCCTGTGTTGCAAAGAGAACGTCAACAATATCTAGGCAGCACGATGACTATATACATACGTAATAGACAATCTTTCTAGAGTTCCTTCGAACCATAGCAAGTACAAAATGAAATCTTTGGTCTCAAAGTCTCTGAAAATCTTTAAAGGTACCAAACTTTGTACGATGAAAGACAAGCTGTGAAGCTTTGTGTATTCAGCAAATATGTCAAACACTGAGCAGTGATTCCGGATATTGACTCCTGTTTCATAGAATTCTTTGTTACCCTGGTGGGAGGATATAGAATTGCTTCATAAACTGAAAATAATTTTTTACAGACGATAACTTGCATGCATATCTCACGATACAAAAATTATAAACCATAATACAAACAGTAATGAGAAAGAGTACATACCCCATCTTATTTCAAATGAAGCACCTTGCTTCATTTAAAGACTTTCAGAGACTTTGAGACTAAGGATTTCATTTTGTACTTGTTATGGTTTGAAGGAATTCTATAAAGATTGTCTATTGCGTATGTAGATGGTCATTGTGCTGCCTAGACATGGCTGATGGCCCCTGTAAGAACGGGGCTGGACTAGACGGGCTCCCTTTGGCCTGACCCAGCAGCCAGGCTGTCCTTTCGGAGCCTCCAGGTCCAGAGGCAGTCTATCTGGATTCCTAGGCTCCTAGGGGCCTTTGGCCACTGTGAGAAGAGGAGGCGGGACTAGAGGGGCTCTGGCCTGATCCAGAAGGCACTTTGCATGTTCCTGGCAAAATCACGTTCATTGGATGGAAGAATGTTTTTCACCCTGACGGTGAAATTAGATGCTGCAATTCCCTTTGTTTCCGGAATGTTTTGCTTTGTCTGAGAATGCTTTTGCTTTGCCTCTCCACCTTGGGCTCCTCCTGAGGGATGGCAGGGTATTATGGCAGCGTTGCCTAGCGGTTAGCGTGTCTGAATAGGACCTGGGAGACCAGGGTTTGAATCCCAGCTCAGTCATGAAGCTCATTCAGGAGACCTTGGGCCACTCTCTTGGTCTAACCCGCCTTGCAGGGATGTTGTGGGGGTTAAATGAAGATGCGGCAAACCCTGTTTCCCCCCTTGAGTTCCTTGGAGGGAAAGGTGGGATAGAAATGCAAAATAATAATAATAATAATAATAATAATAATAATAATAATAATAATAATAATACTGCAGTTAAACAAAGAAGAAGAAGAAGAAGAAGACCCCCCCCCCAATGAAAGTGGAACTGAGATTTCTGCATTGCAGGGGGTTGGACTAGAGGACCTTTGGGGGTGCCCTTCCGACTCTACAGATCTATGAGTCCACGAGTCTAGATTCTGAAGAGACAGATATTTATCTCCCTCTCCCTTTCTGTCTGTTTCCTTCCGTCCCTCTCGTCGCTCCTTCCGGCCTCTGACACATTCTGCGTTTCAGGGAGGAGGGGAGCAACCCTTGACTGCTGGCCAAAAGGAGAGTCAGGAGGCGAGGGGGAAGCCATGGCGAGCCTGGCTCTGCCACCTCACAGGCCCCGAGTCCCGCTGGTGGTGCCGGCCCTGATGCTGGGCATCCTGTGATCGCTGCCTCGCCTCCTCCTCCTCTTGGGTTTAGCACCCGGCTTCATAAGTAAAAGGGGGAAATGAAAGCAGCCAAGAGACAAACCCTTGTGTGTTTCCGACTGAGTCACTCCGCTCACCCCCCAGCATCTCTCTTGCCCCCCTCCCCTTTAACCTCATTCCCTGCAAACAGAAAACATCCCCCCCCCCTTTGCAACTCGGAAAACAAGAAAGGCCCTTTTCATCTTGGCATCTCAACTGTTTGGAAACATCCCATGGAAACCAAGCACTTCGATGGCTGCTCCCCAGTGGCCAGACCTCTGCATGGCGCTTTCTCTGGGGAGAAAGAGGTTTGGGGGGGTTGCATTGCTGCTGCTCCACCCCCCACCAATAAAAAAAATCCCTTGCCCCCTCGTCCTGAGGAGCCTGCCCACCTCCCTCTGTAAAAAAGAGCCGAGCCTCAATGTTCCAGGTTCCCTGGCACGAAAGGTTTCCTCTTGGCTGGGTTGGGGACGCTGCCAAGCTCCCCAGGGGGTGCCCCAAGGATAAATCTCCCTTTTGTCGGGGATGAAGGGGAAGCTGCGATGGTCCAAGGGATGGTCACAGTCCTCAGAGCCCAAACAGAGGTGTGGGGCGAGTTTCCGAGCGCCGGCTTCCATTGTTCCCCTTGGCGACGGCCGTGGGGTTTTCTGAGGCCTTGGGTTGAGTCATCCAAAATGGCGGAGGGCCGAAAGTGTCCCTTGGGGGGGGGGAGACTCTGTTTCCTTTCAAGGCTTGCCCTCCACCTTCCAAGAAGGGCATTGAACTGGCAGGCAAGAACCCCCAGGGGGAATTCAGGACACCGGCGCCAAAGTCCAGTCTCCTTCGCCATCATCTTTGGAAATCCTCCAAGGGGATGTCTTCACCTTGAGGTCAACATCTTCTCCCTACCTCCCCAAATGTGATGGCCTGGGACTCAGACTTGGAACCAGAGGAGTCTCAGTCTGAACCGTATCCTCTGCCTCAGGCAACATCTGAACCAAGTCTGGGGCCTGATCCTGAAGAGCCCCAGTCTGCACAGGTTCCCCTGCAACAAGCACCAGCTGGGCCGAGTCAGGGGCCTGATCCTGCCCTGGCTCCAGATGCGGGGATGACCTCGTTGCCTCCAGCTGGGCCTTCACTTACAGCTGCTCCACTACCGGTTGGGTCAGGGGAGGCTGAGGCGGCCTCTGGGTCTAGTAACCCACCGACGTCTCCCGAGCTGCAGAGACGGAGGTCTGAGAGAAGGAGAGACCTGAGTACTTGCAGGAGGAGTGCTCGCCTTTGGGCGAAACAGGGAGGTGAGTTGCCGGGGGATCAGGACCGGCCGTTACCCCAACAGATAAAATGCTGTCGGACCCCGGCCCAGGTTGTGGGAGCAACACTGCTGTATGCCAGATCCTGCCTGAGATCCCGTACCTGTCCTTGCCTGGTTTCCTGCCTTGCATCCTGCCTTGGCCCTGTTGGAATGACTCCCAGCAGAACCTTCGGATTCTGGACCGGACCTGGACCGCAGTTCTCGGGTTACCCCCAGGCCCAGCACACCAAAGTCCAAAGTGGGACTGGAAGGAGGTCAAGGCCATAGGCTTCCAGAATTGTAGAGCTGGAAGGGACCCCGAGGGTCATCCAGTCCAGCCCCATCCAATGCAGGAAGATGGTCAACCAACTGCTGCTTAAAAATCTTCCAGGAAGGAGAGTCTTCCTAGGGAGTCCATTCTGCTGTGAAAGAGCCAGAAGAATAAATAAGGGCAGAGAGGAGAGGGAGCTCATGGCCAAGAGGAGTGAAGGAGGGGCAAAGGAAGCGGCTTCAGGCTGGCCAGGAACCCATCTAGCATGCACTGACTGGCAGCAGCTCTCCAGGGTTTCAGAAATGGGATATTCCCAGCTCTAGAAGAAGAAGAGTTTGGATTTGATATCCCGCCTCTCACTCCCCTTCAGGAGTCTCCAAGCGGCTCACATTCTCCTTTCCCTTCCTCCCCCACAACAAACACTCTGTGAGGTGAGTGGGGCTGAGAGACTTCAGAGAAGCGTGACTGGCCCAAGGTCACCCAGCAGCTGCATGTGGAGGAGCAGAGATGTGAACCCGGTTCCCCAGATTAGGAGACTACCGCTCTTCACCACTACACCACACTGGCCCTAACTGGAAATAGGTTTTGATATGTGTTGGAAGCCGGCCAGATGGGTGGAGTGTTGTTATTATTATTATTATTATTATTATTATTATTATTATTATTATTGGTGCTGGAGGAGACTCTGGAGAGTCCCATGGACTGCAGGAAGATCCAACCAATCCATTCTTAGGGAAATCAGCCCTGAGTGCTCACTGGAAGGAAGGATCCTGAAGCTGAGGCTCCAAGACTTTGGCCACCTCCTGAGAAGAGAAGACTCCCTGGAAAAGACCCTGATGCTGGGAAAGATGGAGGGCACAAGGAAAAGGGGATGACGGAGGACGAGATGGTGGGACAGTGTTCTCGAAGAGACCAGCATGAGGGAGGCAGTGGAAGACAGGAGGGCCTGGCGTGCTCTGGTCCAGGGGGTCATGAAGAGTCGGACATGACTAAACGACTAAACAACAACCACCACTCTTAGATGTTGGGGATTGAATTTGAGACCTTCTGCTTGCAAAGTCGGTGCTCTCCCACCGAGCCCTTTAAACGGAGGCAAGTTTCTAGTCCTCCTGATCATGAAGGAAGGGGCTGGCTTTCCCAGTTAGGCCACTGGTCTTTCTAACTCAGGACTGTAGACATCCCAGACTCAAACCCTTCGCTCCAACCTCGCTAGCGCAGCTGCCATTGCTCCCAAATTGGTTTGTCTTTTATCTGACTTTCAGTTCGCAGGAGCATCCTCCAAAAGGCTGAGACCTTGAGCCCTTTCTCAGGAGGGGGGTTGAGGGGGCAATGCCAGCCTTCTGGCCACGGGACTGTCCCCCCCCCCCGGCCACCTCCTCATCCATCGCTTATCCGAAACCTGAGTTGACCATCTGCCTTGGCAGCAGGCGGGCAGGAGATCTCGTTCCGTGTAGCCTCGTGCCTGGGACCATCTCCAAGCAAATGTTTTTTAAGGAGGAGATTTTTAAGAGTTCCAAAAAGGAAGAAAAAAAAGTGTGTATTTGGCACCTGCCTCCCTTTGGGGCCAGGAGAGGGAATTCTGAAAATGGAAGTACCCAATTGTATTTATGAGACCCTGGCATGGTAGCTTTTCCTCCGTGGATGGAAAAGTGCCCTGGGCTCAGGGTGGGGTGAGGTGGTAAGACTTAATTTGAGCTGGGACTCAGTCCTGGAAGAGGTTTTAGTCCAGGGATGCTTTAAGAATCAGAGAATCATGGAATTGTAGAGTGGGAAGGGACCACGAAGGTCTTCTAGTCCAGCCCCCTGCAATGCAGGCATCTTTCACCCAACGTGGGGCTCAAACCCACAACTCTGAGATTCAGAGTCTCATGCTCTACTGACTGAGCCAGGACCGTCTTACCCATAGGTGCTAGGGGTGTGGGGCACCCGGGCACCGGGCTCTCAGGGGCGCCAGGCCAAGAGTGCAGGGCCCAAGAGTTGAGTCCGGGGGAAAGTCCGCCAGTTGGTCAAAGCGCCACGGTGGGCTCTTCTGCTGTGGGCGGCTGTGTGCCACGAGTTTGGGGGTGACTGAGCCAGTGAGACACTGAGGTGGCTGGCCAACTCTGCCCTCCTGCGTGCCTGGGACTGGGCAACCGGGGGGGCGGCAGATCTAGTTATCTCTTGCTTGGACTCCTGCCATGCGCTCTACGTGGGGCTACCTTTGAATGTGACTCGGAAACTGCAGTTAATCCAGAATGTGGCAGCTAGACTGGAGACTGGGAGAGACCGCCAAGACCACATAACACTGGTTCTAAGAGATCTGCATTGGCTCCCAGTACGTTTCTGAGCACAATTCAAAGTGTTGGTGCTGACCTTGAAAGCCCTAAACGGCCTCGGCCCAGTATACCTGAAGGAGCGTCTCCACCCCCATCGTTCTGCCCAGATGCTGAGGTCCAGCTCCAAGGACCTTCTGGCGGTTCCCTCCCTGCGAGAAGTGAGGTTGCAGGGAACCAGGCAGAGGGCCTTCTCAGTGGTGGCACCCGCCCTGTGGAATGCCCTCCCATCAGATGTCAAGGAAATAAGCAGCTATCTTATTTTTAAAAGACAACTGAAGGCGGCCCTGTTTAGGGAAGTTGTTAATGTTAGTTACTGTGTTGTTTTAATATTCAGTTGGAAGCCGCCCAGAGTGGCTGGGGAAACCTAGCCAGATGGGCGGGGTATAAATAATAAATTATTATTATTATTATTTGCACCCCGACGCCACATACGCTTAAGACGGCCCTGGACTGAGCTATCCCTCAGGACCTGAGTCTGCTGAATCAGGCCAATAGCCCATGAAGTCCACCACTCTGTCATCACAGTGACCCAAGGCCCCCACGGACCTCAATAGACTGCCTCTGGACCTGGAGGTTCCATAGGTCCCTCAGAAAAGCCTGCTGGGTCAGGCCAATGGTCCATAGAGAGCAGCGTCCTGTTCTCACAGCGGCCAACCAGATGCCTATTATGGGAAACCCTGCAGGAGTGAGTCCTACAGTCCCAAACGCTGCAACCTTCCAGTTATAATAACTTTTCAATTTTTGGTATGTTGACTGTAATGAACTGATGGGTTGAAAATAACAGACAAAAGTACCTCTGAGCATGCACAAAGTACCTTGCCCTGGAAGGACCCCTCCAGGGGTCTCTTTTATTGGGCATTCATAATTCTTTGTGCTCATGTTGGGATCAGGGAAGTTGCCCACGATCCCACTTTCAATACTGCTTTGGGCCTGAACAGATTTTGGGTCAGACGTCATGCTTGGTTTCTGATTGGTGTGTATCCAGGGTCTTCCCCTCCGACGCCTCTCAGGTGGGTGCCATGGCCATTCGAAGAGAGCAAGGGAGAAGTTCAGGGTGAGCTCTGGCCCCTCTTTTTCTAGAAAAATAGCCCTGTGCATATCTCATAACTTCCTACTGAAATAATGTCATAGCTGTCAACTTACAGATTTGAAAATAAGGGACCGGCAGCCTCGCAAATAAGGGATCAGCAGCCAAAATAAAGGATCAACAATTACTTTGATGAAATATATATTTTGTTGCCTGCAAATGGCTTTAGATACCTGTTAGGTCCATAAATTACCAAATAGCATATATTCAACACAAAAAAAGCAACAATTTGTTATTGACAAAGCACAGCTGGACATAGAAAGGGCCCCATTACCTTCAGTAGCCTACTTAAGGGACATCATCAATAAGTGACAGCAGCGGGACATGGCCCTGGGATAAGGGACTGTCCCGCCAAATAAGGGACGCTTGACAGCTATGAATAATGTGACTTTTCACATGGCAGATGTACTGTATATAAAAAAAGGACTTCCAACTCTACAGTTTTATGATGCTATGGGTTCTCACAGCACTGTGGGAACTCCTTCCTGCAGGGAGGGCCACCAATCTGGATGGCTTTTAAGAGGATTGGACAAATTCATGGAGGAGGAGAGGGCTCTCTGTGGCTCCCAGCCATCTCCCCGTTGCTGGAAACGGCAGGAGGGGAGAGTTGCCCATGGGTTTGAATCCTGATTGTGGGCTTTCCAAAAAAGGCACCTGGTCGGCCGCGGTGAGAACAGGAGGCTGGACTGGATGCGCCCCTTTTGGCAGCTGACCCAGCAGGCTCTTGCGATGTTCCTGTGCAGAGTTTGTTTATTTTATCCTGGTGATGTTTCGCTATAGTACAGGGAAGACCCTTCAGGTGGCAATAGTGTGTTAACGTTGGGTAGGCGTTCCAGAGTGACTGATTAAGAGGAACGATTTGTGGACGGGCTAGTACATCAGGGCACATTTACACCATCCCTTTAAAGCTTTATCACACCACTTTCAGCAGTCATAGCTTCCCGTGAAGCATCCTGGGAATTGTAGTTTGTTAAGGGTGCTGAGTGATGTATGGAAGTGAGAACTGGACCACAAAGAAGGTTGATCGCCGAAGAATGGGTGCTTTTGAATTCTGGTGCTGGAGGAGACTCTGGAGAGTCCCATGGACTGCAAGAAGATCAAACCTCTCCATTCTGAAGGAAATCAGCCCTGAGTGCTCACTGGAAGGACAGATCCTGAAGCTGAGGCTCCAAGACTTTGGCCACCTCATGAGGAGAGAAGACTCCCTGGAAAAGACCCTGATGTTGGGAAAGATGGAGGGCGCAAGGAGAAGGGGACGAGAGAGGACGAGATGGTGGGACAGTGTTCTCGAAGGGACCAGCATGAGGGAGGCAGTGGAAGACAGGAGGGCCTGGCATGCTCTGGTCCAGGGGGTCACGAAGAGGCGGACACGACTAAACGACTAAACAACAACAAAGGGTGCTGAGAATCGTTAGGAGACCCTGGACCTCCCTGGGAAAAGGGACTGACCCTTAAACCTCTTCGGAAATGCGCAAACTGTGTGTATGTTAGTGAGGACAGCGTACAAACATGCATTGCCTATCATGGAAAACCACCTTGCAAAAAATGTGTCTTATTAAGCAATATTGCATGCAAAATATGTGTTGATTTGGATAACTTAGCACTAAAATCCTGATTCATTTTCACGAGGACCTATTTTGTTTTAAAATTTGGAACTGATTTGGAAATGTGGAGATGTGAATTTCGGACTGGAAACGTGAAACTGAGCGAAAGTGAAATTGACCAATTGACTCTTCTTTGTCACTTCTGGTTGGGAGGATGTGAGCTGCAAAGGAGTGGACTTTGGGTGTGTCCTGATTGAATCGGTATTAATTGGAGTGGTTCAGGGTTGCAGCAGCCAAAACCTGCATGCAGAAAGAAGCTGGGTGCTGGGCACATGGGCTTCACAATGGAGTATACGGAGGGTGGGTTGTGCAGAGAAAGCACAAAGCTTCAAAGGAACAGGCTGCTTCAACAAGCTGTGAATACACAGCACTCTGGTGCAAAACTGGGATTTTATTTTAATTTTCATTGTTGAATTTTGACAGTACAAGTGATGGACAAGAAGCTGTCTCCAAGAGGAAGGCAGAGTCAGCACATGCAGATACAAAATTGGATTTTCTTTTCAAAGCAGTTTTGAGGGTAGGGCACCCTTCCCCTTTGGAAAGAAGATTCAGGGCTCCACAATCCAGGATGAAACTCATAGGCTTGTAGAGCTGGAAGGACACCCAGTGGTCATCTAGCCCAACCCGCTGCAGTGCAGGGACCACAGCTGATGAGATCTGGAAGGAGCCCCTAAGGATGTGGCCATCGGGCGACTCAAGGGGCCGTCACCTTTACAAAGAGGAGAGAGCGCCAGTTTGGGGGAGAAACGGACACCCAGCGGGTCAAGGGCATAGCTGTCAACTTTTCCCTTTTCTTGCGAGGAATCCTATTCGGAATAAGGGAATTTCCCTTAAAAAATGGGAAACGTTGACAGCAATGGTCAAGGGACACATTTGCAAATGTTGTTCTCAGCCCACCTGCTCAGCTCCAGTATCCGGGGTCCCCCAAGATATTTTGGTGCCTGAGGGGAACCACAAAACATTGCCTCTTCCTCCAGTGAGTACAGACCCCAGGAGACCCCAGAGGGCACCTCCTGCCATTTCCTCCCTAGAGGCAGAGAGACCACCAGTTCCTCCTCTTTGCCTAGAGCAGTGTTTCTCCACCTGTGGGTCCCCAGATGTTGGACTACAACTCCCATCATCCCTGACCACTGGCCATGCTGGCTAGGAATGATGGGAGTTGTAGTCCAACAACATCTGGGGACCCGCAGGTGGAGAAACACTGGCCTAGTGTAAGCTGGACCATCAAGAAGGCTGATCGCCGAAGAATGGATGCTTTTGAATTATGGTGCTGGAGGAGACTCTTGAGAGTCCCATGGACTGCAAGAAGATCCAACCTCTCCATTCTGAAGGAAATCAGCCCTGAGTGCTCCCTGGAAGGACAGATCCTGAAGCTGAGGGTGCAAGACTTCGGTCACTTCATGAGAAGAGAAGACTCCCTGGAAAAGACCCTGATGTTGGGAAAGATGGAGGGCGCAAGGAGAAGGGGACGGCAGAGGACGAGATGGTGGGACAGTGTTCTCGAAGCTATGAACATGAGGGAGGCAGTGGAAGACAGGAGGGCCTGGTGTGCTCTGGTCCAGGGGGTCACGAAGAGGCGGACACGACTAAACGACTAAACGACTAAACAACAACAACAAGAGGCTGCTGTGAAGGAGGCAAGGGCTGGGGGCTGCCAAGGAAGAGGCAGGTCCGGCCTCCAAGGAGACCACCAGCAGCAGCGACAGCAGGCGATGCCTTCCTAGGAGGCTGGGTCTGCTGCCCCTGCGGATCCTGCCCCCTGAGGCAGTTTCCTCATCTTCCCTCCTGGGTGGACTGGCCCGGCCAGACTCCCTCCTGACCAGCTGGAAGAGAGAGGCTGCCTCTTTTGCACATCTCAGATGGCCCTCCAAAGGTCTCCGGTGGACCCCGACTTGGATTTGGAAGCCCTGGGTGCCCCAAGTCCTGTTTCCAGAATGGAAGGATTCCCACCACATTACCACCCAGGGCCGGATTCAGGTTTCATGAGGCCCTCAGCTCCTGAAGGTAATGGGGCCCTTTCTATGTCCAGCTGTCCTTGTCGCTGTTTTTTGTGTTGAATATGGTAATTTATGGACCTAATGGGTATTTAAAGCCATTTGCACATAACAAAATGTGTATTTTATCAAAGTAATTGTTGAACTGAAATACAGTTAAGGAGAAGTATATTAATAGCGAAATACAATTAAGAAGTATATTAATAATTCATATTAATATTAATAATATTAATTATTAAGCTCTAACTTACAATGATTGGGGGCCCATGACTTACATCACTGGAGCCTACACAACACAAAATACTGTTGCTGTATATAGGTTTTATTTTATTTGTTTTTTATCATATTTTGTAAATGTACATCCAGGGGTTTTTTTCCCTTTAATTTTTTGGGGGCCCTCCAAGAGAGTGGGGCCCTAAGCTATAGCTTATATGTTAATCCAGCCCTGTTACCACTTCTTTCTTTTTTTAAAAAAATCCCCCTGGGACCATCTTCCTGCAAAGCAGGGGCTTTTCTAAGGAGCTACAGAAAAAGCAAGATTCCAGTCCTCAGGGTTCAGAGTAAAGCACCGCTTTAAATAGACACACCATCCTCTACATTGACTGGCAGCGCCTCTCAATGGGTTCAGGATTGAACCTGGGTCCTCCTCCATGCAAAGCAGATGCTCTACCCACTAGGCAACACTCCTGCACCCCAGACACCTGCATTCCAGCTCAGGGCCCATTATAAAGGACGCGGCCCCAAGCCTAAGCTCCAGCTGAGCGCAAACCTCTGTGCGCCTCCTTGCAGTGTTGTGGGGGTTGTGCTAGATGACCTTTGGGGGTCCCTTCCAGTTCTAAAATTCTGGGATTCCCAGTCCCCCAAAACCAGACTCCTTCCTCCCACTGCCGACAGAGCCCTGCAGCGCCCCACCTCAGAGGGACCGCTCCGCAGCAGCTGCAAAGTGCTTTTTTTAAATAACCCAGATGCAGATTTTGATACCTGGGCAGCGGAAAGGAGGCCAAGGCTGGAGGAAGGCCGGCTGTGCTAATCCCCAGAGGGACGGGACAAAGGCCGCTTTGTGGGAAGGGGGATCAGTTTTCTCACCTGAAGACACAGGGATGGAGGAGAAGAAGATTTCTGGCTGGAGGGAGAGGAGGGGGAAGGGGGAAAGGGAAGATGGATTGTCGGACATGGGGGGGGGGCATTCTCCTTCCCTTGGAGTCCCTGCAGAACATGGCTGCGATGCGGTAGGAGGATGTGGCTATTAGCCAAATAATAATAATAATAATAATGTTTTATTTATATCCCTCCCTCCCCAGCCAAAGCCGGGCTCAGAGCGGCTAACAGCAATAAAAGTAGCACAGCATTTTAAAATCAATTCATTTTAAAATAAATTCAAAATCAAATTAATGGCAACCATTGGGCTACAGTTCTGTGAGGATTACCAAAGGAGGGGGTCAGACACTGGCAGATTCAGGATGCATAATAATAAAATAATAATAAAATTTTATTTATATCCCACCCTCCCCAGCCGAAGCTGGGCTCAGAGCGGTTAACAACAATAAAAGTAACACAGCTTTCTAAAATCAAATCATTCTAAAATCAATTAAAAAACAAATTAATGGCAACCATTGGGCTAGAGTTCTATGAGGATTATAGAAGGAGAGAGGGGGTCAGCCTGTGCCCTGGCCAAAGGACTGGAGGAACAGCTCTGTCTTGCAGGCCCTGGGGAAAGATGTCAAGTCCCGCAGGGCCCTGGTCTCTTGGGACAGAGCGTTCCACCAGATCGGGGCCACAGCCGAAAAAGCCCTGGCTCTGGTTGAGGCCAGCCTAACCTCCCTGTGGCCTGGGACCTTCAGGATGTTTTTGTTTGAAGACCGTAAGGGCCTCCGCAGGACATACCAGGAGAGGCGGTCCCGTAGCCACATGCCCAAATTGGGGTGTGTGTGTCATTTTCTGCATTTCAAGCATGACAGATCAAAGGAATTCCTTCTTCATGCAGCGCATACTTAGACTGTGGAACTCCTTTCCACATGAGTCAGGGGGGCCCAGCAGCTCGTTGTTGTTGAGTCGTTTAGTCGTGTCTGCCTCTTCTTGACCCCCTGGACCAGAGCACGCCAGGCCCTCCTGTCTTCCCCTGCCTCCCGCAGTTTGGTCAGACTCATGCTGGTAGCTTTGAGAACACTGTCCCACCATCTCGTCCTCTGTCATCCCCTTCTCCTTGTGCCCTCCATCTTTCCCAACATCAGGGTCTTTTCCAGGGAGTCTTCTCTTCTCCTGAGGTGGCCAAAGTCTTGGAGCCTCAGCTTCAGGATCTGTCCTTCCAGTGAGCACTCAGGGCTGATTTCCTTCCGAATGGAGAGGTTGGATCTTCTTGCAGTCCATGGGACTCTCAAGAGTCTCCTCCAGCACCAGAATTCAAAAGCATCCATTCTTCGGCCATCAGCCTTCTTTATGGTCCAGCTCTCACTTCCATACATCACGACTGGGAAAACCAGAGCTAGCTCAGGTGGCCTTAAAAGAGGAATAGGCAAATTCACGGAGGAGGAGAAGGCTCTTGAGGGCTAATAACCACAATGGCTCTTCTCTCCTGCAGGGCTACTGAATCCCAGTTGCTGGAGCCTTCCAACCGGAAGGAAACGGTCCTTATCCTGACCCACTTCTCTCATTGTCCCATTTTCCCTCCTTGCTTAAAACTTCTGGCATTATACTAATTGGAAAGGGCCCAGATTTAATTCCCACTGGCCCTTGTTCACCGCCTCCACTCACAGCTGGATGAAAAGACTATCCAGGCGTTCCCTTTTAATCTCTTATTCCTTTGCAGCTAAACTTGGGTCCTGCAATCAGGTCACCTCTTCTTCGACTTCCTGATAAGCTGGCCGGGCGGCGGGAGAGATGGGGTCGGCTCAGGGCAGATTCCCACGAAACACGGCCTCTCCCCCAGGAGAGTTTTATCAGCTCTGGGAAGAAACAGAGGCTTGTTTCTCGGAGATGTGCGATTACACCTTTCAGAAAACAGAAGCAGCCTGGCTGGCCGCATTGTGAACGGCCACTGAAGTAGCATTGAAGAACAGTGGAAGAGTCCAAAGGGGACCTGTAAAACTCCCCGTAGAACTTAGGAATCCAGATAGACTGCCTCTGGACCTGGAGGTTCCATAAGGACATCAGAAGAGCCATTGACCCACCTATTCTTTAAAGCCCTAAACGGCCTCAGTCCAGTATACCTGAAGGAGCTTCTCCACCCCCATCGTTCTGCCCGGACACTGAGGTCCAGCTCCAAGGGCCTTCTGGCGGTTCCCTCACTGCGAGAAGGGAAGTTACAGGGAAGCAGGCAGAGGGCCTTCTTGGTGGTGGTGCCCGCCCTATGGAATGCTCTCCCGCCAGATGTCAAAGAGAACAACAACTACCAGACTTTTAGAAGACATCTGAAGGCAGCCCTGTTCAGGGAAGCTTTAAATGTTTGATGCATTACGGTATTTTAATATTTTGTTGGAAGCCGCCCAGAGTGGCTGGGGAAGCCCAGTCAGATGGGTGGGGTATAAATAATAAATTATTATTATTATCATCATCATCATCATCATCATCATCATCTAGCATCCAGTTCTCTCAGTGTCCAGCCAGATGCGCCCCCAAAGAGAAACCCACAAGGAGGGTCTGAGTACAAGGGCCCCCTCCCTTCCTGGCATTCAGAAGCATCACTGTCTAGGACTCTGGAGACAGAGTGCAGCTGTCATGGCTGGCAGCCATCCTTGGCTCTCTTCTCCACAAATTTGATGACTCCTCTTTTAAAGTCATCCAGGTTGGTGGCCGTCGCTGCCTCTGGTGGCAGGGAGTTCCACGGACTAACTCTGCTGCTGCACTGTAAGTCCTTCCTTTTCCCTGTCCCAAATCTTCCAGCCTTCAGCTTCACTGGGCGCTTATGCATTCTAGTCTTATGAGAGAGGGAAAGAAAACTTCTCTCTATCCATTTCCTCCATGCATTATTTGGCTGGGGGCCTCTCCTGGCACGAGGGCCACATTTCTGCCTGGGAGATGACCCAGGGGCCGCATGCCAGTGCTGGGCGGGGCCAGAGGCAGAGTGGGCGGGGCAACTGATGTCCGTGTACAGTAGGCAAGTTTCCCCACACTCCCCACTCAGGAAGGCGGCCCCTTCTCCTCTGTTGGAGAACTTTAAACAGAGTTTGGATGCCTACCTCTCAAGGATCCTTGAACTACAGTTCCTGAATGGCTGGGGGTGGACTAGATGGCTCTTGGAGGCCCCTTCCAACTCTGATTCTGTCACCTCAGAAGGTGGTGGACTCTCCTTGGTTGGGGGTTTTAAAGGAGAGGTTGGGTGGCCACCTGCCAGAAGTTCTTCCGCTGTGGTTTGTGCATTGAAGGGGGTTGGTCTAGATGGCCTTTGGGGTCCCTTCCGACTCTGCAGTTCTCTGATTCTGTCTCCTGCCTCTGGCCAGTCTGCTTTATGGAGCCGACCCACTCCTGAAACGCTAAAAGAGTGCGGAAGCAGAAGGTCCCCTCCACGGAGAGCCATTAACTTCTCACAGGCATTAAAGATTAACCGCATGTGGTTTAACTGGCATTAATTAGGGCAGAGAGCGGAGCACTGAGAGACTCCAAATGTACAGTGTGTAACAGTTTTATGCATCCTGCTCTCCGAGAAGGAGAAGGGAACCAGCCTGGGCCTTTCTCCAAGGGCACCTCTAAATATCTCTCCCCCTAAAAAAAATTAATATTGCATCTCTGGGGAAAGATGTCTCCTTCTCCGAAATCCGTGCAAGGCTCTACCTCCCACTGGGACTTGGGAGCATCCTATGAAGGCGGACAATTCAGGACAGATCCCTTTCCACACAGGGCAGAGGTGGACCTGTGGAACTCCCTGCTGCAGGGATGGCCACCAATTTGCAAGGCTTAATAGGAGGATTGGATGAATTCAAGGAGGGGAAGGCTCTTGAAGGCTGCTAGCCACCAGGGCTGTGCTGTGCCTCCATGGGCCTCCTTTGCCACCGAGAGAACAGGAGTCGGGCCTAGATGGGCCCTCTGGGTCTGATCCAGGAGGCTCTTCTGATAATAAATAATAATAATAATTTATTATTTATACCCCGCCCATCTGGCTGGGTTTCCCCAGCCACTCTGGGCAGCTTCCAACTGAATATTAAAAACAATACAGCATCAAACATTAAAAACTTCCCTAAACAAGGCCGCCTTCAGTTGTCTTTTAAAAGTAAAATAGTTGTTTGTTCCCTTGACATCTGCTGGGTGGGCGATCCACAGCGCAGGTGCCACCACCGAGAAGGCCCTCTGCCTGGTTCCCTTTAACCTCACTTCTTGCAATGAGGGAACCGCCAGAAGGCCCTCGGAGCTGGATCTCAGTGTCCAGGCTGAACGGTGGAGGTGGAGACGCTCCTTCAGGTATATTGGGCCAAGGCCGTTTAGGGCTTTCAAGGTCAACACCAACACTTTGAATTGTGCTCGGAAATGTACTGGGAGCCAATGCAGGTCTTTCAAGACCGGTGTTATGTGGCCCCGGCGGCTGCTCCCAGTCACCAGTCTGGCTGCCGTGTTCTGGATTAGTTGCAGTTTCCAAGTCACCTTCAAAGGGAGCCCCACGGAGAGCGCATTGCAGTAGTCCAAGTGGGCTACTGAGGCTCCTGCCTTCCATCTGCACAGTCTTGAGTTGCAAGGTCCAGCTACAATATTCTAAGTGGAAACGAAACATTCCCCATGTGGCTATTGGTCTTTCAGAATTTCACCTTGAGCGATAAGGCTCTTGAAGGATCCGGGAATCCTAACTGCATAGCAAAACTCACCAGAGGCTTTTAAGCTGAGGCTGGGGGACCATCTGCCTGGGATTCTTTAGCTGTGATTGTAGGGGTGGGCTAGATGTCCTCTAGGGGGTACCTTCCAGCTCTACGATTCTATGAGCCCCTGGACTGGTTGCAAATAGGACGGTGGGCAGGTATGTAGAGGGAGGACTGCTTGGGGGGCAGACTGAGACGGATGGGGCAGTGCCCCATTTTCCTCCAAAGCTCTCCGCGGAACATTTTCAGAGATTCCTCCCCGCTCCTCTGCTGAAACGGCAGGGACGGCAGCAGCGCCACCCAGACATCACAGAGCCTTTCCTAGCCCCCGGCAAACTCTGGTTAAACTGTAACCTCGGGTCGCTTGAGAAAGAGGATTGCTGCAGATCTATTTCTTCCTCCAGGGCACCACCGAGGTGCTCAGAACAAGAGCCAGCTTGTTAAAACCTGTGTTTGGGCGTGGAGGGAACAGGCTGGGGGCACGGAGGCCACGGCTAGGAACTGAGGGTGTACAAGACTGGCACTCTCACATCGCAGGGGGACGGAGAGGTGTGGGCCTTTTGCTGGAATTGCTCGTATTCCAAACCCACGTCAAGGTCAACGCTGACTGCCTTCCTTCCTGGTGGCCTTGTGCGCTTTCGCAGCGCATAGCAAGCTGGGGTCTCTAGGACTTTGTTTATTCCAGTGCCATTCCTTCCAAGGCACCTGACAGCTCAAGAAACCTTCAGCTTTGTTTGGCTGCGATTCCTGCATCACAGGGGCTTGGGCTGGACAACTCTTTGGGTGACTCTTCCAAGCCTACAATTCTGCCATCAGTGATCTGGGATCCCTGATCTCAGGCGTGTGTCAGCATCTACTAGTGTCAGAAGATTCAGGACAGACAAGAAAGTCCTTCTTCACGTCTTGTAAACTATAGAACTCACTGATTTAGGAGGAGAGGGCTATCGCTGCCTGTGCTCGTGTCTTCACTCTTAGAGGCAGAGGTGCCTCTGAAGCCCAAATTCTTGAAACCGCAGGGGGGGAGAGCAGACTTGTGCTCAGATCTCGCTTGCGGGTTTCTCACTAGAGCTGCTGGTTCCCCACTGGGAGAGCAGGCCAGGGCGCTGGGCTGGATGGGTCCCTGTGGCCTGATTTAGCAGCGTTCCTCTTTTATTCCTAAATGCCCATTTCCAAGCCACCTCGATTGCATTTGAGAGCCCAGTTCCTTTACCCAAAACATCCAGCTTTGCAACCTGTCGCGAGGAAGCCAAGGGCTGCATGTCTCCAAGCCAACAACATCATGTCCCTTTCCAAACTGCTCCCATCCTGCTTTCAGATGCAGGGCTGCCTTCTTGGGGAAACTCACAAATCTTTAGGCCCAGTGGGCAGCAAAGGCCTTTCTGGGCAGGCCTGGCAATTCTGCAGGCGGCAGCAGAGAAAGGGGAACTTGCTCCAGCACCACCGCTTGCTCCCCACTGAGGTGGCAGGATGTGTCCTGGTGGGAACTTGCCAACAAACCAGTGGCTAGAACAGAGCAAGCAGGCGAGAACCACAGGAGCAGGGAGAGAGAGCCAGCTGGCATCTTCCAGGACCCACACAGCCACCTGCTTCCTCTCTCTCTTCTCCCTGCCAAAGCCTCTTCCCCAACACCCAGATCCTTGAGCCTCGTGGCAACATCAACTTGGGACTAGCCTTGCTCTCCCTTATTCCAGGCTTTATCCTCCCAGGGACGCGGGTGGCGCTGTGGGTTAAACCACAGAGCCTAGGACTTGCCGATCAGAAGGTCGGCGGTTCGAATCCCCGCGACGGGGTGAGCTCCCGTTGCTCAGTCCCAGCTCCTGCCAACCTAGCAGTTCGAAAGCACGACAAAGTACAAGTAGATAAATAGGTACTGCTCTGGCGGGAAGGTAAACGGTGTTTCCGTGTGCTGCTCTGGTTCTCCAGAAGCGGCTTAGTCATGCTGGTCATATGACCCAGACGATGTACGCTGGCTCCCTCGACCAATAAAGCGAGATGAGTGCCGCAACCCCAGAGTCGGCCATGACTGGACCTCATGGTCAGGGGTCCCTTTACCTTTACCTAGTTGTGATTTTGGCAAGGCCAGATTTCCCTGTAGCTTTGGATAAACCAGGGAGCAAGAGCAGAGACTGGGGGTTGTAAATGAGGAAGGCTGGGAGGAGGGCAGAGGAGGGTGACCAAGGGAGATTGTGGGTCTGACCATCAAAGCTCATGAGGATCAGTTGAGGGAGCTGGAGATGCTTCACCTGGAGAAGAGAAGGTGGAGAGCTGACGTGATGGTCATCATCAGATATCCGAGGGGCTGTCACATGAAGGAGGGAGCAAGCTTGTCAAGGGCAGGAGCAGAGCAAAGTGATTCAAATTGCAAGAAAGGGGAGGACAGCTGAACATTAGGAAGAACTTTCTTATTCCAAGAGCTGTTTGACTGTGGTGGGCTCTCCTCCTTTGGAGGTTTCAAAGCAGAGGTTGGATAGTCCACCAGGAAGTCTTTAGCTGTGACTCCTGTTTTGCAGGGGGTTGGCCTGGATGACCCTTAGGGTCCCTTCGAACTCTACAGTTCTATGAAAGCCTCTTCCCCCAACAGCCAGATTCTGGAGCCGCATGGCAACATTGGCTTGGGACGAGCTCCTCTCTCTGCCTCATCCAAGGCCTTCTCCTCCCAGGGTTGCGATGACGGCAGTGCCAGGTGTCCCCGAAGAGCTTTGGCTACACGGAGGAGCGGAACGGGAGCAGGAACTGGGGGTGGCAAATGCAAAAGACTGGACAGCTCCCCGCCAGATCTCTGCAGGCCCTGGAAACCTCAGCCTCCTTGCCTTGAGGAGAAGGGACCTGTCCGGGCTCCAGAGCAGAGGAGGAGGAGGAGGCAGCGAGGGTGAAAAGAAGGGGATAGAAAGCACGGAGGTGAAAGCATTTGTCTGTTTTGCAGGGGGGAACAGGCCAGACAGTGGCTGCATTGTATGCAGAGGAAGGGCCTGAATGGAGCTTGGAGGGACACAAAAAGCGCTTTGACAATCAGGAGTTCATTAGTATGCGCGGAGGGGAGCCTCGCTGCCTCTATCTCCCCCTCTCCATCTTTCTCTCTCTGCTTCCAAAGAGGCTGCGCTCTGTGTCACAGAGAGGTGAGCCATGCAGAAAAGAAGAGTGCGAAAGGGATTTGGGAGGGAGGGGGGAAAAATTGGAGAGGAGAGAGGGGGGAGAGGCCGGGCACCCAGATGCACAGAAAGAGCCCAGCCTCTCTTTGTTACACGAAATAATGGAATTTTTGGCAGGTGGCTCTTGAAAAGGTGCAAGAGGGAAAGAGGTCCTCTGGAGTTCTGAAAGGTTTGGGAGGGCAGCTTCCTTCCTCCGCACCCACACTGACCCCCCAAGGTGATTGGGGTGAGCAGGGGGAAAGAAATGAATCAGACGGGGTCTCCATCGTCTGGGCCTGATGGGCACAGGGCTGGCCCATTTTATTTCCTGTTTCCTTCCCCCTCGTCCGAGATCTTTAAGGAAGTGTCTCCCTGATGAACGTCTTGCTAGAGGTGTTTAAAATGCGCAAGTCACCTTCAGGTTCTATGGGTAAAAACTAATTCACCATGACCACCAAGTTTCCTGCAAATTCCTGCAGAATTTGCAGAGCAAAGGGACTCTGAATGGACACTGAGTTTTGCATTAGGAGGGAGGAAGGAAGCTCTTTGTGCAGGAATCTGTGATGGCCAACACCTTGGATGGCTTTAAAAGGGGACTGGATAAATTGAGGGAGGAGAGGGATCTACGATCATAATAAAGTACATCATTTCAATAAATAGCTCTAAGGGGTTGATGGATGAGCAGAACTATTTTGAAATACAAATCTGGCTGACAGATCCTAGCAGCCTTGTCAGGTCAGAGTTCAGCTATCAGATGGTCAGAATCCCAGAATCAAAGAAAGAAAGAAAGAAAGAAAGAAAGAAAGTGCTGAGAGTGTCATAATGGGATCTGGGAGAGAGCAGGGCTCAAATGCCCATTCTGGCCATGAACCAGAGTCATTCCCTCTTTAAGCCTCGCCTGCCTCACAGGGTTGTTGTGTGGGATTAAATGATGAGGGAGAGAACCATTTACGCCAAGCTCCTGGGAGAAAAACAAGTGTGATATCAGGAAGGAAGGAAATAACTCTTGCAAGTGATTCACAACTGATTCACAGATGCAACTCCCTGCCTATTGAGATCAAGCAGGCAGCTTCTCTGTACTCTTTCTGGTGTCTGCTAAAAACAAAACCCTGTTTAGACAAGCTTAGAAAATTGAAGTAATTTTAATCTGTTTCTGTATGTTAACTTTCCTATGTTTTAAAGGAGGGTTGCAGATTTTTCTTGATTTTACTGTTTTCTCTTTGGTAAACCGCTTTTAAGTTTTGTTTGTTTGTTTGCAATCTAGCAGTGTGCAAATTCCATGATATGGATGAATAAATAAATTCTTCAAAGTAGCAAGGTGTTTTGCACGAGGCGGAAAACCCTGGAGCGATACACACTTAGAAAGTTGTGCTATGCATTTAAAAATGACTTGAGGCTTTTGAAGAGAAATTCCACCCAGAAATTCTCCCCTAATATACCTGCTCTGAAGCTTATCAGAGACCGAGAGAGATTAAAGGGGCAACCTTCGCACTGGCTAGGAAGAAGTTCGAAGCAACTGAAAGGGGGTCATTCAGCTTAAAACTTGCCGCTGCTCTGACCCAGAGCAGCTGCCCTCAGTTCCAGGAAGGAAGTCTTCCCCACCCATAGCTGGGACCTTCTGTATGCAAGGCAGCTGTTATGCCTCTGACCTGCGGACCTTGCCTGTAAAATAAGCTAAGATTCCAGTCCTCATGGTTCTGAACCAAGGGTTGAAGTAGGAACGCAGGAAGCTGCCTTTGCCGAGGCAAAGCAACTGGTTCCTCTAGCTCAATGGTGTCTGCAAAACTGGCAATGGCACTCCCAGGTTCCAGGTGGGAGACAATCCCAGAACAACCAGGGGATAACCTTCTGCAGCCAAAGCAGCCGCTCTCCCCCTGCGTAAGGCTTCCTTGCCAAACCGGCTTGTAATGGGCTTTTGAGTCATGGCTGCAAAGGGGGTCATTACGGCCCCAACCACAGGCCTCAAGAGTTCAGTTCCAAAAATGTTCAGGCTGCCGGTTTTGGAGCCTCGCTCAAGGCACCTGCTGTCCAGATAACTGTTTTCCTTTCTTGCTGGTGAAGGATTCCAGCTAAGAGCTTTTCAGCGCTGGAGAAGGCTGCCTCAGGAAGTTGGAGGTTCTTAAGCCGAGGTTGCATGAGCGTCTGTCAGGGGCTTGGGCAAAATGATCCGGCCAGGACCCCTCCTAACTCTGTTTCTATGAAAGGCGATTCAGATGAGACACTAGCACTCACTTTTTGCTGGTAAGTTTTTAAAGGGAGGCCGGGTGGCCACCTGTCAGGGGTTGTTTAGTTGTGATTACTGCACTGCGGGGGGTGGACTAGATGTCCCTCGGGGGTCCCTTCCGACTCTACAATTTCACGAAGAAGGAGAAGAAGCTGGCAGGGCAGAGGAGGCAGAACGAACTCCCGGGAACATGGAATGCCAGGCTGGCAAAGCTCTGTGAGAGAAAGCTATGTGTGTTTCCCACATGCAGCAGCCCACACAGGCATGCGTCCGCTCTCGTCCTGAGCGCCCAGCTGAGCACCCTGAACCAAGTCAGGGGACACCCAGGGATGAAGCCAGAGGGACGGAGTGAGACGGGGGACTTCATCCCTCCAGGAGGAGATGGGGGCAGCCAAGGAATAAACACGGCTGGCGGGGATTAAGGTGGGCCACTGAACTTGCCAAGAAGAGCTCAAGAAGGGAGAGAGAGATCATTTGCTACAAGATTTTCCTTGTTTCCCCGCTGTCAGGATGTATCCGGTTTTGGAGGTGGGATGTTTAATATTCTGCCCTGCAATCTCTAGCAAGCAGCTGGGGTGGCAATTCAGGGTGCACAAACCTGTCACTTTTGGTCCTCATTTCCTCAAAATTTAAATTCACATCTCTGTATTCCTGCAGCAATTTGTTTTTCAAACACGAAAATGGGTTAGTGCCCGAGTGCAAATTGCTCCAAATAAACACACTTTTTTGCACGCCGTTTTGACTAAACTTCCTATTTTCTGCAACCGTTCCCTGAATACAATGCAATTTTGCATGTTGTAGTCTTTAACACATGCATTCTGAAGTGCACTGTTTCCGAACATACGCATCTTTGGACAACTTCTTTGGCTGCAGAAGTGATCGCAAAATTCAGAGGGGGCAAATCCCAAAGGACGGGTTTCGTGTGTTGGATCAAGTGCACGTTAGACAGTTTCTCACTAAAATGAATGCCAAAACTTAATTTCTCCCCCCATTCTGAGTCGCAACAGGAAGTTAGTGAAGTCCCCGAATCCACCCAGACATTTTGCCCACCTAGAGAGGTCTCTCCTTAGCATCTGTTCAAAGAGGAGTGCAGGTAGGTAGGACTCCCGAGACGGAAACTCGCTACCTGTGAAGCATCTCAGGAAGTCCCACTGTCCACCTGTTCAAAGTCGAATCGCCCTCCTCACCATCCTGTCGTGGCTTCCACCATTCCACAGAGTCTTACCTTGAGTCCAGCGAAGGTCCGAAGAGCAAAACTGGCCAAGGGTCAGGGTTCAACCGGACTTTTCGCTGAAGGGAATCTGAGCTAAATCGACGTTGCTCCTTTTTCTCGTCCTGCTGCCCCTGTGTGTGTGTGTGAACTCTCTCTTGCACACACTTCCCAAACCTGGGGCTCCAAGAGGCAGGATTCAACCACAGCTGCCAACACAGGGGCTCGGAGGCTTCTCGCAAAGGCTTTTAAATTCAGGACCCACCATCAGATAAGAGCTGCTCTGAAAGGCTGAGTCTGCCCCATGGATTTTGTGCCTCTTTCACCCCTCTCTCTCTTTCTTTTTCTCCCTTACAAAACTTTGCTCAAGTTCAATTGAATGAAAGGATTTATTTTGTTTTGTTTTTTTAAAGCAGGGGGCGGAAGAGGGAGGTGATTGACGTCTTTGGCAGGCCTATCACAGGAGGGCAGTGGCAAGGGACAATGGCGGGAGGTGGAGCTGTGCGGAGTGTAGAAGAAAAGGGGGGGAGAGAAATCTGGCAGTGAAAGGTGGGAGGGGAGTGGGCACCAACAGGCAGAGCCGGAGGGTTAAAGTTTGAGAGGCGAGTTAATGAGATGGAAATCAAATCGCTCGCTGGGGATAGGGTTGCCTCCCTGCCCCAAACCCTCTGTGTTAAAAGGTCACAGGACAAGGGAGAAGAGAAGGCAGAATGGAAGGGGGGAGGGAGAGGCGTATTTAATTACAGCTGGATTTAAAAGGCACATGAATACTGTTGCAGAGGGAGCACCTGTCCGCGGAGGCTCAGCGCTAGAGGTGGCGGCGGCAGAGGACGACACCTGCGCTGAGCTGTGAACAGATTAGTCCTTCCCATCCTCTGGGGACCTGCATGAGATTCCCACGGCCCACGGCCTCCTCCCATCTCTCCCCAAAGACTTCACATTCTCCAGTTGGGTAGCAAAGGAGGAAAGCAAACTTTCAGTGCGGCAGAACCTACCCTTTGGAACTCCCTGCCTATGGACACCAGGCAGGAGGCGCCTTCACTGAATGCTTTTTGGTGCCTGCCAAGAAACATCGTTGTTTAGGCAAGGCTGTTGATGTAGGTTCCACCTGTTCTTCGTTTATTGCTGGTTTTTGTCTTTCAAATGTTTTAAAAGAGCTGCTTTTGCTGGTGATTTTATTGTTTTAAGCTCTTAGCGAACCATTTGGAGGGGTTTGGGGTTTATTATCCTTATTAAAAAGTTCTACACTGCACTTCATCCGAGGATCACAGGGTGTTTTATGATATAAAAACACAAAACCACATAACATAATAACAAACTAAAGCAATAAGCCCCCACCCACAGTTTAAAAAGCCTGGGAGAAGAGAAATGTTTTTGCCCGACACTTAAAGATCTGCAGTGAAGGTGCCAGGCGAGCGTCCCTGGGGAGAAGATCCCACAAGTGGGGAGTCACTGCAGAAAAGGCCCATTCTCATGTTCTGCCCTCCAGGCCTGTTGTGGACAAGGGAGGGCCCCAGACAAGGATCGTAGGGTAAAATTAAGCAATGCATAGATTTTATGAAACAAAATAAATATAGTGGGGCAGGAGAGCTGAAAATAATGCCAATATATTTCCACATCTGGCCCCTTTGGTTTCAGATAGTACATGGGTAAAAAGGTAAAGGGACCCCTGACCATGAGGTCCAGTCGTGACCGACTCTGGGGTTGCGGTGCTCATCTCGCTTTATTGGCCGAGGGAGCCGGCGTACAACTTCCAGGTCATGTGGCCAGCAGGACTAAGCCATTTCTGGCGAACCAGAGCAGCGCATGGAAACGCCATTCACCTTCCCACTGGAGTGGTACCTATTTATCTACTTGCACTTTGACGTGCTTTTGAACTGCTAGGTGGGCAGGAGCAGGGACCGAGCAACGGGAGCTCACCCCGTCGTGGGGATTCAAACTGCCGACCTTCTGATCGGCAAGTCCTAGGCTCTGTGGTTTAACCCACAGCACCACGGCCCTCTAGCGGCTCTGGTGGCTCATTGACCAGAAGTAATGTAAACTCTGGAAGCATAGACTCAATTCTGACAACACTAAGCCTCAGGAGGAGCCTCCAGTTTCAGAGGCAGTCTATCTGAATTCCTAGGTTCTTAAGGACATTTGGCCTTAAGGATGCTGGATTATATGGGCCTGATTCAGCTGCTCCAGGGCTCATCTTAAGTCCTGATGCTGAAATTGCTCAGAATGGATTTTCCATGTTCAAAGACAGAATAGCTCTGGATCCAAGATGCACTGCAGAGTTCTTGCCTATACTATACTGGGTCTCCAGCGTCTGGGATTCAGAGGCAGAAGGGAAAGGTAAAGGACCTCTGGACGGTTGAGTCCAGTCAAAGGTGACTCTGGGGTTGCTGTGCTCATCTTGCTTTAAGGCCGAGGGGGCCGGCGTTTGTACACAGACAGCTTTCCGGGTCATGTGGCCAGCAGGACTAAACTGGCACAACAGAATGCTCTGATGTAAACCAGAGCACACGGAAATGCCATTTACCTTCCCGCCGCAGTGGTACCTATTTATCTATTTGCACTGGTGTGCTTTCACACTGGCAGAAGTTGGGACAGAGCTCACCCCATCGTGGGGATTCAAACCGCCGACCTTCTGATCAGCAAGCCCAAGAGGCTCAGTGGTTAAGACCACAGCACCACCTGCTCCCTGATTCAGAGGTACACTTTATCTGAACATGGAGGTGCCATTCCTACCCATCACCACCAGCTGGCCTCCATCTTTCACCTGATCGGACAGGACCTGCCCTGAGTTCATGCCCTCATGTCCTCAGCTCCATCACCAGGGCCACAGATTTGTCCTGGCAAATTATTTCTAGCAGTGTGGCACTCCTCTGTCTCTGTCTGGGAGTTGGAGGAACTGGCACGATCATCACCCAGCACAATGCACATGTTTGCGAGAGACCTACAAAATTACACATTTTGTGGTTTTCCCTATGACTAAAGGACCTGGGCCCTGAACTTTAAGGTTATTGTTCTGGGGGAACCGAGGGACTTAATTGAAGCTTCAGAGTACAACAGGTTTCTTGGCTGCATTCTCCTTCCTCTTGTTCCAACATAGTTTGCTCCGACATAATATATTTAGCTATTTTATAAAACACAAGATTGTAAGAAGATCCCGTCTGCTGGATCAAGCCAGAGGACCATCTGCTCCAGTCCCCTGTTCTCACAGCGGCTGACCAGATGCTTCGTTTGGGAAACCCGTGAGCAGGATTCGAACGCAAGAGCAGCCCTCTCCCCTCCTGGGGGTTCCAGCAACTGGTATTTGCAAGCATTGCTGGCAGAGCAAAGCCAGGCTAGCCAGCCGCCATCGATAGCCCTCTTTCCTCCTCCTTGAATGTCTCCCATCCTCTTTTAAACCCATCCAAGTTGGTCGCCATCACTGTCTCCTGTGGCAGGGAGTTCCACAGTTTAACCCTGGTCTGCATGAAAAGATTCCTTTTATCTGTCCCGAATCTTCCAAAACTCAGCGGTGGTGCATGTCCAAGAATTCTAGTGTGATGAGAGATGGAGAAAAGCTGTTCCTTGCCCTCTCTCTCCACTCCAGGCCCCTTCCTAAGAGCATAATAAGAGTGTGTTGGATCTACAAAGGAGGAATGGGTTTGTAAATTTAATGATTACTTTATTTTGGCAAAATTATCTGCTATAATAAGAAATCAGTCAAATCAAAAATTAAAAAAGGAGTGGAAATGTTTTGATGAATATATGGCAAAATATTGCTCAAAAAAGGTGCACTAATATGCCTAGATTAAAATGTGAAGTACTGGATGGAAGAAAATCAGTAAGGAAAGATAATAAGAATATATAGATGATTTGAGAAGATTGTAGAATGCAAAGGTTATTGTAAATTGTATAATGTGGAGGAAATTGAGTGGGGGTGGAGGGAAGTGGGAGGAGGGAGAAAAGAATAGTATGATGGATTGAGGAAATATAAATGTAAATGTATGGGGAGGAAATGGTGTTGGTTTTGGTACATCTGTATTGTAATTACATGTGAAAACCAATAAATCAATAAATAGATGATAGATGATGATAGATGATAGATGATAGATGATAGATGATGATAGATAGATGATAGATAGATAGATAGATAGATAGATGATAGATAGATAGATAGATATAGATAGATAGATGATAGATAGATAGATAGATAGATAGATAGATAGATAGATAGATAGATAGATGATAGATAGATATAGATAGATAGATAGATTATAGATAGATAGATAGATATAGATAGATAGATAGATAGATAGATAGATGATAGATAGATAGATGATATAGATGATAGATGAAAAAAGAGTGTGTTGGATCAGGCCACAGGGGGCCCATTTGGTCCAGCATCTTACTCTCCCAGTGGCTAGTCAGATGCCCATTCTGGGAGACCCACAGGCAGGATCCAGCCACAAGAGCCCTCTCCCCTTCCATGTCTCCCTGGAACGGGCATTCAGGACCATTTCTGCCGGAGGGCAGAGCACAGGCCTTGTGGCTCTTGGTCTCCTTAGCCGCCTTCCCTCTCCACTGGCCCGTCCCAAAGGCTGCCACACACACGGAGACCATCCTGGGAAAGCGACCCCATCTCCCCCGCCGCTTGAAAGACACAGCGTTTGCAGGGGGACAGGTAACGAGAGGAGCTCCAGGTCAGGGCTATCAGGTAACTTGCGCGCAGGAGACGACATTCCCCTTTCTGTTGGGATTTTGCGAAGGCTCTTTTGGCCCAGGTGCCTTTGCAACAGTGATACTCCCTTGGAAGGCGAGGCCTTTTCAGCTGGGGAAATGGAGCCGGGGGCAGCCTCCTCGGGCGAAAAGTCCCTGGGGAGAGAAAGACGGAAGCAAATCAGAAGAGGGAGCTTTTTGTGTGAGAAGCAGAAGGAAAAAACATATCACACCTGTCCTTTGTCTCCTGATTTTCCTTCCCACCACATTTTCCACCAGCTTTTCTTCCTTTCCGTGACCCCGCGATTCTTCCTCTCTTGCTGTTAAAACTGCTTCTCAATTCCAACTGGGTTGTTTGCAAGAGCTCCTGTGTTTAAAAGTCACCTTCGACAGCCGATGTGTGTAAAAAACCAGCAACTCTAAATAAAAGTAGTTTCCTCCCCACCCTCCAAAAATGCTTTTAAGAACATGAGAAGATATGAAGAGCCTTCTGAAGGGGACTCATCAACTCCAGGCTCCTGTCCTCACAGTGGCCAACCAGATGACCATTATAAGAAACCTGCAAGCAGGATAATAATAATAATAAATTTTCATTTATATCCCGCCTTTCCTGGTTCAAAAACCGGGCTCAGGGTGGCTAACAACAAATTTAAAACACTTAATTATAAAAGCAGCATAAAATGCAGTATAAAAACATGAATAATAATAAAATTCAAAAATCAATTAGATAATCCCCAGGGCTAGCTGGCTGAATTGGTCCTACTTGGGCCAGCGCGGAGGCCAGGGGAGAATTAGCTGTGGGATCCCAGAGCGAGTGAGGGAAGGGAAGGGAAATAAAAGATCAGGCTGAATTCAAATTAAAGGCCAGGCGGAATAGCTCTGTCTTACAGGCCCGGCAAAAGGAGGTTAAATCCTGCAGGGCCCTGGTCTCATGGAACAGAGCATTCCACCAGGTCAGAGCCATCACTGAGAAGGCCCTGGCCCTGGGGGAGGATAGTCTGACTTCCTTAGGGCCCGGGACCTCTAAACTATGGTTATTCATGGACCTTAAGGTCCTCTGTAGGGCAGACCAGGAGAGGTAGTCCCATAGAATACAGAAACACAGCCCCTCCTGTGGCTTCCAGCAAATTCATGAGTCTTGCTGCCTCTGACTGTGAAGACAGAGCATAGCCATCCTAGCTAGCAGCCATCAATAGTCCTCTGCTTCCATGAATTTGTCCAGTTCTCTTTCAAAGCCCTCCGAATCAGTGGCCATCTCTGCCTGCTGTGGGAGGGAGTTCCGCAGTCCCACTCTGCTGCGAGAAGAAATTAAAATTCCACCCTGTCCGCAGAAAAGGGCCTTTTCTATTCCTTGCTCTGAAACAAACACACATGCAAGTGGGAGGCTTTCCTCCCCCCTTCCCTTTTTATCCTGACCCTTTCAAACGCGCCGGGGGGGCTGGGGGGCTGGGAGAAGAGTCTTTTAATGGAGATCCTACCACGCAAGATAAAATGAGAAGCATCGAGGCCGAGGCAAGGAGGCCCTTTTCTGAAATGCACGGGCCCTGGGTGGAATCCAAATGGCCGAGAACAAGAGATGTTCTGTTTTCATTTGTGTCGTGTGTCTCTCTCCCCCCCCCCCCTCAAAAACCCCCCCCCCCCCCCCCACGACTGGACCTGGCTGAGCCACTGAGAGAGAGCTGCTTGTCTCAGCAAGAAGCCAGCATCTCTCTCTCTCTCTCTCTTTTCTCTCTCTCTCTCTTCTGCAATCCACACGAACCCCTGGTGACAAATTGCCCCCGCCTGATCAATTTGGATCTCGGGCAACCTGACAGGTATCCTTCTTGACAGAGCTGGCTGGGAGGGAGCAGACATTGCATTTTGCAAGTGGCGGAGAGAGAGAGAGAGAGAGGCACCATCAGCAGTTCTTCAAAGAAAGAAAAATATGGGAGAAGACAAGAAGACAGGTGGAATCTTCCACTGTTGGTCTGGGAGTCTTGGGGGACAAAAGCCTATCAGAAGAGCCTGCTGGATCTGGCCAAAGGGGGCCCATCTAGTCCAGCACCCTCTTCTCACAGCGGCTGCCATGGAGGAGTGGGGGGGGGAGGCCCCGACTGGGAACCCCCAAGGGAAGAGACTCGAGGGATTGGTGGTGGGACAGTGGTGAGTGGTGGGAGGGAGAAGAAGGAGCAGACTGGGAGGAGGAAGAGGCAACAGGGTTTAGTGAGCAGGAGGAGGCTGTGGCAGAGAGCAGTGCAGACTCAGAGGCAGGAGCAGAAGGTGGAGAGGAGGGGACCAAGGGGCAGAAATCAGGCAGGCTGCTGAAGAAGACAGGGGTCTCCGCTCTCCACTGGCCCCCCAGGACATGAAGAGGGATGAAGAGGACAGAGCCAAGGGATAAAAGGCAAAGGAGCCCAAGGAACCAGGGGAGGAGGAGTCTTAGAGAGCCTTGGGGAGGCAGTCCTCACAACTGCCTCATTGGGGCAAGGCCTACTGGGAAGAGCTGCTGTGACCACTAGGCCTGTGCTGTTTCGGTTCCTTTGAATAAAGAGTTAACTGACACCTGGTGAGTTATTGCTGACCTGCCCTCAACTGCTGCCCTGACATAGGCCACCCATGTTCTCCCTGTCCTCACTGTGGCCCAATGTCCCAAAGAAGACAGGAATCCAGATAGACTGCCACTGCACCTGGAAGTTCCATCAGAACAGAGGTAGAGCCTGGCTGCTGGATCAGGCCCATGGCCCATCTAGTCCAGCATCCAGTTCTCGCAGGGGCTGACCAGAGGCCCATTAGGAAACCCACAAGCAGGATTCAAGAACAAGAGCAGGGGTCAGCAAACTTTTTCAGCAGGGGGCCGGTCCACTGTCCCTCAGACCTTGTGGGGGGGCAGACTATATGGGGGGGGGGATGAACAAATTCCTATGCCCCACAAATAACCCAGAGATGCATTTTAAATAAAAGCACACATGCTATTCCTGTAAAAACACGCTGATTCCCAGACCGTCCACAGGTTGGATATAGAAGGCGATTGGGCTGGATCTGGCCCCCGGGCCTTAGTTTGCCATGCACAAGAGCAACTCTCCTTTCCTGTGGACTAGATGGGTCCCCTTGGGCCTGATCCAGCTGCAGGGCTCCTCTTAGGACCTTCTAAGACAGCTCCTCCCTTCCTTCTCTCTCCCCCCCCCCCCCGCGATGCTTCAATTTTGTTCCCATCCCCTCAGCTGCTCCCTTCATTAAAAACTCATTGCTGCACTGTTGATTATTTCTGCTATGCAGACGTGGCCGGCAGAAAATGCATTATTAATTTGACATGGGGAAGGCAGGTGGGGGGCAGAGAGGGGCGAGTTACACAAGTCCTGCTGTCCTTCTGATGTTAAACTTAAGCGGAGCACACACAGCTCCCTCCTCCTTCCGGATTCACACTACATAGGAACAGTGGAAGCTGCCGGCTGCCCAGTCAAACCATTGGCCCATATACCCCAGTATTGTCTACACCAGGGGTCAGCAAACTTTTTCAGCAGGGGGCCGGTCCACTGTCCCTCAGACCTTGTGGGGGGCCGGACTATATTTTGGAAAAGAAAAAAATATGAACGAATTCCTTTGCCCCACAGATAACCCAGAGGTGCATTTTAATTAAAGGGACACATTCTACTCATTTAAAAACACACTGATTCCCAAACTGTCTGTGGGCCAGATTGAGAAGGTGATTGGGCTGGATCCGGCCCCTGGGCCTTAGTTTGCCTACCCATGGTCTACACCAGTGGTGTCCAAACTTTTTTCAAAGAGGGCCATATTTGATGAAGTGAAGGGCCATGAAGGCCGACCAAAGTTGTTAACCTTTTTTTAGAACTGAAGTTGTTGAGGTTTTTTTTTTAAAGGATTTTACCCCAGGAAATAAACTGCCACAGGGGCCGGATTGAACCAACTTACGGGCTGGATCAGGCCCCTGAAACGGACTTTGGACATGCCTGGTCTACACTGACTGGCAGCAGCGCTCCAGGGGTTCAGGCAAGGAGTCTCTCCCAGCCCCACCTGGGAGATGCTGGGGGTTGATTAAGGGGCCTTCTGCATTCCAAGCAGCTGCTCTGGCAAAGTCCCAGAAATATAATCTGTGGAAAGACATGAGACCCATAAAGTTTTGAGGGCTGCTTGTGGGCTTCCCACTGGGGGAGCTGGTTGGTCCCTGTGAGAACAAGATACAGGACTAGATGGGGCCCCTTTGGCCAGACTCTTCTTATGGAGCCTCCAGGTCTGTTGTTGTTGTTGTTGAGTCATTTAGTCATGTCCGCCTCTTCGTGACCCCCTGGACCAGAGCAGGCCAGGCCCTCCTGTCTTCCACTGCCTCCCTCATGCTGGTAGCTTTGAGAACACTGTCCCACCACCTCATCCTCTGTCGCCCCTTCTCCTTGCACCCTCCATCTTTCCCAACATCAGGGTCTTTTCCAGGGAGTCTTCTCTTCTCATGAGGTGGCCAAAGTCTTGGAGCCTCAGCTTCAGGATCTGTCCTTCCAGTGAGCACTCAGGGCTGATTTCCTTCAGAATGGAGAGGTTTGATCTTCTTGCAGTCCATGGGACTCTCAAGAGTCTCCTCCAGCACCACAATTCAAAAGCATCCATTCTTCGGTGATTACCCTTCTTTATGGTCCAGCTCTCACTTCCATACATCACTACTGGGAAAACCATGGCTTTAACTATACGGACCTTTGTTGGCAAGGTGATGTCTCTACTAGAGGCAGTTTATCTCGATTCCTATGTCCATAGGTATATTTGGTCACTGTGAGAAGAAGAGGCTAAAGTAGACAGGGCCCCTTGGGCCTGATCCAGCTACAGGGCTCTTTTTCATGTTCTTCTTCATTTAATCTGCACAACAACCCTGTGAGGTAGGCTAGGCTGAGAGGAAGTGATTGGCCCAAGCTCACCCAGGGAGCTTCATCGCTGAGCAGGGATTCGAACCCTGGTTATCCAGGTCTTTGTCTGACACTGCATCACACTGGCTTTCCAAGAGACCTTCTACTCTGAGCCAGGAAGGACAAATTGCTCACATCCATTATGCAACCGTCTGAGTGCCTCCGCCGCTCCTGACAGCCTTGGAACTTACTTCATAGAGCCGTGGATTTCATTTTGTGTCTATCTGGACATCTGAAGAGCTGATACCTATAGATATGTCTAAATTAAGAGGGAGGGAGGGAGGGATGGTTATTGAATCTTAATGTGAGCTGATTCTTTTGGCCACCTTCACTTTCTCTGTTCAATTCTTATTAAAATCAAGACTAAATAAATAATTGCAACAGAGTGACTGGCTGATGGCCGAACCAAAAGTCTTGGAAGGCGGTGGGCTTTCCTTCGTTGCAGATTTCTAAATCAGGTGGCCACCCGTCAGGGATACTTGAGCTGTGAATCCTGCATCACAGGGGGTTAGACTAGATGACTCTTGGGGTTCCCTTCCATAAAGGGAATTCCCTACAATTCTATGAACAACGGCAGCAGCAGCAAGAACTCTCCTTCACTGGAGGTTTACCAGCAGATGCTGGATGGCCACCCACCCGTGATTCGTTAGCTGTGATTCCGGCACGACGGGGGGTTGGACTAGATGACCCTCGGGTACCCCTTTCAACCCTACAATCCCATGATTCTATAAGAGCGTGACTGGCTGATGGCCTGACGTTTCCCTTCTCCCCCCAGTGACAACCAGCCCTCAGCGACACCCTCCGACGAGTTCCAAAATCATGCCTGGTCGTGCGTTTTCGGGGAGGGGGCGGCGATGTTGGTTCTGCTTCGCCCGCCAGAGCTCCCCCTCCCGGTTCTCTCTTCAAGCCGAGACGGTGCAGCCTCGCCACCATTTAGCATCCCAGCCAAAGGACGTCCAGAGCCGTTGCCTTGGCGACGGCCGGGAAGTAAGGGTGCCTGGGAACGCGGGGGGGGGGGGGAGTCTCCCATATATAGAGAGGGAGAGACTGACTCCGGGGCTGATGAGCTGCAGCTAAATTTAGGCGGAGGAGGGAAGGAGCAAGAGGCTCCGGGGATGTCATGCAGGGGGGCCCGGGCGAGATGGGCCCCGCCGGGGGGCGGCCACGGATCCTGCCCGGCCCTCCCTCTCCGCTCTCCACGCTGCTGCCGCCGCCGCCGCCGCTGACCTCCAGAGGCAGGACGCTTTCAGCACCACCAGGTGAGCGGACAGCTCCCTCGAGGGACCCGGCGGCCTGAGCAAAGGATGGAGGAGGAGGAGGAGGAGGAGGAGGCAGGGACCGGGTTGCCAGGGAAACGAGCTCCTGGCGGCATCGCGGGCAGGGGTCCTTCCCGGGTGGGAGTGGGCTGGGAAGGAGGTCACGGAGAGAATAACCTCCTACGGGGAAGCAGCCTTGCAAGTCTCTGGTTCAAGCCCCCTAGGGCACCTCCAGGCAGGGTTGCTGAAACCCTGGCGAGCCACTGCTGCCGGTCAGTGTAGGTAATATGGAGCTGGATAGACCAATGGTCAGACTCGGTAGAAGGAAGGCAGCTTCCTCTGCTCCTGTGAGAGGGGTGGAGGTCTGGAAGGTGTGTAGAGGAGAGCAAATCAAGGGGGGAGGGGAGAACCAGAGAATGGTGGAGTTGGAAGGGTACTCCAAGGGTCATCTAGTCCAACCCCCTGCAATGCAGGAATCCTACCCACAGATGTCCCTGGGTGGGCTCGAACCACCAACCTTCTGGTTAACAGCCAGACGCCAGAGAATAATGCATACTGCTCTATTTGGCCTTGGCCAGACCCCAGCAGGAGTCCAGTGTCCAGTTCTGGGCACCACAATTTAAGAAGGATATCGACAAGCTGGAAGGTGCTCAGAGGAGGGCAGCCAAGATGATCCAGGGTCTGGAAACCAAGCCTTATAATAATATAATAATATAATAATTTATTATTTATACCCTGCCCATCTGACTGGGCTTCCCCAGCCACTCTGGGCGGCTTCCAACAAAATATTAAAATACAGTAATGCATCAAACATTAAAAGCTTCCATAAATAGGGAGTTGGGGATGTTTAGCTTGGAGAAGAGAAGCCTTAGATGAGATATGAGAGCCATCTTCTGTTATCTGAAGGGCTGTTCCATGGAAGAGGGAGCCGGCTTGTTTCCTGCTGCTGGACCCAATCCAGTGGATTCCAAGGACAAGAAAGGAGATGTTGACTAAACATCAGGAATAACTTTCTGAGCTGTTTGGCAGTGGGACAGGCTTCCTCGTGAGGTGGTGGGCTCTCCTTCCTTGGAGGTTTTTAAGCAGAGGCTGGATGGCTGTCCATCAGGGATTCTTCAGCTGTCACTGCAGGGGGTAGGACTAGATGACCCTTATGGTCCCTTTTGACTCTATGATTGTGTCTTACCTGCCCTGAAACTTGCCATTGCCAGTCTCCTCAGGTTAGGCTTATATATTTAGGAAGCTGCCTTATACTGATTCAGAGCCTTAGGGTCCAGCTACCTCAGTACTTGCTGCACTGACCGGCAGGCGCTCTCCAGGGTCTCTCCCAGCCCTAGCAGGAGGCACTGGGGATTGAACTTGAACTGCCTGCAGAGCTTGTGCTCTAACCACTGAGCCAGTAGCTCTTCCCCTTTACATAAAGCACGTTTCCAGTCCTCATGGTTCTGAGTTGCAGAGTATACTGTGAGGCCTTAACAGCAGATGAGGAGGGAAAGTCATATCTCACTTCCCACCTCTTATGCTTCCTTTCCGTAAAATTTGCAAACTTATTTTTATTTAAAACTTTCATGCCCCACTCTCCATTGCAAGGGCAATTCCAGAGTGAGTTGCAAAGTAAAAAATCAATGGTATCTCCTGTTTTAATTCTGAAAACAACAGCCATGGAAGGTAGGGAAGGTTGGGGAATGGGAGAGAAAGGCCAAAGGAGAGCAGGGGAGAAAGGTCAATTTCCCTAAAAATCACAGAATTGTATATGCTTATTATGCCTTGTTTTATCCTGACAATAACAACTTTTTTAAGGCAGCAAAAGCGGAGAGGGAGTTTTTTAAGGGTCTCTTGCAAACTTCCTGAGAGGCCAGGGGCATGAACTAAGACCTCTCTTTTCATAAATACGTAAATTTTTAACATCTCATCTTTGCAAAACCAGCCCTGCAAAGTAGGATAAGCCTGATGGAGGGATATAAAATGAAGGGGAGCCTCTCTTTTGCAGGCTTCAAGGGTGGTTTGGGTTTTGAACTGAAGCCTCTTGTCCAGATAAATGTGAATCTCCTCCCTTGTTTCCTTTTACAACCACGCTGCAAGGGAGGACAGCCCGAGGGAGGAAGAGGGCTGGGGGAGATATCTGGGTTTTGGACACCAGCCTCTTCCCAATAGATATTTAAATCCTCTCTATTATTATGGATACTTCAGCCAGTCAGTTTCTTAACTGCCTTTCTAAAACAACAACAACAAAAGCCCGAAGGTAACTTATAAAAATATATAATATACAGAGTTTAAAACCAGGCAGTAAAACAACTATTAATCCAGATAATATTAAAAAGCCATGCATGCACTCCAATTTAAAGAAAAGCAAATATCAAGACCACCAGGAAAAGCAAAAGCAACCAGTCCCATCAATGAAAGCAGCAAAGAAAATATTTGACACTAAGACGGCCGCCAGTCCTTCCCTATAATGTTATCCTTTTGACCACAACCCTGTAAGGTAGGAGAGGTTGAGGAGCGGCAGAGGGAGACCAAGGAAGGCCTAATTCTTTGAACACCAAGGGCATCTGAACTCCTAAGAAGCTGCTTTCTACAGAGTCAGGCCCTTGTTCCACACTGAGCAGCAGCAACTCTCCAGGGTCTTAAACAAAGAGCCGTTTCCACTCCTGCCTGGAGACATCGCTGGACCTTGAACCCCTGGCCTTCTGGCCTGCCACTGAACAACAGCCCTTCAGGACCCCTGTCCTCATGGCAGGGGGTGGACTAGATGAGCCCTTGGGCACCTTTCTGCAATTCTGTTATTCTATCTGCAAATCCTCGTGCCTAACAATTGATCAGTCGGGTGGGCAGGAAGAGGCATGGTGGTTTTGCGGGGAGGCCATTCACCTCCTGGTGCATTTCATATTCCAGCAAGAAAGTTAAAATATGTGGGGAGATGGAAAGGGAAGGGGGGGCAGTCAGGCTGCAAATTGAGGGCACGGCAAGGCCAGAGGCTGGTGGGTTGGCAAGAGCAGGGAGCCTTTTCTTCTCCACAGGAACATTTGTGTGTTGGGTGGGGTTGGCGGTTCTCAGGAAGGCCTCAGGGCTTGGGAACAACCTCCCACCCACCCACCAGCAATGGCAAACAGTTAAATCCTGACACAGGCTGCAAGCAGTTTCTATGGCGTTCTGCTTCCAATGCATCCTGGAAGCTCAGCTCAGCATCGGGAGATGATTCAGGATAGGACCCATACCCTTAGTAGTGGGAGCATAGGGGGGTCGATGGATTGGCAGGGGGCTCCCTGTGGCTTCCTACCCCCTTTTACCTAACGGCTTTGGGGACCCTCAGACAGTAACCTCTCTCTCTCTGCAGTCAGATCATAGCAGCTATCCTTGGATGAATAACTTAAGGACGTAAGAAAAGCATGCTGGATCCGGCCAAAGTGAGCCCATCCAGTCCAGCCTCCTGTTCTCACAGTGGCCAAATCCCCCTAAGGTCCTAGGAATTCAGATAGGCTGCCTCTGGGCCTGGAGGTTCCACAGGGACATCAGAAGAGCCTGGTTGCTGGATCAGGCCGGAGGGGGCCCGTCAAGTCCAGCCTCCTGTTCTCACAGTGGCCACCAGGTGCCTCTTTTGGGAAGCCTGCAAGTTGGACCCAAGCGCAAGAGCCCTTTCCTGTCTGTTGCTAGTCAGTGCAGACAATACTGGGTAATGTGGGCCTCAGTGGTTTGACTCGGCATAAGGCTGTTTCATGTGTTCCAGTCCCCAGTGAAAATAGGGGGACTCCTTGGGGGCTCAATGCCCCCATTCTCCTAAGGCTTCCACTCTTGGAAGGAGCGATGCTTCTGAATGCCAGTCGCTAGAAAATGCAGGAAGGGAGAGGGCTCTCGTGGTGGAATCCTGCCTGTGGGTTTCCCCCAATGGGCATCTGCTGGACTAGATGCCCTCCCCCCTTTGGCCTGATCCAGCAGCCAGGCTCTTCCTAGGTTCTTATGAACCTCCAAGGAGCAGACAGCAGACAGCAAGGCTGAGCTACCAAAGACCACCAGCCAGGAGCCTGGGTTGATGGGCAAAGAATCAGGACCATGGAAAGAGCTTCAGGAGAGGAGGGGAGCCTGAACATGGCTCAGAAATAAGAGGCAGTGTCAGGGGCTGGCATGTGAGGTTGCAGCTGAAGCGCATCAGGGGGTGCTGTGTGTGTGCGCGCACACACACACACCCTCCCCAGGGCTGCCCTACTTGGTGTGCTTGTTCCTCCCTCTCCTTGCCAGTTTCGCTATGAGGAGAAAGGGAAGGGGGCTGAAGTCCACGCTCACCCAGCCTTGTCTCTGCCAGGGTGCTGGCATGGACTGGGTCCCAGATAGGAATGGGGGCATGAATGCAATGCAGGAGCAAGTCAGGAAGAAGAGGAATGCCAGCTGCAAAACAACAACAACAACCCACCTGGATTCTTTTTGGGCACCTCAATCTTTCACTGGCAGAGAAGGGTTCAAGAGGGGTTTCTAAGGGCCTGGGTATGCAGGGCTCAGCCTTGGGGTACAGAGTTGGGCCCAGGAAGGTGTTCCTGGGACCTCCTCCCCCAGACCTGTGAGTTAAAGCACTTGCCAACTTTGCAGCAATCTGCTCCTAGCCTTGCGCCTGACGTAAGAGAAGCACACGGCCTCCTCTGCTCTGCGCTATGGGGAGGGGAGAGAGTCTACCTGCAAACCATCGAAACGAAAGGCGGGAGAGTGGGCATCCTCTGGGGTCTGGGTCCCCCTTGTGAGATTGGGATTTAAAAGGCCGCGAGGGGCAGTGAATCCTGTAAATTAATTCTGACCCTTTTGCAAAAAACAAAGCAAAACGCAATCTTTCTTCCATACTGAAACCCCTGCTGCTCAATTGAGCCAAAAGTTCGGGTATCCTAAGAAAGCAAAGCTTCTCTCAATCCCCTTTCTGCATCATTTTTACAGAACTGTTGAATTACAGGGTTGGAAGGGGCATCAAAGGACCATCTAGTCCAACCCCCTGAAATGCAGAAATCATGGCTAAAGAATCTCTGACAGGCTGCCAATCCAAGCTCTGCTTAAAAACTTCCAAGGGAGGAGAATTCGCCACCTTCCGAGGGAGTCTGTCCCCTGTCAAACAGCTCTGACTGGCAGAAAGTTCTTAATGATATTTAGTCAGTCTCTCTTTTCTTGACATTTAAACCCATTGATTTGGGTCCTCCTCTCCAGACCCCTCCCTGGCAAAAGCTTCATTGGAGCTCTTTAAGGAGAGGTTGGATGCCCACCTGCCAGGGATTCTTCAGCTGTGAATCCTGAATTGCAGGGGGTTGGACTAGATGACCCTCAGGGTCCCCTCCGACTTTGAGTCTGTGAACACACTCTCAGGTGAGAGTGGCCTCTTTCCCCAAACACTGCCTATTAATAACCAAAGACAGACACGGTTTATCGGGAACGGGTGTAATTGTTCAATTATTGCTGCGGACGCAGTTTAAAAATAGAGCCGTGCTTAATCAGCCGAGCCATCTGGGCCTCGACAACACACCCACCCGCTCTCCTCGCAGCTTTGCCACCAGCCCTGCTGAGGGAGGCCCAGATCCGTGGGCCCAGATCAGGACAGGTAGCCTGGGAGGGAGTTGGGCAATCTCCTCCTCCAGCCTAAAGACCCGAAACAAGCCTTTAAACACGCATGGGAAATAAGCATGTGATTTGAAACTTTATAAGTGGTGCTTGCAACTTATTCCACAACAACAAACTGAGGCAGAGGGGGAAGGATTACATATTGCATTTTTTAAAAGGCCACGTTTCTAGGCCTCGTGGTTGCAACTTCAAATTTTGAAGTGTGCAAGCCTTAGATCACATAGTTGAACTATGGAACTCCTTGCCACAGGAGGCAGCAATAGCCACCAACCTGGGAGGCTTTAAAAGAGGATTAGGGCTATCAAGGGCTACTAGCCACAATGCCTATGGTTTGCCCGCACAGATGGAGGCAGTCCGTGCTTTTGAATAGCCTTGTTGCTCAAAACCGCAGGAGGGCAGAGGGCTATTGCGTTCAGATCCTGCTCTTGGGATTCTCCTTGGGGCTACCGACTGCCCACTGTGAGGGCAGAATGCTGGACTAGATGAGCCACAGGTCTGATCCAGAACGTGGCCTTTTTGACCTTCCTTTTCCTTCAAGGCCTTTCTCAGTCTCTGTGTGCCTTGGAATAATTTCCTGCTCCCTTTAGTTTTTTTGGGCTTTGCCACCCTGCGCTCTTTCGGGAGGGAGGGCAGGATATAAATTTAGGATCACAGATTGCAGAGCTGGGGTCCCCATCCAGTCCGCCTCTTGCTGTGCAGGAATCACAGCTCAAGAATCCCAGCGACAGAAGCCAGCCGGAACAGGCTCCCTGTTCTGTGAATTCCATCATCCAATGTCTCCCAGTGCAGAGAAACATGGCTGTTACGTAAAACCCACTTTTTCTGTGTTTACACCTGCAGAGGTAGGTGTGTGTGTGTTTTAAAAAATTGATGCCTGTCTAGGCACAATAGCCACTTAGTGAGAGCCTTCCCCCCCCCCCGATCCACGTCACCCTCTCCCTGAACCCACCATGCGAAAAGGATGCCAGTTTTAGCGTCGGCAGGTCCCACACCACACCCCCACGCAGGCAGTTTAAAAACACACAGGCGCACGCCAGGAGCAGGATGAATAATGCTAATGTTTTTGCAGCCTGGGGCAGCACCATGAAGATGATATTTTCTGCAGCCAGCGATCCCTGGGAATAGGGATGGGCCATGCTGGGCCCGCGATGAATTGTGAAGTGGGTGCAGGAATGGTAGCAAAACAATGTTTCCTGGGAGCAGTTAATGTTCCTGCAAGCACAATTAACAGAGCACTTTCTGGAGACTCCAGGGTTCCCTGCGGGGCCCAGTGGCTGACACCATTGGTCTGTTACATCAAAAATTCACAGAACAGAGCCTTGCAGGACCTTAAATGGGCCTGTTCTGCCACAAAGGCAGCTGTGGGACCCTGGGCTGCTTTCTCAGTGGCTAGGGGTTCACAATCTGGACTCTTCTCTATGTAATCTGGTGCTACAATAAGCCTGCAAGCGCTTAAGGGGCCACAGAACTCATAGAATAATGGAATCATAGAGTTGTAAGGGTTCCCAGGGGTCATCTAGTCCAACCCCCAGCAATGCAGAATTCACAGCTGAAGCATCCCTGGCAGATGGCTATCCAACCTCTGTTTAAAAAGCGGAAGGGGAGTCCACCGTCTTCCAAGGGAGACCGTTCCACTGTTGAACCTTGAAATAATAGTCTTGAATTCTAGCATAATATTCCTTCCTTCCTCCTCCCAGCCCACCTTCTGCTCCTCTCCCCAGCATCCTTGGATGTACAGAAGGTAGAACTGGCACCCGCTAGCATCTAGTCTTGTTCCCGGGGACTAGGGTCCCAATCCCAGGAGATCAAAGCCGCTAAGCATGACACCCACAGTCCAAACAAGTCGTGTCCAGAGCATCAGTCTTGGTCCCAACCTGGTGCAGAGGCAAAGTCACCATAATAAGGCTGGGTGGGTGTGGCTGGATTGAAGAGCAAATGCCAAAATCCTGTGACTTGTATGCTTTAGTTGAGTTTCCTGCACTTCAGGGGGTTGGGCTAGATGACCCTTGGGGTCCCTTTCAGCTCTGCAGTTCTGTGATTCTATAATTCTGTGATTCCTGAAGGTCCACAGTCTTCCTCTGGGGGCTCTGTGATTGTCACCAGGTAAGGGCTGGACACGACTTCAAGAAAGGTCTCTATAACAAGCCCCAGAGCACTAGCCATGATTTGGCAAGTGGGTGCAGTTTTCACAGTGAAGATTTAGGCATAAAAGGCTTAAAAATAAAGGAGCGATACCTGCCTTGTGACTGCACAATCACACTCTCAAATTATGCCACTTTTCTGCTTTTACCGTTTGAAGATAAAATGCTTCCGTTTTGTGGAACAGACAGCCTCGTCGCTGCTCCTGTTTCATCTTGTCTGCTTATTGCCTCGGTAGCAACTCGCACCCGGCTCCAACCGCAGCCCTGTCTGCCAACTGGTGCAGGGTGGGCATGGCATGGAGTCAGTGGGGAAGGGTTCCAAAACTGGCCAAAACTGGTGGATGTAAAAGAGAGTGCTTGAATAGTTTGCTGGCAAAAGGTCCCAGATTCAGTCCTTTGGCACCTCCAAGTAAGTTTGGGAAAAGACCCCGCTGCCTGGAATATCCTCCAGAGCTGCTGCTGCCAGTCAGTGAAGGCAGAACTTGGCAAGATGGACCTCAATAGTCCAGCTCAGTATAAGGCAGCTCTCCTCAGGTAAACTCTTTATTCTGAATCATGAGGACTAGAATCCTGCTTTGATTTTGAAGAGAGGGCCCCATGTCCGTGGCAGAGCCCCTGCTTGGCATGCAGAAGGCCCAGCTTCAATCCCCACTAGCAGCATCTCCAAGAAAGGCTGGGGAAACGCCCTTTTCCTGCCTGAAACCCCGGGGAGCTGCTGCCAGTCAGAGCAGGCAACACTGAATATTCAGCCACTTATTATTGAGGGGAAGTGCGTGGAACAGGTCTCAGTGTTTCGATTTCTGGGAATGGAGTTGAGAAACAACCTAACCTGGGGAGAAAACAGCAAAGACCTGATGAAGAGAGCACAGCAGAGGTTATATTTCCTGAGAATCCTCCGGAAAAACAATCTCTCAAAGGACCTGTTGATGGCATTTTACCATTGTACTGTGGAGAGTGTATTAACTTATGGTCTGTGTGTGTGGTTTGGGAGCTGCACGGTCAGTGGAAAAAACAATGCTGTCCAGGGTTGTGAAGACTGCGGAGAGAATAGTTGGGTGCACTCTTCCCACCTTGGATCAAATCTATGCTGCCAGGTGCCATAAGAAAACCGCAGAGATAGCGCAGGATAGTGCGCACCCCGGAAATGATCTCTTTCAGCTTCTGCCTTCTGGAAGAAGGTCCAGGGTTATGAAGGCCAGGACTAGCCGCCTGAGAAACAGTTTCTACACAAATGCATTTCTGGTTCTAAACGCAGCATAAGGGGTCTCTATAGTATAGTGTATTTTAAAATGGGGTTTCAGAGTTTTTAGGGGTTTTTGAATGTTTTATGTAGTTTTTCAATTTCGTTGTTCTGCATGGGACAATGACAATAAAGATATTGTATATCGTATGTATATATATCTCGTAGTCAGTGGCCTGGCTCTTCAGCAGGCAGCTTCCGGCACTAACCCGGCCTCCTGTGTTTCCCCCTCTGCAGACTCGGAGCCGTTGCCCGGGCCCCGCCAGCGCTAACATGGCGAAGGACAACTCGGCCTTCTCCTCCATCCATGAGTCCCTGGCGCCCGAAGCCAAGGTCCCGGGCCCCCAGCTCAAGCCGGCAGCCCTGCGGCGCCTGGGCGAGGAGCCTGAGAAGGCAGAGAAGAAGCGGGGTCGCCAGCGGTACGTGGAGAAGGATGGCAAGTGCAATGTCCAGCATGGCAACGTCCACGAGACCTACCGCTACCTGACGGACATCTTCACGACGCTGGTGGACCTCAAGTGGCGCTTCAGCCTCCTGGTCTTCATCCTGGCTTACGCCAGCACCTGGTTGTTCTTCGGCCTCATCTGGTGGTTCATCGCCTACTGCCGAGGAGACCTGGACCACCTGGGCGACGACGCCTGGACGCCCTGCGTCAACAACCTCAACGGCTTCGTCTCGGCCTTCCTCTTCTCCATCGAGACGGAGACCACCATCGGCTACGGCCACCGGGTCATCACGGACAAGTGCCCCGAGGGCATCATCCTGCTCTTGCTGCAGGCCATCCTGGGCTCCATGGTCAACGCCTTCATGGTGGGCTGCATGTTCGTCAAGATCTCGCAGCCCAACAAGAGGGCCGAGACACTGGTCTTCTCCTCGCACGCCGTGGTCTCCCTACGCGACGACCGCCTCTGCCTCATGTTCCGCGTGGGGGACCTGCGCAACTCGCACATCGTGGAGGCCTCCATCCGAGCCAAGCTCATCAAGTCCAAGCAGACCCAGGAAGGGGAGTTCATCCCCCTCAACCAGACGGACATCAACGTGGGCTTCGAGACCGGAGACGACCGCCTCTTCCTGGTCTCCCCGCTCATCATCAGCCATGAGATCAACGAGCACAGCCCCTTCTGGGAGGTCTCCCGCGAACAGCTCAAGAAGGACGACTTCGAGATCGTGGTCATCCTGGAAGGGATGGTGGAGGCCACAGGTAGGCAGGGGAGGGCCAGAAGGAGGGAGGAGACCCCCAAAAATGATCCAACCCACAAGCCAACTTTAACATGGCCACTGGGAACTTTCCTTTCCCACCAGGACCTGCCCTGGCAATTGAGAGGACACCTTTCCACAATGGTTAATCGATGTCTCTATTTTTTCCACTTTTTATAGGGTTTTTAATTGTACAGTTTTGTGGTTAATTGCTGTAAACAGCAGAGAGAGAGAGAGAGAGAGAGAGAGAGAGAGAGAGAGAGAGAGAGAGAGAGAGATGATGATGATGATGATGATTTTCCTGCCTTTTCTCCTGATGGGACTAAAGGCAGCTTACAGACAGAAACAAGAACTGCTAAAAACATAGAAAATTTGATTATTAAAATCCAATAAACATTGAGAGAATATAAAGCTATATACTATATATATGAGCTCTATTAAAACCACACCAGTAATTGCAATAAAACAGCCTTAAAAGCAGTAGTCAGTTCCCAAACGCCTGTTGGAACAAGGTGGTTTCCACCTGCCAGTGGAAGGGAAGGACAGCAAGGAGCTTCTCCAGGGAGGCAGCTCCAAAGTTGTCTGGGAGCAGCCACCACCAAGAAGGCCCTGGGAGAATAGGATGCTGGACTAGAGAGGCCTTGGGCCTGATCCAGCACCCTCTTCTTGCATTCTTAAGGCAGCTTCTCGTGTTCCTATTGAGCCTCAGCACCTTGCCCAGCGATGCTCCTGCAGGTGAACTCATGGGATTGAGCTGGGATAGAAGGCCCTAGGCCAGGGGAAGGCAACCTAAGGCCCGGGGGCCGAATGCGGCCCAATCGTCTTCTCAATCCAGCCTGCGGACGGTCTGGGAATCAGTGTGTTTTTACATGAGCAGAATGTGTGCTTTTTAAAAAAATGCATCTCTGGGTTATTTGTGGGGGGTAGGAATTTGTTCATTATTATTTCTTCAAAATATAGTCCGGCCCCCCACAAGGTCTGAGAGACGGTGGACCGACCCACAGCTGAAAAAGCTTGCTGACCCCTGCGCTAGGCAGTCCCTAAGCTAGAACTGGGCTCATGAGTAGACGGGCAGCCAGAAACTGCCTTATCTTGAGTCAGACCATTGGTCCACCTGCATTTCCTGCACTGACTGGCAGAGGCTCTCCTGAGTTTCAGACTCTGGGGTTTCTCCAAGCCCTTCCCAGAGACGCCGGGGGGAATTGATCCTGGGACCTCCAGTGCTGGCTCCTACAGGCCTCCCCCCCAATAAACCAAGGTTCTAGTCCTCATGTTTCGGGGTCAGGCTATAGGTCCTTCTCACAGCGCTGAGCTGTGGCTGGTGGTGTGCAAATAAACCCAGAGTCTCAGGAACTTTTGGGGGTGGGCTTCCCTCTCAGGGGGTCCCCACCCTTTTCTTCACCTCCCAGGACCCTCCAGCATTGACTTCTCTCCCCTTCTCTGCCCCGTGTGCACTTACATAAGCCTCCTGCTCTGGGTGCTGCTTGCAAAGGCTTCTGGCTCACGGATGGAGTGCTGGTGGGGGTGTGTGTCAGGCTTTTAAGATCACTGGGCTTGGTTGGGGTGGGCTGGGGGCGAGGGGGGAGGGGGGAGACTCAAAGGACCAGCAGATGACCCCCCAATGGTCTGGCTCAGTATAAGGCCGCTTCCTATTTAAATCAGAACCATGAGGGCTAGAACTTTGGGGGTTTTTTAGATGAAAGCCTCCATGGCAGAACATCTGCTCTGCATGCAGAATGTCCCAGGTGGAAGTGGGGCTGCTTGCTCTTTCTGAAAACCTGGAGGGCCGCTGCTGCCAGTCAGTGCAGACAGTACTTGTGCTACTTAAACTCAAGTCAAAGCATTGGTGTGCTTTGAAAACTGGGGCAAGCGCTCTGCAGTTTCTCTCTTGGTTGTGCAATTTAGTGGGGCAATGAAGCCATTTTCTGTTTGTTAAGCTGCTTGGGGCTATATAGACATTCAGTTGCCTAAGAATTTCTTCCTTTGATAGCATTTTCACCTGGTTTAGTCCAAAAGATGGAAAAGGTTGTTCTGTGGAGCACCCTGAGACCTCTGGGTATAGGGCGGTATATAAATCTACCGTACAGCAGTCAGTATATAAATCTACCGTATATACTAAATATGGGAGCATTCCTCAGGCGGCAGCTGTGGGGCAGGCAGGGTGCCTCCTCTTGGCCTTCCGCCGCCTGAGGCAGGTGATTCAGCTCACCTCATCGGTGGGCCGGCTCTGCTCTTTGTGTATGAAGAAGCTCAGCAGGAGATGTGACAACTTGACTTAGGCAGGGGTCAGCAAACTTTTTCAGCAGGGGGCCCGTCCACTGTCCCTCAGACCTTGGGGGGGGTCAGACTATATTGGGGGGGGTGAACGAATTCCTATGCCCCACAAATAACCCAGAGATGCATTTTAAATAAAAGCACACATTCTACTCATGTAAAAACACGCTGATTCCTGGACCGTCCACAGGCTGGATTAAGAAGGCGTTTGGGCCGGATCCGGCCCCCGGGCCTTAGTTTGCCTACCCATGACTTAGGGAAACGGTGGGCAGCTCATGTAAGATAGATCCCTGTCGCAATAGGCAGGGAGTTCCAAAGGGTAGCTAAAAAGGTAAAGGGACCCCTGACCATTAGGTCCAGTCGTGGCCGACTCTGGGGTTGCGGCGCTCATCTCGCTTTATTGGCCGAGGGAGCCGGCGTACAGCTTCCGGGTCATGTGGCCAGCATGACTAAGCTGCTTCTGGCAAACCAGAGCAGCGCACGGAAACACCATTTACCTTCCCGCTGGAGCGGTACCTATTTATCTACTTGTACTTTGACGTCCTTTCGAACTGCTAGGTTGGCAGGAGCAGGGACCGAGCAATGGGAGCTCACCCCATCGTGGGGATTCGAACCGCCGACCTTCTGATCGGCAAGTCCTAGGCTCTGTGGTTTAACCCAAAGTGCCACCCGTGTCCCTAAAAGGGTAGCTACTGCCACATATAAGATGGGTTTCATGCCAGGGCATTATGTGGCACCATCTCAGCTGGTCGAATGTCCGCCTCCAGCTGAAGGTGGCATTTGGTGACTCTGCCCGTCCTGACTCAGTTTCCCCGCTTTCTCTGCTTTGACCCCCCCAGGGATGACCTGCCAAGCGCGGAGCTCGTACCTGATGGACGAGGTCCTGTGGGGCCACCGCTTCATGTCCGTCCTTTCTCTGGAGGACGGCTTCTACGAAGTGGACTACAACAGCTTCCACCAGACCTTCGAGGTGCCCACGCCCAGCTGCAGCGCCCGGGAACTGTCCGAGGCGGCCGCCCGCATGGATGCCCACCTCTACTGGTCCATCCCCAGCCGGCTGGACGAGAAGGTGGAGGAAGGGACCACCGAGAAAGCGGCGGTGGAGGAGGACGCGGACAAGGAGAGGAACGGGAACCTCGCCAGTGCTGAGAGCGAGTCCAAGGTCTGAGGGGGCCATGGGGAGAGGTGGCCAGGCCAGGCCAGGAGGCCCCGCTCCAGGCACGCTTCCCTGCGAGGAGGAAGCACAGACAAGCCGCAGAGAGCGAGGCGACAGGGTGGGTGGCCGGAGAGCGGAAGGAGGATGCGGGGCTTCATCGACGGACCAGAGAAGGGCCCCCGAAAAGGATTCTTAACGACCCCCTTGAAAACCAGCTTCCCCCCCCCCCAAACTCCAGATATGGTCAGACTCCAACGCCCAGCAGCCTGGATTTTGGACGGAGGGAGCTGTCATCCGTTGGGGAGGGCCTGGGGCTGGGAAGGTTTGCCTTCGACACACACACACAAACCCTGACATTTGTATCTGTACAGCCAGCCAATAAACCTGGGCAATAACGAGGAAGGTGGAGTCTTGACTGGGGATCCTGGAGGTGGTCCAACTTCATGGGAGACTCTGGGGCTGGGGGGGGGAGTCTTTTGCAAGGGGGTGGAGAAAGGATGGGAGGCTGGCCAAGAACCAGCCCTATGAACCCACCTTCCTTCCTCACAATCACAGAACTGCCAAATGGAAAGGGATTTCTAAGGGTCCTCAACTCCCCGCAATGCAGGAATCACAGCTAAACCATCCCTGACGGATGGCCAGCCAACCTTCATTTAAATAACTTCCATAGAAGGAGAGCCCACCACCTCCCGAGGAAGCCCATTCCACAGTCAGGCAGCTCTTAGGATCAGGAAATGATTCCTAATGTTTCGTGGGAATCCCCTGCCTTGGAAGTCCAGCGAGCGACCTGGCCGCTGAATTCTGCACTGGCTGAAGTGGCTGGGGAAACCCAGCCAGATGGGGGCAGGGTATAAATAATAAATATTATTATTAGAGTCAGACACAGGTCTGCAGAAAGATGGAGGTCTCCGTTGACTGTGTTACCTACCTGTAACCTGTGAATTCAGGTTACAGGTAGGTAGGTAGCCGTGTTGGTCTGCCATAGTCAAAACAAAATTAAAAAAATTCCTTCCAGCAGCACCTTAGAGACCAACCAACTAAGTTTGTTCTTGGTGTGAGCTTTTGTGTGCAGGCAAACTTCTTCAGATACAATACCAAGAACAAACTTACTTGGTCTCTAAGGTGCTACTGGAAGGAATTTTGTTTTGTTTTGTTTCGACTACGGCAGACCATCACGGCTACAAAAGAATTTCAGAAACAGACTGGAAAGAGAAGTTGCTGAATTGCAACTTATCACCAAACTTAAAACCCTGGAGAGACCTGGCCTGAATAGAGACATCGGATTCTTCTCTCATTATACATGATAAAGCTATTATTAGCCATCTTGCTTTTTCCTGTAAGACCAATTGCAGTCGTTAACAGTCGCCAACAGGTTTCCCACACCTACCAGCCAATCACCCATTCCCACTCCCCTTCTGAGTAATCCCCCTCCCCACCCTCTCACTATATAGAAGGGTCTGGTGACTTCTGTTTCAGTGTATCTGAAGAAGTGTGCATGCACACGAAAACTCACACCAAGAACAAACTTAGCTGGTCTCTAAGGTGCTACTGGAAGGAATCTTTTTATTTTGTTTCTTTATTCAGGAAATGGCATGCAACTCAGCAACACTTTGCAGTAGATTTTGTACCTATGGAGCAGTGGCCAGAACTGAAGGTCCTGCCTCCCCCCCCCCTTTCTAATGCTCCTCCTCTCCCGGATGTTTCCCAAGCAGTCTCAAACTGTGTCTGCGCACCTCTGGCCCCTGTTCTGCTCTTTTCGTTTCTCTGCGTGTTCTGGGAGGACAACGATGAGGGGAGCTTGTCGCAGCAGAACAGGGAGACTCTCTGAATTCTTCAGCAGCCCTTTGGCCCCCTTTGCTTCAGCCTCGGAGTCTGAACTGCTCTCTGACACAGGTTCTTCCTGCTCACTAAAGCCTGTTGTCCCTTAAGCATCCGGCCCCTCCTGCCAATCTTCTCCCTCTGACCTCTCCTCAGTGCCCCACCACCAATCCCCAGACTCTAAGCCTTACTCCTCTGGGGTTTCCTTTGGGGGTTCCCCAGCTGGTGGCTCCCCCAACTCCTCTTCATCCAGCCAGTCCCTGACGTGAAGTTTCCAAACCGTCTTCCGAGGCAGCCCTATGTATCAAATAGGCCTCCTCATCCACAATCAGATCTTGGATGAGGGACAACTGATTCAAGGCCACTTTGATTTATTCATTCGTTCATTTCATGAAATTTAAACACCAGAGAATTTTACGAAAACCATAAAATCGGAGGGGGAGGGCAGGTTATGATACATGCACAAAAATGCTAAAACAGGCTAAAATTCACACCAGCTTCCCAAGTTTCTGGGCAGACTTGTCTGAAAAAGAATGTTTTTAGCAGGAACTGAGAAGCGTACAGTGAAGCCACCTGCTTGGTCTCAAGTGGCAGGGAGTTCCAAAGTGCAGGTGCTGCCACGGCTTGCATTTATATCCCACCCCTTTTCTGCAAGGGACTCAAGGTGGTGAGAGGTGAGGTTGAGACACAGTGACTGGCCAAGGGTCAGCCAGGGGGGTTTATGGCCAAGTGGGGACCTGGTCTCTCCCAGGTCCCAGTCTGAGACTCTCACCACACCCCACCACACTGCCTGCCTTGTGGTAAAATCCTGGCCTAGTTTGCATGTCAAAACTATTTCTTTATTACATTTATGGTCCATTTGCATTTCCCCTCCAAGACATTCAAAGTAGCTGATTTGGTTCTACCCTCTCCGCCCTTCAACCCACCCAACAACCCTATGTGATCGGTTAAGCACTGAAGCGATGCTCCCAGAGGGGAAAGGGCTGAGCCATATGGATTGTGGCATGTTGCCTCCATGAGGACTAGTGGCATGCTCCAAACGAATAAAAATAATAATACCTTTATTGTCAATGTACAACCTGTGTACAACGAAATTAACCGAGTCTCCCCCCGCACAAACACTCGATCTCATTGTACTATGTGTGCTTGTCGCACAACACACTAACCCCGAAAGTCAGTTGCACTGTACATTCATACCTCATGTTATGCCCGCTTCATGTTACGTTCTTTCAAGTTACGTCCCACAGCAACCCGGAAGTACTGGAAAGGGTTACTTCTGGGTTTCGCCGCTCACGCATGCACAGAAGCGCAAAATGACGTCACACGCAGAAGCGGCAAATCGCAACCCACGTGTGTGCAGATGTGCTGCTGCTGGTTACGCTCTTTTCGTGTTGCGAACGGGCCTCCAGAATGGATCCCATTCGCAACCAGAGGTACCACTGTATTATTTTCTATTCAGCAGCCTAACAGCCTATGGATAGAAACAGTTTTTTGGCCTGTTGGTATGACTGATTCTACTTCTATATCTCCTTGTGGGCCGGTAGAAGGAGGTCATCAATTGTTGTTTAACATTGTTCTTTCTCAAGACCCTGAGAAAATGGAGTCTCTACCACCTGAGTTATATTGTTTTTCCAAGTGAGGTCTTCACTAAGGTAAACTCTCAGGAATTTAAAGGAAGAGACTCTTTCCACACAACCACCCCTGATATACAACGGGGCAGGTTCCCCTCTCTTCCTCCAAAAGTCCAGCACCATCTCCTTTGTCTTGCTAATATTTAGGTGCAAGTTATTCTCTAGGCACCATGCAGATATTTTTTGAACCTTCCCCCGTATGCTGATTCATCTTCAACTAGAACAAAAAAGCATCACTGCTTCTCCTGTTCAATGTTCAGCGTCTCTCTGCAACCCAGAATTCTCTTCTTATATTGAGGAGACATGAATGGGTCCATCGCTGAGACTCCACTGTCAATCGCTCCTAATTTGTTAATAATAAAATAATAATAATAATTAATAATAATAATAACTTATAATAAATTTCCCCAGCCACTCTGGGCGGCTTCCAACAGGTGATTAAAAATACATTAAAACATCAGTCATTAAAAAACTTCCCTAAAGTTTCCTAAAAATTCAGAACAGGCCAGGGAAAAGTTCTCAAGGGGAAGAGTTCCCTTTGTGTCATGCTTCCTAGTCCCTGGGGAGAATTTCATTCTCCAGCTGCCTCACCTCCAAAAGGAGAAGGCAGGGTTGGAAAAGATTCAGAAAATGATCAAGGGGGGTGGAACAGGAAAGGCAGCAGTGTTTGGGGTTTTTTTATCTCAGAGAAAAGATGAGTAAGAAAGGACATGGTAGAAGCCCCTAAGATCCTGCACAGCACAGAGGAAGCAGACAGGAAATGGTTTTTCCTCCCTCTCTCAAGACACCAGAACTCAAGGACCTGCCATGAAGCTGAATATTGGAAGATTTAGGACACACAAAAATAAAGTCCTTCTTCACACAGTTATTCTGTGGAACGCTCTGTGGCGTTTTCATAGGTAGGAGAGGATATATTAATTGCAATTTATCCCTCCAGGCACTCATGTGTGTGGAGGGAGTGGGATGGCTGAGTTCAAAAGCCCCACCCTTAGCAGCAAAACTGAAACATGTAGGAATCAGCTGTGAAGGCTTCTTTTAAGTAACTCCAGCTGCAAAGCACGTGGACTCCCCCTTTTCCTTTACCCTGCTTAACAAAGAAATCAAGAAACAGACTGTGGAAATCAGCTTTAAATATGAATTACTTACTCATAGTCTTGCCTTGGTTCTCAGCTGCATAGGATGTTGGACAATGTCCAGACTCCTTATATTCAAAAAGGACTTTAATTTCATAAACATATAACTGCGAAGAACATATCTATAATCTCATGCTTATTCATTTTGTTCCTTATAGAGAGATCCTGCACAGGATTCTCCCTATTAACATTTCGGGATCTTCCTCTGTCTGCGTCACTTCAGGCAGATCACCTTGACAGGCACTCAGGATCCTGAAGAAACCTCTCTCTAGCAGCTCACCCACAGAGAGAGAAGAGCAGAAAAAGCAGTTTAAAAACGACAGTTGCTGGAATAACAGTCACAACGGAATGGAATGCCTTTCCAATGTGACTCACAGTCAGCCAATCACACGAGAGAGCTACGGCCAAGGGGGGGGGGGGAATACCATACTGAAAATACACAGCAAACATTCCCATTTCAGGGAATTAGATTATCCTTAACATGGCAGCAGTAAAAACTATGGAGGTAAAATGTTTATATTTACAATAGACACAGCCTCAGGCATGTGTCTGGGCTGGAGCCAGCGGACAGCATATCTATCCTCATGGCTACTCAAAGAAAGAGAGGGGGGGAGGAACAGGAAATTATATATGCCTTCCCAGGAGAGGAGGGGAAATGACATCACACGGAGCCCTCTCTACCAATTACGTTTCTATGGTCTGAGTCTTTGCCTATCAGCAATACAGCTCTGTGGGCTTCTGCACCTAAACTTACTAACTGGGAAGAATATATATTGTTGGATTTTGACCGCAACCTCCCCCACTCTCCCAGGGGAGCAGTGACAACCAACAACTTGGAGGGCGCTGCAAGGTCAATTTCATGGAGGAGTGTCACGGTCCAGTTCACGGGTGATCGAAGCTCTGGCAGGGGATGTCAGGACCGGGGGCAAGATGGCGGGGTGGGAGCAAGAACAGGAGTCCAGAAGCTAGGAGTCACAAAGTCAAGGGTCCGAGGATCAAGAAGCAAAGAGTCACGAAGCAGAGGTTCAAGGATCAGGAAGCAAAATGCCAAACGCAGGAAACGTGTTGCTGTGGCCAAGAGCCGAAGGGAAATGCTGACCTTATATCCCTTCCCGGCTCTTGCCACCAGGTGCAGTGAGTTACCAAGCAGCCTCACCTGTGTGGCTGCGCATTGCCTCTCCAGAACAAACTTAGGAAGGCCCCAGTCCTGCGAAGCCCTACTGGTCCCAGGGCCTGGCTCCTGCATGCACACCTGACATCCCACAAGAGAATGGGCTCTTCTTCCTTGGAGGTTTTGAAGCAGAGGTTGGATGGCCGTCTGTCATGGATGCTTCAGTTGAGATTCCTGCATTGCAGGGGGCTGGACTAGATGGCCACCAGAGGTCTCTTCCAACTCTATGATTCTGTGTTTCTAAGGGTCACCTGGTCCAGCCAACTCCCTGCAGTGCAGAAATGACAGCCGAATAATACCTGACAGGTGGCCCTCCAACCTCCATGTGAAACCTCCAGTGAAGTTGACTCCACCAATGTCACGGTCCAGTTCACGGGCGGTCGAAGTCTCGGCAGGGGACTTTGGGACTGGGGGCAAGATGGCAGGGTGGGAGCAGGAAGGGGAGTCCAGAAGCCAGGAAGCCAAGAGTCCGAGGGTCAGAGAGCTGGGAGTCAAGAAGCCATGGATCCAAGGGTCAAAAAGCTAGGCAGGAAGCGTGTTGCTGCGGCCAAGAGCCGAAGGGAAATGCTGACCTTATATCCTTTCCCGGCTCTTGCCACCAGGTGTTGTGAGTTACCAAGTGGCCTCACCTGTGCAGCTGCGCCTTGCCTCTCCATAACAAACTTTGGAAGGCCCCAGTCCTGCAAAGCCCTACTGGTCCCAGGGCCTGGTTCCTGCATGCACACCTGACAAGGAGAAAGGGGGCTATCAATGGCTACTAGCCACGACGGCTCTGCCCTGTCCCCCCAGTGGGAGGCAGCCATGCTTCTGAATGCCTGTTGCCAGAAATCGCAGGAGGGGAGAGTTGCTCATGCGCTCAGGTGCTGATTATGGGCTTCCCACAGGCATCAGGCTGACCACTGTGAGGACAGGAGGCTGGGCTAGATGGGGCCCCTTTGGCCTGATCCAGCTTATTGTGTTCTGATGCTCAGACCTGTCACCGTCTGACTCCTGAAGAAGCAGGCAAAGGGCCACCTCCCTTTTTGTTGTTGTTTAGTCGTTTAGTCGTGTCCGACTGTGTCCGTCTCTTCTTGACCCCCTGGACCAGAGCAGGCCAGGCCCTCCTGTCTTCCACTGCCTCCCTCATGCTGGTAGCTTCGAGAACACTGTCCCACCATCTCATCCTCTGTCGTCCCCTTCTCCTTTGGCCCTCCATCTTTCCCAGCATCAGGGTCTTTTCCAGGGAGTCTTCTCTTCTCCTGAGGTGGCCAAAGTCTTGGAGCCTCAGCTTCAGGATCTGTCCTTCCAGTGAGCACTCAGGGCTGATTTGCTTCAGAATGGAGAGGTTTGATCTTCTCGCAGTCCATGGGACTCTCAAGAGTCTCCTCCAGCACCAGAATTCAAAAGCATCCATTCTTCGGCCATCAGCCTTCTTGATGGTCCAGCTCTCACTTCCATACATCACTACTGGGAAAACCAGAGCTTTAATGATACGGACCTTTGTCGGCAAGGTGATGTCTCTGCTTTTTAGGATGCTGTCTAGGTTTGCCATCTCCCTTTAGAGTAGACTAATCCACAAGGCTTACAACTCGAAGAGGGTGTTTTAAGCTCTCTCCGTTGGGTAGCTTAGCGAGGGTTTTGCAGATCACAGCTGATGTCAGGCTGATAGCAGCAACAGCAACACGCTTTCATCTGCCTGTCACAAGGAGGGCGCAGAACAACATGGGGGTTTGGATAAAAAGGCCTGCGAGGGCACCAATCCCACAAGTGCCCCCCTAAGTAAGAGGACGGAGGCTGCCGCAATAGACCTTGAGCACCAACGAGGAGCTCTGATCTCTCGGCCGTTGAAAATACCCGCCCCCCCGGCATTTCCACATGGAAGGCAAAGAGCAGAATGATATTACCTGATATTACTTTTCTGTGAGCCCTGGGGACTCATTGCCACAAGATGTCGAGGTGGTTGCTAGACATGGGGAAGGATCGGCGGGGCAGGATCATCAATAGGGGAGATGTGAGGAGTTTGGGCTCGGCTCAGCTTGCAGAAGAGGGCTTTGCTTGGAGTTAAGGCAGATGGAGAGATGGGCTTTCAGATTCTAATAATAATAATAATAATAATAATAATAATAATAATAATAATAATAATTACACCCCGCCCATCTGACTGGGTTTCCTAGGCGAGGAAGCGGCGACCTGATAAATGTTTGTAAAACTATTCAAAAGAAGAAGCTGAACTTTGGAAGATCCTTTGTCATGCAGCAGAGTTAAACCCTTCCTCAGGCTCTTCTCGTGTTCTTATGGACCAGCATATTCCTCAAACCAGCGGCCCCGGGTACAACTCTCTCCCAGCTGCTTTGGAGCCAAGGAAATCGCAAGCCACCCCAACGGCCAGAGCTATGAGCCAAAGATAGACGAGAAGGAAAGGAGGGTTCTGCTTTGGCAGCCTTCCCAGCTTTGCAGCAGATAACCAAAGCCTCTCCTATCTGATTTTATTCTTTCAGTTGGGACCCAGGGCTCCCGCAATCGAGAAACAACAGTGATCATTTAGCAGATTGGTAGCAGATCTGAGCAGCCGTCATCTGACCTGATAAGGTGAGCGAGAGAGGAAGGGGCTTCACTGGCTCCATCTAGCTCAGTGTGGCTGACACTGACTGGCAGCAGCAGCTCTCCAGAGCTTCAGGCAGAAAGCTTTTTCCTAGCCTTGTCGAACCTCCACATAAGGACATCAGAAGAGCTGGGACCCCCAAAGGTCATCCAGTCCAACCCCCTGCAATGCAGGAATTTCAGCTAAAGCATCCATGACAGATGGCCGTCTGACCTCTGCTTAAACACCTCCAAGGAAGGAGAGTCCCCTTGGGGTTCCTGCCCCACTCTACAAGTCTATGATTCCCCGGACTTTTGATGATCACATTTAATTCTCATATATATATATAACAAGAAGCCGAAAGCACCAGCCTGAAGATGACGAGTGAGACCTCGTCGAAACGTCGCCTAGACACCCCAACTTTTACACGGGAAGACACCCGAGGACACCAAAACCTGCATATATATATATATATATATATACACACACACACACACACACACACACACACACACACACACATATATATATACACACACACACACACATATTTTTATTAATTTTGTAACATATCAGTTCCAACAGTCATACAACATAACTTCTCACCTTATACAATATTTTTAGACTTCCATCAACATCTCTGATGATTTTCCATTCTTTGTCACTTATTATGCATTTCTTAATTTCTATATTACATTTAATTATCCTTAACTAACAATTCTCCTCATTGTCTTTTTTGCAATATTTCAAATAATTCACCTTACAAAACTTATTGCAGTCCTACTAGCGTAATCTGTTCATCACAGTTACTTTTCAAATAGTTCATATATTTACTCCAGTCTTCTAAGAATCTCTGATCCCGCAGGTTTCGAATCCTTCCTGTTAGTTTATCTAATTCTGCATCATCCATTAATTTCATCCTGCATTCTTCTTTCGTCGGTAGTTCTTCTTGCTTCCATTTTTGTGCCAATAATATTCTTGCTGCTGTCATTGCACATGAAAACAACTTACAATCCTGTCTATTAATATCTCCTACAATGCCAAGTAAAAATGCTTCTGGTTTCTTAATAAATGTATATTTATGCTTCTGGTTTCTTAATAAATGTATATTTCAACATCCTTTTCATCTCATTATATATCATTTCCCAGAAGATTTTCACTTTTTTACATTCCCACCACATATGATAAAAAGTTCCCTCCTTTTCTTTACATTTCCAACATTTATTACTTATTTTATACATTTTAGCTAATTTTACGGGGGTGATACACCACCTATACATCATGATCACATTTAATTCTCGAGAGGGAGGGGGTTAATATAGAAGACCCCTCCCTCCTCCACCTCTAGCAATCCTCTCCTGATCAGCTGAGACAGGGGCCGCTTTGCATTCTTTGCCGCCCTGCTTGCAGAGCGGGCCCATATCTTGATGGGGGGGTTTCCTTGTGGTGCAGAAAGGGGAGAATCACCCGAGCGAGGGGGGGGTTAAATCATGCGCCACCTGGGCGAGATGCCAAGGCAGATTGGCTCCTGCTCTTATCTTGACCCCGAGCTCTCCTTATCTCTCTGCCAGGAAAGGTTGACAGTTGATGGCTTGTGGTCGCCTCATCGTTGACTCACAAACTCCACTCTGGGGCGGGCAGCACTCGGGGGGGGGGGGGGAACAAGCCTTTCATCCAGCTGCCCGGCATTGTTGTCGCAAGGCTCACCGTTCGCCTGGCATCTCAACACGTGTCCCCAAAGTGGCCCAACTGAGTGGGCAGCTGGGTAGGACTGCAGAGCCGAGTGCGGATTCTGCAGGCGTCAAAAACGTCTCTGGCCAATTATAGCCAGGATCAGCCTTTTTATACATCTCTGCCACTTCGCGTGAAAAGCCCCAAACGAACACATTTCGGTTTCAAGCCCTGCAACTTACTCTTCACAGAGCTACAATTCCCAGCACCCTTAAACTACAGTTCCCAGGATTCTTTGAGGAGCGAAATGTGCTTTCAGTGTGCTTCAGATGTGTGGTGTGCACACAACCTCACAAATGCCAGGTGTCAAGCTGCTCATTGACGGACACCTTGCCCCCCAGGGCCCAGGGATTTAGATCTGCCTCCAAGGCTCTCTCCAAGCCCTGTGGGCACCCAGGGGCCCCACCTAAGGACGTGACGTCAGGCCAGGCTGGCTGATGCTCCTTCATCTTCTGCAACCTCTGAACCTTCATTCTTCCATTGCACAGAACCAGCAAGGACTTCTCCTCGCACTTTCTGGAAGGTGTTCAAAGGGAGGCCTCTGGCAACCCTGGGGTGCGGGACACGTGCCCCCAAGGGCCACCCTGGCTTCCTTGGCCTGACCTTCAAGAAGGCGGGCAGGAGGAAGCCACTCCCCCCCCTGCTTTGGGCCAGAAAGGGGAGGGAGAGGCGGCTGCCCCTCTGAGCTTGCCAGGCTCCTCGCACATCAATCATCATTGCCCCAATCTCTCCAGAGAGACTGGCATGGAGCCCCTCGTGGTCTTCCTTCTCCTCCTCTGCACCTTCCAAGCTGCAAGTGAGTAAAATCTGGGAGACTCTCAGTTAAATTCTCTCTCTCTCTGCTCCATAGTGCAACACCCTAGCCTGCCTTTCTTTCTTTCTCTTTCTTTCTTTCTTTCTTTCTTTCTTTCTTTCTTTCTTTCTTTCTTTCTTTCTTTCTTTTTCTTTCTTTCTCTCTCTCTCTCTCTCTCTCTCTGTCTCTCTCTCACAATAACTGTAACCATTCCAAAACATAAAAATAGAAAAGGCTCTTTCAAACCTTCAGACCTCCTTCCCTCCCCCCATGGGTTCCAATCCTAAAGATTTTATCTTTTTCTTTTTTCCTGCATCTTTTTCCGTTATCCATCTATTATATATAGTAACCAAAGTTCATTTCACTTTACAAGTGTCACTGTATCTCTGCCAATGATTTCAACTGTCTACAGTGGTCTTTTTAGTATATTAAGAAGTTATTCCAGTCTTTTAAGAATACTTGGGTCTTCCTGGTTTCTGACCTTTCCCGTCAGTCTTTGCCATTTCCGCGTATTCCATCAGTTTGGTCGGCCACGCTCCTCTGGTTGGTACTTCTTTCCATCTCTGGGCTAGGAGCATTCTCGCTGCCATCATTGCACACATAAACAGTCTTTTATTTTCTTTTGGTAGTTCCTCACCTCTTATATCTAACAGAAAAGCCTCTTAGAGCCCAACTAAGTTTGTTCTTGGTATACGCTTTCATGTGCCTGCAAATACCAAGAACGAACTTACCTAGCTTATACCAAACACAAACTTAGTTGGTCTCTAAGGTCCTACTGGACAATTGTTTTATTTTTTCTATATTTAGAAAAGCCACTGTTTTTTTAACAAAAGTTTTCTTCAAATTTTCTTATATCATATGTAACCCGAGGTACCACCGAGGTTCTCGTATGTAACCCGAGGTACCACTGCATTTGTTTTTTATCCTATACAGTGGTACCTCGGGTTACAGACGCTTCAGGTTACAGACTTCACTAACCCAGAAATAGTACCTTGGGTTAAGAACTTTGCTTCAGGATGAGAACAGAAATCGTGCTCCGGTTGTGCGGCGGCAGCAGGAGGCCCCATTAGCTAAAGTGGTGCTTCAGGTTAAGAACAGTTTCAGGTTAAGAACAGACCTCTGGAATGAATAAAGTTCTTAACCCGAGGTACCACTGTATTTTGGAAATGTGCATTCAGGTTTTTCTTCCTTTAAATTTTTTTGGGGCCCCCAAAAGAGTGGGGCCCTAAGCTACAGCTTGTTTAGCTTATACGTAAATCCAGCACTGATCTTGCCCCTTCTTGGTTTGTTGCCCCAGGGCTGGATGACACAGGAGGGGTGAACCTTGTTGAAGGTTTTGGGGAGTCCGTCACGTTGCCCCTGGAGATTCCTACCCAGAACATCTCCTCGCTCTTCTTGAACTGGAAGTCTTTGTCGAGGAAGAAGGCACTGGCTCTGTGGACCCCCCAGCACCCCTTGTTTGTCATCGACGCAGAGTATTCTGGGAGAGTGAACTTCTCCAAGCAGAACAATGTCTTGCAAATACGCAACTTGACCCTGGCAGACGGTGGACCCTACGAAGTCATCATGGGAGTCGTCCCCCGCGAGACCATCTTAAAAAATTACACACTGTTCATATTTCGTAAGTTCTGAGGGCACAGCAAGGCTTCCTTGGGAACCGTAGGATCATAGAAATGTAGCGTTGGGTAGGAGTCCCAAGGGTCCAAACCCCCTGCAATGAGGGGGGTCACTCCGAATAGGAGTTGCTATTTGTGGCATCAGTAGATCTTCAGGGAAATGTTGCCGGGAGGAGTAGTTTAGAGAAAAGTTGGTGTTAGAGAGATTCAGCTCATGGGTTGGAAAAATTAGGGGCATCATCAAGGATGTGGGGTCTGTATCTTGGGCTACAGAGACAGCCACTTGATTCGGGACTGGCAAAATAAAGTTCTTCTTCATGCAGCACATACTGTATTTTTCGCTCCATAAGGTGCACCTGACCATAAGACGCACCTAGTTTTTAGAGGAGGAAAATATTCTGAACGAAACAGTTGATGTATGATTTTTGTGGTTCAGGCTGTGGCCACAGACATGTGATTTGACACTGAGTTTGGGGTAGCCCAATGCAAAAATCCTGAGGATCCATGTGGACCCGTGCTTTGTAACCATGTTTTTGTGCCATTGCGGCCCCACAAAACAGTGGGTGCGTGATTTTTTGGGTGCAGGCTGTAGCCATGGACATGCTATATGATCTGATGGTGAATTTGGGGTGACCCAATGCAAAAATCCTGAGGATCCAAGGGCTTTTACCTCCCCCCTCCCAGGCAGCCTCCTTTATCGCTAGCATCCCTTATCTCCCTCCCCGATCTCTTGCAGATTAGCGGCTTTGTTTCAGCACCCACTTCCCTCTTTCCAAAAAAAGAAAAGAAAAAGCATGATCTGCTTTTCTCTCCTGGGCAATTCGGCTCCAGGGACCACGCCTTCGCTCCTTAAGACGCACAGACATTTCCCCTTACTTTTTAGGCGGAAAAAAGTGTGTCTTATGGAGCGAAAAATATGGTAGTTAAAACTGTGGAACTCCCTTCCGCAGGAGGCAGTGATGGCTACCAAACTGGGTGGCTTTAAAAAGAGGATTGGGCAAATTCGTGGAGGAGGAGAGGGCTATTGATGGCTACTAGCCACAATGTCTAGGCTCTGCCCCCACAGTTGGAGGCAGCAGTGCTTCTGAATACCAGGTGCTGGAGATGGCAGGAAGGGAGAGTTGCTCTTGTGCCCAGGTGCCACTTGCAGGTTTCCTAAAAGAGGCATCTGTTAGAAGAGGAGGCTGGACATGAGGGCCCCCTTTGGCCTGACCCAGCAGGTTCTTCTTCTGTTCTTATGGAACCTCCAGGTCCAGAGGCAGTCTATCTGGGTTCCTGGGTTCCGTGGGGCATTTGGCCACTGTGAGCGCAGGATGCTGGACTAGGTGGGACATTGGCCTGATCCAGCAGGCTCTTCTCACGAGGCAAAATGTGCCTGTACTATTATTTGGGGGAGGTGAGGAAGTACACTGCTCCCCACTTTCCAGTGCTCTATTTTTCCTCCCCCCCCAAAAAAAATCCTGCAGATGAATCCAGGGCCAGCAGCAGCCCCTCACACCCCCCCCCAAAAAAACGAAATCCCTGCGCGCTTCAGGAAATAATACCAATTCAGAGAAGCAATTAGCCGAAACAGTTGCATGGTAACAGGACAGGGGACCCGCCTGCAGTGTGATGCCTGGGGGTGTGTGAGCAAAACCGTCTTTAAACAAGAGCGCAGAGTCCAGGGCGTGATGAGAGGCTTTCCTACCCGTCTGCTGAGTGGTTTCCTGCGAGGGGCTCAACTGCATCTCTGTTGATAAGAAACCAGCTTGCTCCTCTCAGAGACTCAGATCTCTTCTTCCACGAAGACTCGCTGAGTCAAACTTCCAGGTTCTTGAGAGGAAGCCAACCAACTGTCGCATTGCAACATTTCGCCAGAACATCAGGCCGTGGCCCACCTGGTGCAGCCTCCTGTCTTCACAATGGCCAGCCAGTTGCCTCAAAGGGAAACCATCGTGCAGGATTCACGTGCAAGACCAGCTCCCCCCTCCTGCGGTTTCCAGAGGGGGAATTCGGGAGCCTTGCTGCCTCCAACTATAGAGGCAGAACAGAGCCCCCTCCCCCTGCATGAATGCCCCCATTACTCTTTTAAGGCGATCCAGCTCTACCTCTCTTTCAAATCAGAACCAGTGAAGGCGGTGAAGGTCCTGTGTGAGTGTCTGGAGGCGGTTGGAGGATGGATGGCGGCTAACAGATTGAGGTTGAATCCTGACAAGACAGAAGTACTGTTTCTGTGGGACAGGGGGCGGGCAGGTGTGGGGGATTCCCTGGTCCTGAATGGGGTAACTGTGCAGCCTGGGAGTCATTCCGGACTCACAGCTGTCCATGGAGGTGCAGGTCAGTTCTGTGTCCAGGGCAGCTGTTTATCAGCGCCATCTGGTACGCAGGATGAGACCCTCCTTGCCCGCGGACCCTCTGGCCAGAGTGGTGCATGCTCTGGTTATCTCCCACTTGGACTACTGCAATGCGCTCTTCATGGGGCTACCTTTGAAGGTGACCCGGAAACTGCAACTAATCCAGAATGCAGCAGCTGGACTGGTGACTGGGAGTGGCTGCCAAGACCATATAACACCAGTCTTGAAAGACCTACACTGGCTCCCAGTACGTTTCTGAGCACAATTCAAAGTGTTGGTGCTGACCTTGAAAGCCCTAAACGGCCTCGGTCCAGTAGACCTGAAGGAGAATCTCCACCCCCATCGTCCAGCCCGGTCACTGAGGTCCAGATCCGAGGGCCTTCTGGCGGTTCCCTCACTGTGAGAAGCCAAGTTACAGGGAACCAGGCAGAGGGCCTTCTTGGTAGTGGCACCTGTCCTGTGGAACACCCTCCCACCAGATGTCAAAGAGAAGAAGAGCTACCAGACTTGTAGAAGACATCTGAAGGCAGCCCTGTTCAGGGAAGCTTTTAATGTTTACCAGACTATTGTGTTTTAATATTCTGGTGGAAGCCGCCCAGAGTCGCTGGGGAAACCCAGCCAGATGGGTGGGGTATAAATAATAAATTATTATTATTATCATTATTCTCAACCATTCCTCATAAGGCTTCGTTTCCAGACCCTTGATCATCTCAGTCGCCCTCCTCTGCACACGCTTCCAGCTTTTCAATATCCTCCTCAAACTGAGGAGCCCAGAACTGGACGCCGTATTCCAGGTGGGGTCTGACCAAGGCAGAATACAGTAGTGCTATCACTTGATCTGGGCACTAGACTTCTGTTGATGCAGCCTAGAATAGCCTTAGCCTTTTTTGCTGCTGCATGACACGGTGGGCTCACTATGGCCAGATTCAGTCCCATAAAGGGTTGGGGAGGGAATAGAATGACGTGCTTCTTTCTCTGCCCCCCAATTCTTGCCCATCTCCCGCCACCCCCCACCTTTCCCTGCCCCTCTGCAGGCATCAACATTACCAAAACGTGGTGGGAGATCAGCTCCTGCACTTTGTTCTGCGAGTTGGGGGCCGGGAAGATGGCCAATGTGACCTACAACTGGACTCTCACGGCGACGGGGGCCCCACTTTCCCAGAGCAGCCGACTCGACCTCGTCATGCGCCCCACAGATGCGCATCAGTCCTACTCATGCGGCGCAAAGGCTCTTGGGGTCCAGGTGAGACGGGACATCTCTCCCTACGAAGACTGCGGGGTCAAGGCTTCAGGTAAATGCCTTCAGGGAATCACAGAATCAAAGAACTGGAGAGTTGGGAGGGGACCCCAAGGGTCATCTAGACCAACCCCCTACAATGCAAGGGACACGGCAGAAGTTTCTAAAATAATGGCTGGCATGGAGAAAGAAGAAAGGAAAGGTTTTCTCCTTCCCTCCTAAAACTAGAATTCATGGGCATCCAAGGAAGTTGACCATTGGCAGACTCAGGATGGATAATAAAATAATAATAATAATAATAATAATAATAATAATAATAATAATAATAATATTTTATTTATATCCTGCCCTCCCCAGCCAAAGCCAGGCTCAGAGCGGTTAACAACAATAAAAGTAACACAGCATTCTAAAATTGATTCATTCTTAAATTAATTCAAATCAAATTAATGGCAACCATTGGGCTGGAGTTCTGTGAGGATTACAGAATGAGGGGGTCAGCCTGTGCCCAAACCAAAGGCCAGGTGGAACAGCTCTGTCTTGCAGGCCCTGCGGAAAGATGTCAAGTCCTGCAGGGCCCTAGTCTCCTGTGACAGAGCATTCCACCACGTTGGGGCCACAGCCGAAAAACCCCTGGCTCTGGTTGAGGCCAGCCTAACCTCCCTGTGGCCTGGGACCTCCAAGATGTTTTTGTTTGAAGACCGTAAGGAGAGGCGGTCCCGTAGGTACGAGGGTCCTAGGCCATATAGGGCTTTAAAGGTTAAAACCAGCACCTTAAACCTGATCCTATACTCCACCGGGAGCCAGTGCAGCTGGTATAGCACCGGGTGAATGTGATCCCACAGCAAGGACCCCGTAAGGAGTCTCGCCGCGGCATTCTGCACCTGCTGGAGTTTCTGGGTCAGTCTCAAGGGCAGCCCCACATACAGCGAGTTACAATAATCCAGTCTGGAGGTGACCGTCGCGTGGATCACAGTGGCTAGGTCAGGGCGAGAGAGGTAAGGAGCCAACTGCTTAGCTCCTTAGGATAAAATAAAATCTTTCTCCACAGCAGCACAGAGTTAACCTATGGAACTCCCTCCCACTGGACAGGAGGCAGCAATGGCCACAGACTTGGGTGGATTTAAAAGAGGACTGGGCAAATTCATGGAGGAGGAGAGGGCTATGGAGGGCTCCTGGCCACAACTGGAGGCAGCAGTGTTCTGAATGCCAGTTGCTGGAGAGAGTTGCTCTTGTGCTCGGATCCTACTAGTAAGCTTTCCTTTAGGGCACCTGGTGAGGAGGCTGGACTGGATGGGCCCCCTTCGGCCTGATCCGGCAGCAGCCAGGCTCTTCCTGTCTTCTTGTGGAAACTCCAGATGCAGGAGCAGTCTATCCAGAGTCCTAGGTCCTTAGGAGTATCCAGTCCCTGAGAGATTAGGATGCTGGGCTGGATGGGTCTGATCCTGCAGGCTCTTCCCACGTGGTGGTTTTAAGCCAATCCTTTGCCTCCTCTCTTTGCACAGCACTTGGGAGAATTTGTGGTTTTGGGCTAAACTTAAGTTTATGCGATTTCCCAATAAACAAACATGAAACAATTATCTCTCTCCCTTCCGCAGGACTTTTCGTGGTGCTCTGCTACTGGATTGCCAAAATCATCCTCACGCCCGTCCCCCTCTTCTTCCTCTACTATCATCACTTCAAGAAAGCCAAATCCACACAATACGCTGTCTCAAAGGAACGGACAGACGTGGACTACGAAGTCGTCCACTTTCAAGAAGCCGATTACGAAATGGACTACGCGAATTAATGTCCACATGGAAACGATTCCTCAGAAAAGGCGAGGGCCAAGTTTGCCGCTGCTCCCCCCCCCCCCCCCCCCCCCCCGCCCCAAAGTCTCCAAACATTATTTCCAGTCTTCCGGGAGTCGGCAGCATTTGAGCTCAGTGGGGCTTCTTTCTCCCAGCTAAACAGGACCCCTCGCTCTGCCAGTTTCACCCTCAAGGCTACCCTACAAGTCAGCTGGAAGGAAAGGGTCATCGAACTGTAGGGGGGACCCCGAGGGCCATCAAGTCCAACCCCCTGCAAAGCAGGAAGCCAAGGCTCCAAACACAGAGAATCTTTTTGAGACCTCAGTCACAGAATCATAGAATGGTAGAGGTGAAGGTCCCTATTATTCTCCCACCCTTTCCAGAGTCGTGCTGTATTAAGCCACAGTGCTAGGCACCATTTCCAGGGAGGTGGCCCTATGGAGCTCCACGCCACTTGCTTCTCAGCACATAGGGACAAGACTGGGGAGTGTGGAATCTGTGGCTATTTCAGAGACCCTCCCCCTTGCGCTGTAGCCCTATATACAGGCTTTACCTGGGAGGAAGCGCCATGATTGGACATAGTAGGGCTTACTTCTGAGTAGACATGCATAAGCTTGTGCCATTATTACCCCCTCCATGACTGCTTCAATGGGCGGAACTGGCACTGCTCCCGGGGCCACAGCATCCCCCTTCTGAATTTGTAAGAACTTGATTGCTTAGTGTGGCAGCAGCTAAACTTTGGAACTCCCCGCCTCTTGACAGGTGCTTTCAACTGGACTCTTTTCGGCACCCGCTAAAGACATTATTGTTTAGTCCAGATATGTAGAATGTTGGCGTGTGTTCTAATCTGCTTTTGGTTTTAATTTTTTTTGAATGTTTTAAGGAGTTGTTTTACTGATAATTTTATTGCTTGTAAACTGCTTTGAGGGTTTTTGTTGTTTTACAGTCAAGAGCGGTGTCTAAATTACATGAAACAGATACGTAACAATTTTTCATTTAGTTTTCTTCTCCCCCCCCCCCCCCGGGCAATTGCAACACTGCCCTGTCTCCCGGTTTCGCTAAAATGAAATCAAAACCACCAAAGGTCTGTAGAAAGTTGTAAGGGCTTTTTTGCCTAACGCTTTGCAAGGAAATCCATTCTCAAGAGACTTTAATTCACAAAACCCTGAGCATCTTAGGTCTAGGGTACTGCGGGGACAGTCTGAATCCTTATATCGCAGTTCCGTCACTGAGATTGTCCACAGGATTTGGTCATTCCATGAATCCGTGAGGCAACAAGGAACTGAGCCTTGAGAGTCACTGGCCCAGCCCTGTGGAACTCTCTGCAACTGGAGATTCCATAGGCACTTTCTGACTTTTAAAAGCTTGTGGGAAACTTTCCTATTCTGCCAGGCTGATGCAAGCAATTAAGACACCCTTCCATGTTTAATTGTCGCCCGTTTGTAACTGTATGGTTCCATGCATTTTTGTTGGGAACGGCTTTAACGAGAGAGTGGCCCATATTTTTCATAAACAGATCATTTCGCCCCCCCCAGACCTGAGCCTGTGTTGATGCGCTACTCAGAGAGGAGGGAGCGGCACCCCTGAAGGCTCAACAACTCTCTCCAGCAACTCCCCCTAACCAATTTTATTTTTTTACCAAGGCATTTTCCCAAAAGCCCAGAAGGAAACAAAACAAAGAGGGAAAGAGGGTGGTTTACCATAAAACACGGTTGTCTGGGAAACGGGTACTGTTGAGGCGTATGTAACGAAGCAAGGCGTAATTAGGAAATGCAGCTCCATCTTTTTTCCTTTGCAGCAGAATCTGGTGCGCAGAAGGCCCAGTCCCTGAAGTCACACCTCCAGGCAGAGGTCTGGCTCACGAGGAGGCCACTTCCTCTGCCCCCCTAAAATACAAAGGCGCTAGCCCTCATGCTTCTGCATAATCATGCTTTCTGGCCCACGTAGGACCAGTCTGGATAGTTAGTCTTGGTGAAGCCTTGACGTTTTCATCCCCCAAAAAGTTTTTGAACTTCTGCTGAAATGAGGCTGCATTTTAATGTTATGTTTTAATCTTGTCTTTTAAGTTGTATTTCAATCGTTTTATATCTGGTGTTAGCCGCCCTGAGCCCGGTCTTGGCTGGGGAGGGCAGGGTATAAATAAACATTTTATTATTATTATTATTATTATTATTATTATTATTATTATTATTATTATTATTGTGACATAAACAGGAAGAGGCATAACTCAGGGACAGGGCACCTGCTGGGCATGCAGAAGGTCCCAGCTTCAATCCCCGCTGGCAGCATCTCCAGGCAGGTCCGAGAATGCCCCCTGCCTGCAACCCTGGAGAACTGCTGCCGGTCAGTGTGGGCAGCACTGGGCTAGCTGAAGCAACAGAGCTCGGTATAAAGCAGCTTTCCTGCACTCCTGAGACGCGTTGGGGGAAAAGGACCTGGATCCCGAATGGCCAGCCTGGCCTGGGCCAGAGTCAGTCTCTCTCTGTGTGCTATCCAGGCTGAAGGAGGGGAAGGCCTGGTTGTTTGTGGCTCTGCAGCGCCCCCTGCAAGAGTGGCCAGAGAGGAGCACTGCAGCTCAGTTGGGCCAAGGAGGCTGCAGCCCCTTTTGCTGGCCTCTAGGTGGCAGCATTGGCTGGGAAACAGCAGCAGCAGCAGCAGCTGCTCCACCCGGAACATGCCCTAGATGAGAAAATAGAGTGCATTTACATAGACAAATGTGTTTATTTTGTGCGGTTTTTCCCCCTTCTTTCTTTGCCCCCCCCCCCTTTCTTCTTCCTTTTCTCTTTTCCTTTTTGTGCCTCATTTCTTGGTCTTTCTCATTTTGATTCGTTAAGAAAGAGATAAAAGTGTAATATGAAAACTGCAGTAAGTTAAAAGTGATGTTGTGTAATTTTTCTATCACTATTTATGTATTGTTAAAATTGGTTAATTGTGATGAATTGATGTAACAATTACTGTGGGTTTTTTTCCTTTGTTATTGTTGAATTCTAAACAAAGTATTATTCTTCTTTAAAAAAAAAAAGATGAGAAAATATGGCAGAGGGGCAGTGAAGTCTCCTGTCCCTCCAAACCGAGGAATCTCTTGGCCCCAAATCCATCTTACAGGGCATGCCGTCACCTCAGCAATATTCCCACCCAGGAGGTGCCTTCCTTAAGCATCCGGTCTGCAGGGTGGGGGAAGTTTGGAGCTGACCACCTGCATTTTCTACCTAATTATTTCCAAAGATGCCTGTTCTTGCCCAGCCAGGATTGTTCTGGACAATGAATGCAGAAGTCTCTAAGCGACGTTGGCATCAAGTGCCAAAACACTGAACGCGTCATTTTGGGGTTTGTTGCAGGAATTTATGTATAGGTTGGGGGGGGGGTGTTTGCCCCTCCAGCAGATCTCATGCACATGCAGCCCACTATACCAGAATCAGCACAATCACTTTTGTGACTTTTGTGATTTGTCCCCACAAAACACTTCATCACAGTTTCTTCCTATCTATTCAAAGGGCCTTTGCTGCACAATACCAAATGTAAGAATTCACTGATCAATGTATCTCTGGCTCACTGGGGAAACTTCAGAAATTCATCTAGACATGTGAGCTCAGCTCCTCAGCAGCCCCTCTGCCTGAGGGATAATCCCTGGCATCCTGATACCTGAGTGCCAGACAGGTAGCCAGTCCAGAAATAACAAACCCAGATGGAGACAAAAGGGTGGGATTGACTTGGCTGGGAAAGAGGGAAATGTAAAGATCTCTTTTGTTCCACTTGATGGGTGTTTGGTGGAGGGCAAGGGGAACCATGGGGCAGGGTCCAGGATGCTCAGATTACGGCCACCAGACCTCCCCTTTCATGATGTAACTGTGATGTATGAGTGATGTAGTTTGGGGGGTGTAACATGGGGATTAGCAGCTAATAAAAGTTTGGGTTCTCTTTTGTTCAGGGCTCCCATCTTGCTTAGTCTTGCAGTGAATTGGAGTCCTGTCCCGACAGTTTCAATAAAGACCAAGCCTACTGGCTGCTGTTTTGCTCCAATTTTCCTGGTTGGTGTCCTTGTTTTTTGTCCAAGGGAGCCCTCAGATTTCTCCTTTAATGTGTTTTATCTTCTTTTTAAATGAAATTACATTTCTCCCCATTAAAAGAGTTTTCACGAATCTGTGGCTCCCGGGGGTTGGACTGGATGACCCCCAGGGTCCCTTCCAACTCTACTCCACAAAATGTCTTTTAAACGAATCGGCTCACCCTTGCTCCATCTGGTTCTGCCAGGCTGCACCCTCCATGACCCCTTTCTCTTTCTGCACCGCCCCCACCCCTCAAAAGCCCCCCCCCCAGCCCAAACATCTGCCCCCGAGGCTGGTGAACCGGCCAGGAAGCCCAAGCAGCCACAGCGGAGGCCTGTCAAAATCCCTGTGCTGCCGGGGGCTGAGTGAGCTCGCTGCCCGCCCCGCGGCCCTGCTGGGCTCGGCATGGGAACAGAGCTAAAAATAAACCCCAGCAGACAGAAAATAAAACGTTGGTTTCTGGGTAGATTCTCCCGCTGGCTGAGTGGCAGGCCAGGATCCTGCCGCTTCCTGAAAGACTGTCGAAATACAAGATCGCCCAGGACAGCTGCTCTGGAACCAGGAGAGGCAAGGCTTCAGGCCTGAGGGATCTGGCTGTGTCTGCTGGCTTGCATTGACTGCATTTTAATGCCTCCATTTTCAATTGATTGATTGCTTTCAATTCTTGCTTTTTCGATGGATGGGTGGATCGCACCTAAATCCCACCACTATTGATTGATTGCATTTATCACAGAATCATGGAGTTTAAGGGACCCCAAGGGTCATCCAGTCCAACCCGCTGCAATGCAGGAATCTCAGCTTTATATTGAAATAAAAAAAATAAGGTCATATATATATATATATATATATTAAATGTTAATGGATTTGCCAGGCAAACACGTACATAAATGTATGGGCCACATGTCTGAGGCAGCACAGGAGGGCAGCCCTGGAGCCATTTTGGCTCCCAAACTGACCAAATGTTTTCTCTGCAAGGTCAAGGAAAACGGAAAAGCCTCCCCATTGTATTTTCCTTCACAAATCCTGTCTTAAGGGTATGCCTGTCTGTGTTTAAATAGGGTGAGCGTGTGACCTGGCTCAGGAACTAAGTATTTATCATTACAAAAGACTGGCCAGGCTCCCCAGGGTATCCAATCAAGTGAGCATTAACAGGTAACCTGCCAGAGAGGAGTTAAGCAACGCACTCAGATTTCTGTTGTAGACCTCCCTTTCTGTGATGTAGGTATGATGTGTCTGGGGGTGGTCTTGGACTCCAGGGTGGGCAATTTAAAATGTCTATATAAGGGCGGGCACCCCTTTGTTCTGGGTTCCTCCTCCTTACCTGCTTGTGAGGGGAGCACCCTGTTGCAACAGTTCAATAAAGATCAGGCTTACGAGCTGCTTTGCTTCTCAGTATTCTCTGCTTGGCCTCTGTTCTTTTCTCCGACTGATGGAGAACCTGCAAAGGACTCTATAAGGGCTCTTGTGTCCCCCATAAGGGAATAAGGACAGATTTTCGTTTATTACAGTGGCCATCACTGCTTCTTCCAAGGAGATCAAGGTGCCCTAGACACTTGGCTGCTGCTGGTCTTATCCGCACAACAGCCCTGCAAGGAAGCTCAGGCGCAGGGTGAGTGACTGGTCTCCCCCAAGCCCTAGTCAAGCGCTCTAACCACTACACCAGGTGCAAAAGAAACACACTTAAGCCATAAAGAATTCAGAGCCAAGGGATTTATTCCGAGTACCAGAACCGGACGTAGCTCATGGCCCTTCTGCATTCCCAGCCACCCCAGATTTTCCTCCTCCTCCTTCTTCCCCCACAGTTCAGATGTATAAACTTAGCCTTTTGTTGCTTTGCTCTGGGAAAACCACCAGGAGTCAGAAATCCTTGCGAGGCACCCAGAGGTCCGCTAGCTCTGAAATGTGGTGCTTTCAAGGGCATCGCAACTGCCTGCCGTTTCGACTTGACAGCTCAGGGAAGATACCTAGCTTCATAAATTCATAGAAAATCCATACTTTAACCGATTCTCCTCATTCCAACGCCATCTTAACCCTTAAAGAAAGGTGAATTTATTCCCCAAGCGTGAGAGCACAGACACGGCCCCCCACCCAGGGGGTGACCAAGGGGCAACAAGAGACATTTGCAGAGGCAGTTGAGCAAGTCAGGTGTTCTGAAAGCCCATCTCCAGACAAGTCCTGGGGACAAGGAGATGTCAAGAGTTTTATTGTTCTTTTGGTAATGGGGACTTAAGAGGTGTTGGTAAAGGGGTCTGATAAAGTGACCTCATGTTGAACTGGTGTAACCCTTGTGTACCCCTCCCCATTTGTGACATGCCAGTGATGTAGTGATGATGTATCAGTGATGCCTCTCAAACTGTATTCTGGGGGAAAGAGGGAAGTTTTAAAAGAGGAGGTCGCCCCCTGCTCAGGGTTCTTACTCCTGGGGGGACCTGTTGCGCAACAATAAAGATCATGGTCTACTGACCGCTGTTTTGTTCCAAATTACTCGGCTGGAACTTCTTTTACTAAGCGCATAGACCCACGGGGGACTTGCACCCCAATGAGCTAGGCTCTTGAGTAGTCTTTCACCCCAGAATTTTTTCCATAACACTGCCATGATGTCATTTTGGGGCAGATAAAATGGGATACTTCTCACAGGGACAGGCAACCGCGAGGCTTAGTGGGGGAACCCCCAGGAAGACTCACCCCACAGACAGAAGAACAAGCACCTTTGGCTAAAATGGTTTTTCGCAGGCGAGATGAGTGCTGTCCGCCTGATCCAACCTTTTCCAGAGAAATCCAGAGAACCCCCAGGAAAAGGGGCGTTGCAGCAGGCTTTCAACTGCAGATTCGGGGAGACACCCCCCGCCAACGAGGAAGCAGGAAGGTGGGGCCCAGAGGGCAGGGCTCTCCTTCTTCCGAAACTTTTAATAATTACAAAAATAGATGATGGGGACTGTCGTAAAACAAGGCTCCCTTCTGCCTCTTCTGTTTCTCTTTCTCTCTCTGCCCATCCCTCTCGCGTTGGGGAGAAATCAGTCTTGCAGTTGCCTCTGGGATGAGAGGGACGTGGCTCAGTTGTTTCATGGAACTGGAGAGTTGGAAGGGATCCCCAGAGAGTCAGGACTTGCGGCACAAGGATCCCCAACAGGTGGCCCTCCAACCTCTGCCGAGAAACCTCCGGGAAGGAGAACCCTCCACCTTCTGAGTTTCAGCAACCACGAAACCAGTGGGGGAGGTTCAAAATCACCCCTGGGGGTCAGATATTGCAGGCCGGAGTCCTTAGTGGTCCCCTAAACTGATTCATTTGGCACAAGTAAGATCCTCCCTCCGCCACCCTGAGATTCTCCACCCCGATACTTTTTCAAGGAACAAAAACAGAGGAAGACGACTGACGGCAGCCTCGCTGGCTCCCTGTTCCGTCTCGCAGAGTTGTGCATTCGGTGGTTCTTTTTCCTGAGCTTCTTTGCAGATCCACAACACACACATGCACCCCACCTACACACAGAGCTTGGGTTCCTGCCGACGTGATGAGAGCAAAATGTTTTTTGGGGGGCGCTGTCAGTGACTGGCTGCTTTGGGAAATGTCCCGAGGATGATATTTGGGCGGTGTGAGCTAACAGCCGCCGTCCAAGAGGTTTCTGGAGTTGCAGCAGATGGGTCTTCTTCAGAGGGCTTCCTTTTCTGCAACGAAGAAAGCAACAGGGACCCTTCTGCCCATTCTCTGGCCCCCAACCGGCTGCAAAGAGCCCCCTAGGTGATCATTGTAACGTCTTGACATAAACATGCAGCTCATCGAGAAAAGAAAGGGTGGAAGGAAGAACAGTCCCAGGCAGAGAGAAAACAAAAGAAGGCAAGGTCTGCGTTGATGCCAGGAGACAGGTGAGGCTTCTTCAGGAAAGACCCCCCATCAAATGGCAAGAGGGTCACCCCCTTTCTCCCTCTCCTCCCCCCTAACTCAAGCACAGCACCAATTTCTGCTGGAGAAAATGGAGGGGGTCAAGAAAGAACGTTTGGGCCGTTGGCAGGATGGGGAAATGTCCTTCCCAAGAGGTCCTGGAGCACTTCTTGTTTGGGGTGGCAGAGGGGGGCCCAATCCAAAGTCAAAGAGGAGGAGCAGAGGCTTCCTTCGCGGAGCCTGCAGAGAAACCGGATCACCAGGCACAACAACGTCAAGGGAAAGAGGGCAGCCGGAAGATCGGAGACAGAGGAAGCTCCTGCAAAAGGGGAGAGAGGGGGAGTGGATGTGGGTCAACAGGCACAATCCCCTCTGACACCAAACCTCCAAATCCATATTTTACCCCCGGAGGCCGTGGTGAATTAATTGCAGAAACCGGTGCAAAACGAGCTTGCTGCAAATGCAGGAGTCGATTTATGGCCTGTGGACAACAACTCGTTTGCCGTGACCCGGTTTTCAAAATGAAGGGGATCCCGGGAAACCGTTCCCAGTGAAGGTGACTTGGGTGCAAAAGAGGGCAGGGAGCTCCTCCCTCTTCCGTCCGCAAGTGGCCTTAAAGGTCGTCTTGGGACAAATGAACCTGAAAGGAAAACAGCGAGGTGAAGCCACCGGATTACGGGGCATCGGGGCATATCTGTTAAGCTGGGAACGACCCAGTTTGCGCCCCACAACTGAAGAGAAACACTTCATGCATCTGATTCAGCAGACTGTGCTCCATGAAAACTTCTGATGCCACAATTTATATTTGTAAGGGATTTCAGGGGCTGCAAGACTCATGTTTCGTTTGGGTTTTTTTGTTGCAGCAAAATTAGTCACCTTGCAAGGAACTCCTCACTGCTAGAAGATCCAGCGCAATTGCATCTGATACACATCCAACTTGCACCATTTCAAGCTGGGCTGGTTGAAACTGCGCTCCTTAAATCCAAGCGAGGTGGATTTAGTATTTTAACCTTTTTTTGGTTGTTCTAAACTATTGTGATTTTTCTCTCAATTTTCTTCCTTTATCTTTTCGTAAACCACCTTGCGGGGTTTGGTTTTTTCTTTTCTTTTTACAATCAAACAGTGTGCAATTTTTACGAAATAATTAAATAGCAGCAGCACCCGTGGGTTGGGTTTAATTTGGGGAAAGTTACTTGCCTGTGAATACTGTTCCTTATCAGATTTGCCTGCTGCCTGGGGTAAATCAGGTGGGGCAGATGGTTGCAAGATAAACTAATGCATGCAGCAAAATAAAGGTAAAGGGACCCCTGACAGTTAAGTCCAGTTGCGGATGACTCTGGGGCTGGGGCGCTCATCTCGCTTTACTGGCCGAGGGAGCCAGCGTACAGCTTCCGGGTCATGTGGCCAGCAGGACTAAGCTGCTTCTGGCGAACCAGAGCAGCGCACAGAAATGCCGTTTATCTTCCCGCCGGAGCGGTACCTATTTGTCTACTTGCACTTTGACGTGCTTTCGAACTGCTAGGTTGGCAGGAGCAGGGACCGACCAATGGGAGCTCACCCCGTCACGGGGATTCGAACCACCAACCTTCAGATCGACAAGCCCTAGGCTCTGTGGTTTAACCCACAGCTCCACCCACGTCCCTACATGCAGCAAAATATCTGATGGCTATTCAGCAACCAAATTTGCAAAGGAGGGTGGGCAGGAGCAGATCTGGCCCCCCTTTAAACGGAGAGCTGAGGGTACTCCCTGACTGCTGAGGTTCGGCCGGACCCAAAGGAGGACAGGGAGACACGGAACACAAACACACACACACACACACACACACACACACAGCACCCCACCTGGCAAAGGTGCATCACCTCCTTCCTCTCGGCCGGCTTTCACCTCTTCCGGAGCCTCTTCATGAAGCAGCAGGTGACGGTGACGAGGACGGTGACGCCCATGAAAAGGGCACTGGAGACGCCCGCCAGGAGAGGGATGAACAAGGTGTCGATGGCTGGGGAGAGGAGAGGAAGAAACGGAAGAGGGTCAAGAGGGCAATGGGCCAGGTTTAAAAATACCTTTCCCGAAAAACCAGAGTCCTTTTCGTTGGGATAATTCAGAGGGAAATTCCCAGCTGTCAAAAAATGTGGGAATGTTCAGGGATGCAGGAGAGGATATATTGTCTGATTATAGCCTTTCCACTTTTAACACGAGTAACATTCCCCCTTTTAAACTCACAGCGGATGCGTTTGCTCAGGCTGATTAAAGCCTCTAGAATAACTGTTCTGGTATTTCCCCCTTAAAAAGGTAAAGGTACCCCTGCCCGACAGGGCCAGTCGTGACCAACTCTAGGGTTGCGTGCTCATCTCGCTCAAGAGGCCGGGAGCCAGCACTGTCCAAAGACACTTCCGGGTCATGTGGCCAGCGTGACGAAGCTACATCTGGCGAGCCAGCACCAGCGCCGCACACGGAAACGCCGTTTACCTTCCGGCTATAAAGCAGTCCCTATTTATCTACTTGCACTTAGGGGTGGTTTTGAACTGCTAGGTTGGCAGGAGCTGGGACCGAACGACGGGAGCTCACCCCGCCGCGGGGATTCAAACCGCTGACCTTACGATCAGCAAGTCCTAGGCACTGAGGTTTTACCCACAGCGCCACTCGCGTCCCCCTTATTCCCTCATAAAAGATAAGACACGACACAGTCTTCTATAAAAGTATAAAAAGAGTTTACTCACTCACATTCTGTTCACAATCTGATCCCAGAAGGCAAACTTAGCTTAGAAAAGTAACATACACCTGGAAACTATCTCATAAGGAGACAGTCCCTTTGTCCTCTCTGGGCTGGAGGCCAAGAGAGCATCTTTGGCTAAGCAGATGTTGCTTCTTTGATGCATGTAGTCAAAAGAGAGAGGTGGCTGCCCTGCCCTGTGCTTTTGTCGTTACTTGCAAAATTCTTCTTTGAACCTGTTGCGCAATAAACTTTGGTCTACAGCTATTTGCTCCGGATGGTGGCTGGACTCCTTCCTTTATTCCCGTGGGCTCTGCCTGACCAGCTGGGGGACTGAGCAGCCTCGCACCTAGATTTTTCTGTAACACCCCTAAGTCCATGACTGGTCAGAGATGAATGGATGGAGGCTGGATGCAGTCAAAGCAAGGCAAATCTTTATTTTTCTGTTGCAACAGAGACACAGAACCCTTTTAAGGGTTTGCGTTTTGGCATGGAGAAGAAGGACATCTCTACAAACTGCCAGCAATAGCATCACCCATAAGGCAGGGATAATGTGGCTCAGGCAGGCCAGGGTGTGATATTCCTGAGGATCTGGCAAATTTTACATAGCTCCAGACACAGTTTACACAAGACACTGGCATTTGATAAGACCGTCAGACATCTCTCAATGCAGAGAGCACCTGGGCAAACAATGGCAATGAATACCAAGGAGGTTCATAGATACAGGAGAGGAACGTCCCCTGCTTGCTATCTGCCTCCCTGTTCTCAGGCAAGGGGGACTGAGGAGGCAAAGGAAATACCATATTTTTTGCTCTCTAAGACTCACTTTTTCCCTCCTAAAAAGTAAGGGGAAATGTGTGTGCATCTTATGGAGTGAATGCAGGCTGCGCAGCTATCCCAGAAGCCAGAACAGCAAGAGGGATTGCTGCTTTCACTGCGCAGCGATCCCTCTTGCTGTTTGGGCTTCTGAGATTCAGAATATTTTTTTTCTTGTCTTCCTCCTCTAAAAACTAGGTGCGTCTTATGGTCTGGTGCGTCTTATAGAGCGAAAAATATGGTATTTAGAGTCTTTAGGGCAGCCAAGATGGCTTTGGGATTGCTCTCCTGTACTATTGTAGACATGTGAGTTATATGCTTATGTATGTGTGTTTACCTCATGCAACTATCAACATTTATTCTATATTTAAGACCTTAAAATCACTTAAATCTTAGAATAGCTTTGGAAGTGGATATAGGCTGTAGGGTTAGAAGTAGAAGACAGTGTATTTAAAACAGTATTATTTGTAAGTGATAAAATGTGAAGATTTTTATGGTAAAGTAAGTGTGATAAAAAACGGTTAAAATTATGATATATGAAACTGCTAAAGATGAGGTAAAATGAGAATCACATGGGGGAACTTGGGGAAGCTCACCTATCAAAGTAAGGATGAGACAAGAATTTGTTTGTATTGTTTGTTTTTCTGTTTGCATTGTTTATTTGTGTTATGAAATGGATTTTAAAAAATGGGGGGGGGGGAGACCTTAGAATTACTGTAACAGGCAACTGACAGCCCTCTCCTCCTCCATCTATTTGTCCTACCAGATTTTAAAGACACCAAGGTTGGTCATCCCTGGCTTATGTGGCCAGGAGTTCCACAGTTTAACTCTGCGCTCTCCAAATAAGGCCTTTCTTTTCATCTGTGAAAAAGGACATCGTCTGCCCCAAATCTCCCAACGGGAGGATTCCGCCCGACTCCCCCCCTCCCCGAAAAAAGAAGGGGTTACTCACCCAATGTGTACGGATAGACAGTGACCATGTTGGACTTGGCGGACCCAGCCTTGTACCAGCTGAGGTCCGGGTAGCGCACCCAGGCGGTGACGGCGCAGTGGTACTTGCCCTCGTCCGACGGCTGCACCCCGTGGAGGCGCAGGCGGTGGCTGGTGGGGCCGGCTTTGTCCACGCTGATGGCACCTCCCGAAGGCCGGCTGGCCAGGTCGGCCACCCCCTCGCGGCTGACGGAGGCCAGCAGGACCCCGTGAGAGGTGGGTCCCTCGTCAGGCAGCTCCACCCACCAGCTGAGGGCCAGGGCAATGTCCTGCGTGGCTTCCACCGAGACGTTGCAGCGCACCTCGGCCGTGTCCCCGCGGTAGATGGTGGCGGACGGCAGCCAAGCCGTGGCCTCAAGCACCACCGCTGCAGGGGGGGCAGAGAAGAGGGCAGACTCAGCATCCCCGAACCCCAGAAATGTATCTCGGAGACACTCCTCTGCCTGGCAGCTTCGATTTTCATTTTTCTTAGCCAATCCATTGAGTCCCAGCACCCTCTTCCAATGATGGCCAAGAGAACCTAGGAATTGAGGTCATTCTGCCCGGACACTGAGGTCCAGCTCCGAGGGCCTTCTGGCGGTTCCCTCCCTGAGAGAAGCCAAGTTACAGGGAACCAGGCAGAGGGCCTTCTCGGTGGTGGCACCCGCCCTGTGGAACGCCCTCCCACCAGATGGCAAAGAGAACAGCAACTACCAAACTGTTAGAAGACATCTGAAGGCAGCCCTGTTTAGGGAAGCTTTTAACGTTTAATAGGTTATTGTATTTTAGTGTTTTGTTGGAAGCCACCCAGAGTGGCTGGGGAAAGCCAGCCAGATGGGCAGGGTAAAGGTAATAGGGACCCCTGACCATTAGGTCCAGTCGTGGCCGACTCTGGGGTTGCGGCGCTCATCTCGCTTTACTGGCCACGGGAGCCGGCGTACAGCTTCCGGGTCATGTGGTCAGCAGGACTAAGCCGCTTCTGGCGAACCAGAGCAGCGCACAGATTCGAACCACTGACCTTCTGATTGGCAAGTCCTAGGCTCTGTGGTTTAACCCACAGTGCCACCTGTGTAAATAATAAATTATTATTATTATTGTTATAGGTGTTGAAGAAGAGCCTGGCCACTGGCTCAGGCCAAAGGGGGCCCATCTAGGGTCCTCTCCTCACAGGGACCAGCCAGATGTCCCATTTGGGAAACCCGCCAGCAGGATCCAAGCGCAAGGGCATCTCCGGCGTCCCATGGCTTCCAGCAACGGCCATTCAGAAGCACTGCTGCCTCCATCCTGGCCAGGAGCCCTGGATATCCCTCTCATCTGTGAACTTGTCCAATCCTTATTTATTTGCATAAATAAATATTTTTATAGTGCTGTATTATAAAAAGGTATCACGGAGGTTTACAATATGAAAACCCCAAACCATCCAAATGATAGAATATCTACAGGTGGCTATGCTGACAGGGAGAATTAGAGAGTATCCAAAACAGAAAGTGCAGAAAGAATGGAAAATCTTTAAAGAGTATTTGGGAAAGTATTACAATAACAAATATCAACAGCAAATATAATGTTTGTTGATATCTGACGAAAACAAAGAAAGAAATACAGTAACTTGGAGCTGTGTGTGAAAAAATTGTAGAAATAATAATACAATGAGTCTAATCGGAAGCCAAATATGTTTGTTTGGCTTTGTTTTCTTCTTCCTCTTTTCTTTTTTCCCTCCCCTTCACTCCCCCCCCCCCTCTTCTTTTTCCTCTTTCCTTTCTTGGTCTTTCTCTTTTGGATATGTTAAGAAAAAGATAAAGAGATTAAAGTGTATTATGAAAACCTCAGCAAGTTAAAAGTGACATTGTGCAATTTCTTTATCAGTATTTATAAAATGTTAAAATTGGTTAATTGTAATGATTTGATGTAGCAACTACTGTGGTTTTTCCCTTTGTTATTGTTGAATTCTAAATAAAGTTTTAGTCTGTTAAAAAAAAAATGAAAACCCCAAACCGGACAGTAAAGTCACGGGAAGTTTAAAGCAAGTCAAAAGCAAAAAGAGATTAGAAACAGGATCCAGGAGCCTTTGTGGAGGGATGTCTCCCGAACCGCCTGCCTGGCGGGAGAGGAAGGTTTTCAGCAGGCATTTAAAAATTGGCACAGAAGGCGCCCGCCTGGTTCTGTTTGCCCTTTTGATTTTACATTAACTAAAAAGACATATTCAAAAACTATTGTTCGATTCAACTGCACAGGGGATTTTTTTTTATTTTCACGGTTTATTTCCTCTTCCTCCTTTTTCTCCTCAAACAACCTTGGCAGGCAGGTGCGGCTGAGAGGGAGCGACTGGACTAAGGTCTCTCACACAGTGAGCTAGTTCAACTCTGCTCAGATGCTTGGGAAGCCGATGTGATTTTTAACCGGCCTATTTTAACTTTCCCCATGTTTTAAACTATTGCAATTTTTCCTTGATTGCAATGCTTTGTCTTATTTAAGCCGCTTTGAGGCTTGTTTTTACAATAAAGCAGTGTGTGTGTGTTTTATGAAATAAATGTACAGTCATACCTCGGGTTACAGACGCTTCAAGTTGCGCGTTTTCGGGTTACGGACGCGCTGAAGCCTGTAAGTACCGGAACAGGTTACTTTTGGGTTTCGGCAGTTGCACATGGGCAGAAGTGCTAAATCATGCTTTGCGCATGCGCAGAAATGCCAAATCGTGACCCGTGCGTGCGCAGACGCAGCGCTGCAGGTTGCGAATGCTGTGGGTTGCGAACGTGCCTCCCGCATGGATCATGTTCGCAACCCAAGCATCCACTGTAAATGAATAAATATATGTATAGGAGGAGGAGGAGGAGGAGAAGAATCTAAACAGGACATGAGAGTTGAAGAAGAAGAAGAAGAAGAAGAAGAAGAAGAAGAAGAAGAAGAA
>JAXCMG010000055.1:6045904-6074295 GCA_034642415.1 Podarcis siculus | reverse complement strand
GAAGAAGAAGAAGAAGAAGAAGAAGAAGAAGAAGAAGAAGAAGAATCATCTAAACAGGACATGAGAGTGGAATCAACTTTAACGGTTCCAGGGCTGCAAAGTGTCCTTGTGCCAGCAAAGGAGAGGGGCAAATTTGGGGACCCAAAGCCAGCTCAGTGACCCCATACGCACCTTCCGATTTCATGTCCACCGTCAGGGCCTCGGACCGGACACTGGCCACTTCGCGCAGCTTGTCGCCGGAGGAGCGCACAAAGGCCCACACCACGCACCGGTAGGCGCCCACATCGCTGGGCTGCGCTGACTCAATGCGCAGCTGGTAGGAGCCCAGAGGAGAGGCCAGCTTCTGCAGGGAGACGTGGCGCCGGCCGACGTCGCGGTTGGCATAGTTGTCGCCCAGGACAAGCGCCCCGTCCGGGTCCAAACGGGCCACCAGGCGCCCTTCTCCCTCAGTGCCCTGGCTCACTTCCCAGCCAAGGGAGTAGACGATGTGGGGCAAAGGGGCGGCCTGGAGGCCAGAGGCATTGCAGAGGAGTTCCAGGGCTTCTCCAGAGCCGACGCGGACTTTGGCGGGGCTGGCAGAGGCGGCCAACTGGCTGGCTGAAAGCAGAGCAAGAGAAAGTCAGGGGGGAGAAGGTCAGAGCAGCCCGTGCGAAAAGGATCAAAGGGTCCGGGCAGATCACAATTTTGACAGGAGTCAACCGTGTGATGCAGCAGCAAAAAAGGCTAATGCAATTAATTCTAGGTCAAGGGAAGTCATAGTTCTGCTCTCTTCTGCCTTGGCCAGACCCCACCTGGAATGCCATGTCCAATTGTGGGCACCACAACTTGAGAAGGATGTTGACAAGCTGGAAGGTGTGGAGAGGAGGGCAAGCAGGCCTTTTGAGGAGCAGTTGAGGAAGCTGGATATGTTTAGCCTGGAGAAGAGGAGACTGTGAAAAGGTATGAGAGCCATCTTCAAATACAGTGGTACCTTGGTTCTCAAATTTAATCTGTTCCAAAACCAAAGTGTTCCAAAACCAAGGTGCGCTTTCCCATAGAAAGTAATGCAAAATGGATTAATCCGTTCCAGACTTTTAAAAACAACCCCCCAAACAGCAATTTAACATGAATTTTACTACAGTGGTACCTCTGGTTAAGAACTTAATTCATTCCGGAGGTCCATTCTTAACCTGAAACTGTTCTTAACCTTAAGCACCACTTTAGCTAATGGGGCCTCCTGCTGCCCCCCGGAGCACGATTTCTGTTCTCATCCTGAAGCAAAGTTCTTAACCCAAGGTACTACTTCTGGGTTAGCGGAGTCTGTAACCTGAAGCGTCTGTAACCTGAGGTACCACTGTATTTAACGACACCCTTGATCCATAAAATGAAAGCAATAAACAATGCACTGCAGTCACACAATCAATCAGTCGGTAGCTGAACTGGGTTCCACACAGTCACAAAAACAAAAGAAAAAAAGCTGCAAAAACAAAAATGCAAAATAAATAGCAAAACCAGACAGACCTCAGCGTAACACTCAAAACGGAAGTGTGGAACTCAAATCAGAAGCGTAACGCTCAAAACGGATCACGTTCGGCTTCCGAAAAAAGTTTGCAAACTGGAACACTTACTTCTGGGTTTGCAGTGTTTGGGTTCCAAGTTGTTTGAGTACCAAGGCACCACTGTATCTGAAAGGCTGTCCCATGGAAGAGGGAACAAGCTTGTACAGTGGTACCTCTGGTTGCAAACGGGATCCATTCTGGAGCCCCATTCGCAACATGAACAGAACGCAACCCGCGTCTGCGCATGCTGCGATTCACCACTTCTGCGCATGCGCGTGACGTCATTTTGCGCGTCTGCGCATGTGCGAGCGGCGAAACCCGGAACTAACCCTTTTTGGTACTTCCGGGTCACCGTGGGACGCAACCTGAAAAGACATAACCTGAACCGAACGTAACAAGAGGTATGCCTGTATTCTACTGCTCCGCAGGGGGGACACAAACCAATGGATCCAAATGGCAAGAAAGGGGTTGCTGACAACTTGAGGAAGAGCCATTTGGCAGTGGAGCAAAACGTGGTGAACTGTCCTTCATTGGAGGTTTTTTTCAACACAGGTGGGATGGCCACCTGTCAGGGATTCTGTAGCAGTGATTGCAGGGGGTGGACTAGAGGACCCTTGGGGTCCCTTCGAATTCGTACGATTCAATGAATGCAGGAATCGCAGCGAAGGAATCGCTGGCAGGTGGCCACTGAACCTCTGTTTCCAAACCACCAGTGAAGGCGAATCCGCCACCTTCCGAGGGAGCTCGTTCCACTGCCAAACGGATCTTCACCCTCAGACTCTCCCACCTCCCAGAGCCACAGTGGATCCCTCTGTTCTGTGGATCCCTCCTCCCAAGGAAAACTCACCTGGTTTTAAACACAGGGTAAGTAGTCTCTATGGTAGTAAGGTAAAGGTAAAGGGACCTCTGACCATTAGGTCCAGTCGTGGCCGACTCTGGCGCTCATCTCGGTTTATTGGCCTAGGAGCCGGCATACAGCTTCCAGGTCATGTGGCCAGCAGGACTAAGCCGCTTCTGACGAACCAGAGCAGCGCACGGAAACACCGTTTACCTTCCCTCCAGAGCGGTACCTATTTATCTACTTGCACTTTGACATGCTTTCGAACTGCTAGGTGGGCAGGAGCAGGGACCGAGCAACGGCAGCTCAGCCCATCACGGGGATTCGAACCGCCGACCTTCCGATCGGCAAGGCCTAGACTCTGTGGTTTAACCCACAGCTCCACCTGCATCCCATTCTATGGGAGTATATTGTATTTAAAAATGGAGTACCAGAGTATTTAGGGGGCTAACCAGGCTGGGATAGCAGGCTTGCTGGTTTTTGAATTTTTCAATTTCGTTGTTCTGTATGGGACAATGACAATAAATATTATTGTATCGTATCATATCATATCATATCATACCTACGGTGCGGACAGTGACTTGAGCCAGCACCACCCTCTTCTCTGCAATCTGCTGCCAGCTCCCGTCGGGATCCTGGATCCACTCCCCGGCGACGCAGTGGTAGATCCCCGCATCTTCGGGCCTCAGCCAACCCAGGACCATCTGGTACCGCCGGTCTCCCGTCTTGGCCAGCGATAGCTCTTGCGCCCGGTGGCGCTCGGCGAATCTCTCGCCAGCCTCCACAGCGAAGTCTCGGCGCACGGCGATCACCTCCTGCAGAGGCTGGACGTCCCTGGAGACGTCGGGGGCAGACAGGCCGAAGGAGACGGAGAGGTGGACGTGCTGCGGAGTCTGGCTGGTCACGGCGCACGTCAGCTGGAGGTCCTGGCTTTCCCAAAGTGTCAGCTGCAGTGGAGAGGCAGGCACAGCCCCCCGGCTGCGCAAAGGGGGCTTTGGGGCGGAAGGAGCAGCGGGCAACACGGAGAGCTTGTCGGGGATGACTGTGGGGCAGGAGGAAAAGCGGATCAGGGCCCCCCTCAATTGCATCAGGCGATGGGGAAATTACGGCTCTGCAAAAATGGGCATCTTAGGCAAAACCGCACCCGAAACACATACCATATTTTTCGCTCTATAGGACGCACTTTTTCCCCTCCAAAAATGAAGGGGAAATGTGTGTGCGTCCTCTGGAGCGAATGCAGGCTCCTTGGCTTCAGCGATAGCAACGCGAAGTCTCCGAAGCGCAGAGGGAGCGCTCCCCCCGCACTTCGGAGGCTTCGCATTGCTTTCACTGAAGCCGTCTGAAGCCCCCGGAGCGCAGCGGGAACTCCCGCTGGGCTCTGGGAGCTTCAGGCAGCTATCCGCAAGCCTTCAGAGCGCAGCAGGAGTTCCCGCTGCCCCCCAAAGGCTTGCGGATAGCCGCCTGAAGCCTGGAGAGCGAGAGGGGTCGGTGCACACCGATCCCTCTCCCTCTCCAGGCTTCGCTTCGCTGGAGAGGCGCTGCACAGTTTTCCCTCTCTGCACAGCGCCCCTTCAGCGAAGGGGTGCGAAGAAATGGAAGGGGCTCCGTTTCTCCTGCCGCTTTGCCGAAGGGGCGCTGAGCAGAGAGGGGAAATTCCCCCCCCCCCGTTCTCCCCCTCCTATGGTCTGGTGCGTCCTATAGAGCGAAAAATACGGTACGTCTGTTAAGGGGAAATCTGAACTAAGGTGCTGGTGAATTTTCAAGGGGGGGGGGGTAATTGTATTTTGAGGCACGCCTTCTCCAAACTGAGGCATGCATAGACAGGGGTACCTCGGTTTTCGAGCGTCTCCAAAGCTGAATGTCTCGGTTTTCAAACGCCAAAAACCCGGAAATCATTGCTTCCATTTTCAAATGCACCTCGGAAGTCGAACAGCTTCTGCTGTGTGTTTTTCCAACTGAACTTGCAGCCAACCCTTTGCGCCTCGGTTTTTGAATGTTTTGGAAGTCAAATGGTTTCTTGGAACGAATTACGTTCGAGAACCGAGGTACCACTGTACCACACGCCGGTTAGAGAGTTGCACCGCACTGCAAAATTGAGAAAAATGCAGATTCCAAAAAGTGTGTTTCGGTTTGCATGTTGGTCTGAGAAGAGAGAATGAGGACGTTTCTCATGAAAAATCGGGTGGTTTTTAGTTCGACTCTGAGCCCACCTGGCTTCTGTGAGTTGTGCTCACTGCTAGTTGTACTGAAATTAATCAGCAAGGTGAACGTAAGTTCATTCATTTCAATGGGTCTACACTTGAGTAGAATTTATTGCATTTCTACCCCCACCTTTTTCTCAAGGGCACTCAAGGGGGCCCACAGGCTTCTCCCCCTCCCCATTTAATCCCCACAACAATCCTGTCAGGTTGGTTGGGCTGAGAGAAGCCCTGAGGTCCCACCCAGTGCGCTTCATTGCTGAGTGCAAATTTGAACCCTGGTCTTTCCAACGTCATAATCCACCACTCTAACCACTACACCGCACTGCCTGTTTTATTTTATTTTATTTTCCACTCTTCACTCAGAGGTCCCAAGGAGAGCTATGAAAATTTAAAGCAGTTTTAAAAACCTACTTTTTAAAAACAGCAACAACAAAAAAACACTTCCATTTTAAAGTAAAGGTAAACGGAAACGCCGTTTACCTTCCCGCCGAAACAGTGCCTATTTATCTATTTGCACTTGGATGTGCTTTCGAACTGCTACGTTGGCAGGAGCTGGGACAGAGCAACGGGAGCTCACCCTGTCGTGGGGATTCGAACCGCCGACCTTCTGATCGGCAAGTCCTAGGCTATGTGGTTTAACCCACAGTGCCACCCGTGTCCACACTTCCATTTTACAGACAAACAAAATACATTTTAAATTCAATTTCTGTCCTGTCCTCCCTCGCAAAGAAGCCAGGGGCTCTAAGTACGCCATCAAAGCGTCTCGAAACCAGTTTCAATGCAGAAGCAGGCTGGGAAAGCTATCCAGAAGACATGAGAAGAGTCCGCTGGATCAGGACCAAGGGAGACTATCGAGCCCAGAGTGGCCAACCAGGCGCCCATTACAGGAAAGTCACAAGCAGAATCTGAACACAAGAGAAACACTCTCTTTTCTTGTGGTCATTCTGGCTAGTAGCCCTTGATAGCCCCCTTCTCCTTTACGAATTTATCCAAACCTCTTTGAAGCCATCTAGGCTGGTGGCCAGCACTCCCTCTAGTGGCAGGGAGTTCCACAGTCTAACTGCACTGGCTCTTGGTGCAGGGACAGAGAAGAGAGGTGGATACAATTTCCTTTAATAAAAATACTATTATTTTTTTTTAAAAAAACCCAAGGTCCGCAATGAACAGAGGCGGGAGTTTCCAGCCCCGGAAAGATTTCTCCTCTGCATTTAGCTGCCGGGAGGATGTGGGGGCTTCGGATGGGGAGCCAGATGGGCCCCCCTCCTCCTCTCACGCCCCCCCCACGGCCCGCCCCGCAGGGCTGCCGCACTGGGCAGAGCTTGGCCTGCAGACAACTCCAGGCTCAGAAGCCATCTGCTTGTCCCAGCCGCTAAACGGATTAGCGGAGCAACGGACGCAGCAGCGACCTCGGGGAAAATCACCATTGCTAATGCAATAAACCTCCACGTCAGAGGACCGCGGAAGGTGCCTGCATCCCACAGTCGGTCCCAGAGGCAGCGAGGTGCAGTGGTTAGAGTGTCGGATGAGGACCAAGGTTCAAATCGTCCCACTTGGCCGTGAAGTTCCTCAGGGCCAGTCACAGCCTCTATCGGGCTTGCCTAACTCGCAGGGTGTTTTTGAGGGGATTCAATGAGGACCAGGACCTGGAGAGAACAGGGTTCGAATCCACGCACGGCTGCCCCAAAGCTCACAGGATTTGACCTTCAATTAACATAGTATTGCCTATTTGAATAGGCACTTTCTTGTGCCTAAGGAAGTCAGGCTGCTGGGTCAGGCCATCTTAGCCAGCCCTCTGTTCTCACGGTGGCCAAATACCCCACAGGACCTAGGAATCCAGATAGACTGCCTGGAGGTTCCATTAGGTCATTGGAAGAGCCTACTGGATCAGGCCAATGACCAGCCGGAAGCCCAAAACCTGAGCACAACTCTCCCCGCTTGCAAGTCCCTGCACTTCCTGCCTCCGTGGAGGGAGAGCAGAGCCATGGGAACGTCAGGAGAGTCTTGCCCATCAGAGCCAGCGTGGTGCCGTGTTTGCTGAGCCTCCAGCTCCAGTGGCAGTCTATCTACATTCCTAAATTCTTGGGGGAATTTGAGGAGGAAAACTCTGATGCTAAACCTCTCCTGCCTTGCAGCCATACACATTCATGCGAAAGGCTTCAGGTACAAATTCCAAGAAAAGAATCTAAACCTGCTGCCTTCTTTGGCTAGGGAATAAGCCTTACACAAATCCCTAAGGCGGCTGGATGGCATTTTGTACGCCTCCCTCTGGCAACTCCTGCAGCCACGCTGGTGCCAAATGTCTCACTCCGCTTTCCTTTGGACCAGTGAGGCTGGGGGGGGGCTGGTCATTGGGGTAGCCCAGGACCTCCAGACCCGCCAACCAGGCTTGTACCCCGGAGGGGTCACTTCAGTGCTGCCAAGATAGCAAAAGCAACACAGGAGGCAGCAGGTAAGACACTGGTCCTGAAAGATCTTCACTGGCTCCCAGGACGTTTCCGAGCACAATTCAAAGTGTTGGTGCTGACCTTGAAAGCCCTAAACAGCCTCGGTCCTGTATACCTGAAGGAGTGTCTCCACCCCCATCGTTCTGCCCAGACACTGAAGTCCGGATCCGAGAGCCTTCTGGCGGTTCCCTCAGTGCGAGAAGCAAAGCTACATGGAACCAGGCAGAGGGCCTTCTTGGTGGTGGCGCCTGCCCTGTGGAACGCCCTCCCATCAGATGTCAAAGAGAAAAACAACTACCAGACTTTTAGAAGACATCTGAAGGCAGCCCTGTTTTTAATGTTTAATGCTGTACAGTAGTACCTCGGGTTAAGTACTTAATTCGTTCCGGAGGTCCATTCTTAACCTGAAACTGTTCTTGACCTGAAGCACTACTTTAGCTAATGGGGCCTCCCGCTGCTGCCGCACCGCCGGGGCACGATTTCTGTTCTCATCCTGAAGCAAAGTTCTTAACCTGAAGCACTATTTCTGGGTTAGCAGAGTCTGTAACCCGAGGTACCACTGTATTGTGTTTTTAATATTCGATTGGGAGCCACTCAGAGTGTCTGGGGAAACCCAGCCAGATGGGCGGGGTATAAATAATAATAATAATAATAATAATAATAATAATAATAATAATAATAAATACCAGTCTCTGCAGCCACAGCAAATGCTGTGATTCTTCAGCGATTTGACTTCACTTCATTGTCTCTTGAGACAAAAGAGGAATTTGTCCCCTGGGAGAACAGGGGGCTGGGCTGGATTTGGCTAATCCAGAATGACTCTCCTTACGCTTTCCTTGTCTTCAACTTTCTCCCCCCCTTTCGGTTCTGCCCCCCGACACCCCTCTGTCGCCCCCGTACCTCTCAGCTCCACCTTGCTGCTGTACGTCCCGTGGTACTTGGAGTCGGTTGTGGGGGTGTAGCACTCGTAGACCCCTGCGTCTTCCGGGCGCACCCCCTTGATCCACAGCGCCACGGCGTCCCCCCGCACCCGCTGGATGGAGACATTGCCCGCCTGCACCCGGGGCGCGAAGACGGCGTAAGGGAACTTGGGGTCCTTGGTGCTGACCACCCCGATGGAGATGTCGGGGGCCGAGGGGCGGTAGAGGAACCACTCAAAGTGCTGCAGGGTGGGGCCCTCGTACTCCGAGACGTTGCAAGGGATGGAGACGGACGTCCCTTCCACGCGGTACAAGGGCCCTGGAGGGAGGTGGACTTCTCGGGCGCCGGCGCTCAGGGCTGCGGGGAGAGAAGAGGAGAAGGCATTGCAGAACTGCGGGGAGGAGTGGGTCCCCTAGGGGTCATCCAGTCCAACCTCCTGACATGCAAGAATCACAGTTCACAAATCGCTGACGGGTGGCCACCCAAGCGCTGCTGAAAAACCTCAAATGAGCCATGGAATTGCAGAACTGGAAGGGAACCCCAGGGCTCATCCAGACCAACCCTACAGTTGTGGTTAGAACAGGGTCCTAATTCCTCACTCACTTGGGTGAGGAAACACACTTGGGTGACTGACCTCAAGCTAATTACGATATCTTTCTCTCTCTCTCTCTCTCATTTAATTATATTTTTCAAACTGAAATAAAAAAAATAAGGTCTTATATATATATATAATAAATGTTCATAAAGTAGCAAGCAAACACGTACATAAATATATCAACCACATGTCTGGAGCAGCACAGGAAGACCGCCCTGAAACCATTTTGACTCCCAAACTGACCAAATGTTTTCTCTGCAAGGTTAAGGAAAATGGAAAAGCCTCCCCATTCCCATTGTCTTTTCCTTCACAAATCCTGTTTTAAGGGTATGCCTGTCTGTGTCTGAATAGGGTGAGCCTGTGACCTGGCTCAGGAACTAAGTATTTATCATTACAAAAGTCTGGCCAGGCTCCCCAGGGTATCCAATCAAGTGAGCATTAACAGGTAACCTGCCAGACAGGAGATAAACAATGCACTCAGATTTCTGTTGTAGACCGCCCTTTCTGTGATGTAGGTATGATGTGTCTGGGGGTGGTCTTGGACTCCAAGGCGGGCAATTTAAAATGTTTATATAAGGGCGGGCACACCTTTGTTTGGGGTCCTCCTCCTTCTCCTGCGTGTGAGGGGGGCACCCTGTTGCAACAGTTCAATAAAGATCAGGCTTACGAGCCACTTTGCTTCTCAATATTCTCTGCTTGGCCTCTGTAAGTTTCTCCAACTGATGGAGAACCTGCAAAGGACTCTGTAAGGGCCCTTGTTTCCCCCATAAGGGAATAAGGGCAGATTTTCGTTTATTGCAAAACGTTTTTTGCAATGACCTTCAAATCAAAGAATTACATAGTTTCGTGAGTTGACTTTCCCATCCTTGTCTCCACAGTGTTTTGCTCAAACTTTTTCCACTGCATTATCTCTTTATCCATTACCAAAAGTTCCTCTGTTAGCAATTACTTTGTCATTATTCATTCGCTGCTTTTATCTCCAACGCTGCCTGCAATTTCATTTGACTGCAATCCTTTTGCAAAATAGTTCACGTTCTTCTATAGAAAGTTCATCCTTTGGATCTCTTAATTTCACCGTCAGCTTTGCCCTTTTCTGCCAAGTCCCTTATCTGAAAGCCATTCCTCCTCGGTTAAATTACAGTCTCTAAGCCCAGCCTACCTCGCAGGTGTGTCGTGAGGACAAAGGGGGAGGGTCAAATCCTGAACTGCTTGGCAGGATGCAAATCAAGCCAAGCAAAGAAGGAAAAACAAGCAACGAGAGACCTTTGGTCGGGTGTGAAAACCGAATTATGGGGCTGGGTTTCAGGCAGAGTTCAGCTGTAATCTTCATTGTTCTAATGATTAAACGCCGAGTTGGAAAAAGCTGTTAATTCAGCAGCAGGGCTAGGAGAGGTCATGTCGGCTAATTCCACCAGAGTGATAGAAACAGCTGGGAGTTGACATCCGGGTGGGAGGAATTATTCATATTATTTTGTTTTTATATATATTTTTATTATTTTTTACATATCATTCCTAACAATCATATAACATAATTTCTTATCTTATACAGTGTTTTAGACTTCCATCAACCACATCTGAAGGTTTTTCCATCTTTATCACTTAATCTACATTTCTTAATTTCCATATTACTTTTAACTGTCCTTAACTAACAATTCTCTTCATAATCTTCTCTGCAATATTTCGCACAGTCCTCCTTACAAAACTTCTTGCAATCTGAAATATTATTTTTTTTGAGTGAGGTGGGGCTTTCCTACAAGGAATAACTCAGGGTAACAAAGTACCGCCTCCCATCTACACAACAGATGCTTCTTGTTGTTTCTTTGCTGGTTGCTGATGAGTTTATTCATAGAATCATAGAACTGTCGCATTCGAAGGGACCCCCAGGGCTCATCTAGTCTGACCCGCTGCAATGCAGGACTGACTCCCAGCTAAAGCATCCCTGACGGGGACCTCTGCTTAAAAACCTCCAGGGAAGGAGAGTCCATCACCTTCCGAGGAAGACAGTTCCACTCTCAAACAGCTCTTGCCGTCAGATAGATCTGCATGAAATGTTTAGCTGGAATCATTCTGTATGTTTATACCCCACCTTTTTTCTCTGGCAGGGACTCAAGGCTGCTAACAGATAAAATAAGAACAGCTAAAAAACACGGGAAGAATAAGAAGAAACATTCATTAAAAACAAGAAACATGAATAGAATTAAAGGTTAAAAGGTAAAGGACCCCTGGACAGTCAAGTCCAGTCAAAGGCGACTTTGGGGTTTGTGGCACTCATCTCGCTTTCAGGCCGAGGGAGCCGGCATTAGAAGGTGACCCGGAAACTACAACTAATCCAGAATGTGGCGGCCAGACTGGTGACTGGGAGCGGCCGCCGAGACCACATAACACCGGTCTTGAAAGACCTACATTGGCTGCCAGGACGTTTCCGAGCACAATTCAAAGTGTTGGTGCTGACCTTGAAAGCCCTAAATGGCCTCGGTCCAGTATACCTGAAGAAGCGTCTCCACCCCACCGTTCTGCCCGGACACTGAGGTCCAGCTCCGAGGGCCTTCTGGCGGTTCCCTCCATGCAAGAAGTCAAGTTACAGGGAACCAGACAGAGGGCCTTCTCGGTGGTGGCATCCGCCCTGTGGAATGCCCTCCCACCAGATGTCAAAGAGAACAACAACTACCTGACATTCAGAAGACATCTGAAGGCAGCCTTCTTTAGGGAGGCTTTTAATGTTTAACAGACCACTGTATTTTAATACTCTGTTGGAAGCTGCCAAGAGTGGCTGGAGAAACCCAGCCAGATGGGCGGGGTATAAATAATAAATTATTATTATTATTATTATTGTTGTTGTTGTTGTTGTTGTTGTTGTTGTTGTTGTTGTTGTTATCCACAGACAGCTTTCCGGGTCATGTGGCCAGCAGGAGTAAACCGCTTCTGTCGCAACAGAACAGTGACAGAAACCAGAGCACACGGAAATGCCGTTTACCTTCCTGCCACAGTGATACCTATTTATCTACTTGCACTTTCAAACTGCTAGGTTGGCAGGAGCAGGGACCGAGTAACGGGAGCTCACCCCGTCACAGGGATTCGAACCACCAACCTTCTGATCGGCAAGCCCTAGGCTCAGTGGTTTAGACCACAGAATTAAAGCTATCTACCTATAATCTATTAAAAATACATTAAAACCAGCTCTTTTCCATTTAGATCCTGCCCTTCCTACCAAAGGACCCTTTCAAAGGTGTGGAAAGCAGTCTAAAAATCCCCATCTCCCTCAACCAGACCCTTGGCCATCTCAGTCGCCCTCCTCTGCACACGTCCCTGCTTGTCGATATCCTTCTTAAATTGGGGTGCCCAGAACTGGACCCAGGACCGCAGGTTGGGTCTGGCCAAGGCAGACTAGAGCAGTGCTATCATTTCCCTTGATCTGGCCTAGAATAGCATTGGCCTTTTTTGCTGCTTCATTGCACCACTGGCTCATGTTGAGCTTGGAATAGATGGCGCTTGGGGTCTCCCTTCCATCCCTACACTTCTGTGAATGTAAGCGGGGGGGGGGCGCTTTGTAGAGGGTTAAGGCTGGGCATCCAAAAAGGGCCCCCCCCCCCCCAGAAGATGCACTGGAAAGAGCATGGTTTTTTTAAATACCAGTAATTTTTTTATTAACAATTTAAACAAAACATATTACAGTGGTACCTTGGGTTAAGTACTAAATTTGCTCCGGAGGTCCGTTCTTAACCTGAAACTGTTCTTAACCTGAAGCACCACTTTAGCTAATGGGGCCTCCCACTGCTGCTGCGCCACCGGAGCACGATTTCTGTTCTCATCCTGAAGCAAAGTTCTTAACCTGAAGCACTATTTCTGTGTTAGCAGAGTGTGTAACCTGAAGCATATGTAACCCGAGGTACCACTGTATCTTAAAACATATCATCCTTAATTCCCATCCCCATTCCCCCCCCCCCTTTCCCATAAACCAACCTACCCTGGCTTCCCTCAGTTCCTGTCTCTGGTTTCTCTATGAATGCTATTCTATGCATGTTACAGATTTGTATAGATCCTTAATTTGTCTAGCTGTTTGTTATCAATAAAAAGTCCAATTCACTTTGTTGCATCTTTAAGTACCGTATTTTTTGCTCTATAAGACTCACTTTTTCCCTCCTAAAAAGTAAGGGGAAATGTGTGTGCGTCTTATGGAGCGAATGCAGGCTGCACAGCTATCCCAGAAGCCAGAACAGCAAGAGGGATTGCTGTGCAGCGATCCCTCTTGCTGTTCTGGCTTCTGAGATTCAGAATATTTTTTTTCTTGTTTTCCTCCTCCAAAAACTAGGTGCGTCTTGTGGTCTGGTGTGTCTTATAGAGTGAAAAATACGGTACTTTGTAAAAGGTTCCCATTCATCTTTAAAGTCACAGTTATCTTTGTCCCGTAGTTTATGTGGGAAAGAGCATGTTAAAATATGACACCCCGATCTCACTCGGTGAATGTGGGGTGTTCAAGAGGACCTCGGTGTGCGGAATAATTTTCAAGAGCTGGAAAACAAAAGCAGTTCTCTGCAATTCAGCTCAGCTGGGAATCAGGTCCAGTCTCCCCAAGCTGGGAGGAGAGAGAGAAAAATACCACACAGCCCTTAATTCCATAACAGACTCATTAAGCCAAATGAGTCCGCTGGGGAACCCAGAGGCGGGGAAGGGCTGCCCCAGAGGGGATGGGCCTCCTTCCCTCCCCCTGGCAACTGGGGCAAGAGGATTCTCTTCCCGGCAACAAACAAATCAGCTCTGTTGATTACAGAAATCTCCAGGCCGTGGATTGGAAGTGTGGCAGGAATTTATGTATAGGTTGGGGGGGGGTATCTGCCCCTCCAGCAGATATCATGCACATGCAGCCCACTACCAAAACCAGCACAATTACTTTTGTGACTTGTCCCCACAAAACACTTCATCACAGTTTCTTCCTATCTATTCAAAGGGCCTTTGCTGCACGATACCAAATGTAAGAATTCACTGATCAATGTATCTCTGTACTGGCTCACTGGGAAAACTTCATATAGACATGTGAGCTCAGCTCCTCAGCAGCCCCTCTGCCTGAGTGATAATCCCTGGCATCCTGATACCTGAGTGCCAGACAGGTAGCCATTCCAGAAATAACAAACCCAGATGAAGACAAAAGGGTGGGATGAACTTGGCTGGGAAACAGGGAAATGTAAATATCTCTTTTGTTTCACTTGATGGGTGTTTGGTGGAGGGCAAGGAGAACCATGGGGCAGGGTCCAGGATGCTCAGATAACTGCCACCAGACCTCCCCTTTCATGATGTAACCGTGATGTAGTTGAGGGGGTGTAACATGGGGATTAGCAGCTAATGTAAGTTTGGGGGCTCTTTTGTTGGGGGCTTCCATCTTTTTCCACCTGGTGGCAGGTGGGAGTCCTGTCACGACAGTCTTCAATAAAGACCAAGCCTACTGGCTGCTGTTTTGCTCCAATTTTCCTGGCTGGTGTCCTTGCTATTTGTCCAAGGGAGCCCTCGGATTTCTCCGTTAACAGGAGCAAGAGCGGCTCCTGACGGTTCCTGCTCCTGGACGCACAAGGCGATGGTGGCAGAACTCTGCACGTGATTATGGAGAGGCGGAAATGTTGCCTGGTGCACAAGCACAGCAAAGGAGACAAACAGCAGCAGCAGCTGGCCAAGGAGAACAACAAGGCTGCCTTCTTCTCTGGAGAGGAGTTGCAAAGGCAGAGACCCACATCTGGGGCACCACGTGGGCAGCAGGCAAGATCTAGGTCAGCCCACCTCAGCCCCCTCCCCTCCCCTCCCAGGCACCGCAGACCCCAGCGTGACTCCAGACTGCAAAGCAGACAGGGCCTGAAAGGAAGAGGCCATCCTCGGGTTTATTAAGAGGCAGCGTGGCCCAGTGGTCAGGATATCAGGCCAGGATCTGGGAGAGACGAGGGTCGGGATCCCTGCTTTCACGGAGTGTGACCTGCCTTTCTCAGCCTCACTCACCTCGCAGGGTTGTCGTGCAGATTAAATGAGGAGGCGGGGAGAGAACCGTTGGCACCACTTGGGGTTCTTGGGGGCGGGAAGGTGGGACAGAAAACAGGCTGCAACTCCCCAGGGAATTTCTGCTTGTGGGAATAAGGAAGGGAAACGTCAGCTGTTGCTATAGGTACTTTCTTTCCAAATCTATAAATTGAAAGCCTCTGCAAGGAATCCAGTGGCACCAATTTGCCTCAGCTTTGCATCTGCTGCTTTGCATATATGTAGATAGATGCAAATAGGGGGAGCTGGCTCATGGGGCAATGGGGCACTGCCCCCCAGGCCGCCTCGTGACTTGCATCTGATTCCAGAGCTGGCCCTGACTGACAGCTTCCTCCTCCTGCCATTCCAAGCCGTCACACGACCTTTTAATGACAAATTTCTGCAACAGAATAACGGGACTGCTCTCTCCCCCTCCCCTATTGATTCCTTCTTTCATCTCGTCCTGCTGCCTCTCCTCCCCTGCCCCTTTAAATTGGAAGCACCTCAGGGCAGAGACCTCTCCTTTTGCTTGTTCTCTACTGTGGATAAAATTCACTGTACATAAAGAATTTTTGCAAGAGCCCCAGTCGGCGACAGGCAGAAAGTGGTCCATGAGGAATTATTCCTGTGAAGAGCAGTGCACATTAATGGCTCAGAATAAATAACTAAATAAGAATCAACACAGCAGCTGAGTTGTTGCAAGCCAGGAAATCTGGCAGCCCTGTCTCTCTTTCCTTCCCTTAAGATACACTTTGGAACTCCTTGCCTATTGATATCAGGCAGACAGGCGCCTTCAACGAATCTTTTCGGCACCCGCTAAAAGCATTCTTGCTGAGTCAAGCCTGCCCAGAGAAATGCTGGTGCTAATTTTAATCTGTTTTAGAATTTTAATTTTTTGCATGTTTTAAAGTACTGTATAGTTTTTTTTGGGGAGGGGACCATTGATTTTTGTGAACTACTTTGAGGTTGTTGAGGTTTCACAACAAAGAGCTGCGTAAATACTATGCAATAAATAAATAATATAGGCATGCAATACTTTTTTCAGGGTTGGTGTGAATAAGGATTTTTAAGATGATGAGAAGCAGTGTCAGGGTAGAGGCTAGAAATGGAGATTTGGGCCAGGGCAGGGGTTGGGCATTTCTGAGCCTCCCTCAACCATTCCTCATGAGGCATCGTTCCCAGACCCTTGATCATCTTGATAATAGGGTTGCAGCACTCATCTCGCTTTATTGGCCGAGGGAGCCGGTGTACAGCTTCCGGGTCATGTGGCCAGCATGACTAAGCCGCTTCTGGCGAACCAGAGCAGCGCACGGAAATGACGTTTACCTTCCCGCTGGAGCGGTACCTATTTATCTACTTGCACTTTGACATGCTTTCGAACTGCTAGGTGGGCAGGAGCAACAGGAGCTCACCCCATCGTGGGGATTCGAACCGCCAACCTTCTGATCAGCAAGCCCTAGGCTGTGTGGTTTAACCCACAGCACCACCCCATCAGGATAAGGGTCTCTAAATCTATTAAATCTATTAAACCCGCACCCTGGTTCCAATGCCACTCTATTCCTAGAATCCCACAGGAGGCCATGGTGGCTTTGAAAGAGGATTAGGAGACAAATTCACGGAGGAGGAGGAGAGGGCTATCGAGGGCGACCAGCCACAATACTCAGCCTCCAAAGGCAGAGGCAGCAATTTTTCTGGATGACAGCCACTGGAAACAGCCAGAGGGGAAGGCGTTTTGGTGCTCCTGTCCTACTCGCTGGCTTCCCACAGGACTGCAGGGGGTTGGTCTAGATGACTCTGGGGGTCCTTTCCAACTCTACAATTCTACGAACTGTTCAGCTAGTATGAGAAGAGGATGCTGAGCTAGGGGGGCTACTGGCCTCATCCAGCAACCTCTTCTTGCATTCTTATTTTCCAGCTTGTCCATGTCCTTTTTAAATTGGGGCGCCCAGAACTGGTTGCTCTGGAAGCGTTGCAAAAAAACCCCAAAACCCAGGGATCTTAGCGCAAAAAGCAGTTCATAAATTACAAGATAATTGTTATTAATAATAATATTTGCTGAGTGAGCTGTCAGAACAGAGTTTTCCCCGCCCCCTCCTGCGCATTTTGCCAAGCAGAACCCCCCCCTTTCTCTTTCCATCTGTCCACCCCCCCTTCCTCCAAATCCTCCCAGATGTCCCTCCAAAACTCCTAGATTAGGTTGGGGGTTTATCAGGCGGCTGGGGAGGGCGGGCGTCAGTCAAGCAGGTCTGGGAGAGGCGTTTGCAAAATCCTGGCGGGCCAGCAATTCCCAAAACCCACCAAAAGGCTGATAGGAACCACATTCTGCACCCCCGTCTCCTGAAAACCTTCCAAGCCAGTAAATGCTTCTAGCTCTCTCTCTCTCTCCCCCCCCCCCTTTTTCCGGTTCCATTCAACAAAAACCGAAACCTTTCAGCCTGGCTGAGTCAGGCCTGGATGGAAAGATCTTTTTTCTAGGAGCCTTGAAATGTGTCAAAGGAAAATAAATGGCATTTCTGCTGTTCCAAGACAAGACGCTTTGTACTTTGGCGGGGGGCGGGGGGGGAGAGATAAAGAAACAGAAAATGAAATCGGATGCAGCCACGCCACTAACAACGCCCCCCGGGCCCCCCCCCGACTTCTTTACCAGGATGCACGAGCAGAGAAATTGCACAAGATTTCGCCCCCAGCATAAAATGCAAAGGGAAATGTCTGCGCTCCCCTCCCCGCCACGCCTGGCGAGATCAAAGTCTTCGAGGGCGGCGCGCATAAGGAAAGCAGGATTGCAAACCACCCTCTTTTTGCAAGCAGAACCGGGGGGGGGGACCAGTTGCGGAGGCCCCCACCCACCCAGTCCCTCTGCGCGCCCTTTCTGGCTGAGGATGCAACAATGAAAGCTTTGGCTGCCTTGCCAAGGGCGGGAAGGGGGCGCGCAATCGAGCCGCCCACAGCCCCCCCTTTCTTCTTCCAACCCACCAGGCCCAGCAAAAGCTTCTCCCCCCCCCCCCAAGAAAAGGGAGTCCAAGCGGCCCCCGGACTCACCGGCCAGCAGGAGCAAAAGGAGATCGGGCACCGACCGCTTGCGAACAGCATCCATCTCGGAGGGAGGGGGGAGGCTGGACCGGGGCTGGCCGCTCGCAAAGGATGAAGATGATGCTGATGATGCTGAAGCCCCACCCGGGAGGAGGGGGCGCCTCTTGGCTGCTTCCCGGGCTCCGGAGAGGTGCGGGGGCTCCTGCAAAGCGCTCCCCGCCTGGCCCCGCCTCGCCCCGTCGCCACGCCGCCTTGTGCCCGCCAGATGTGGGGAGGAGGAGGGGGGAGGAGGATGCTCGGGGAAGGTGGGGAGGAGGAAGGGCGGGGAATCGGGGGCGCCTTCGCGCTCTGTGCATGCTCAGGGGACTGCCCCGGAAAAGGTGGCCTTGCTCGCCTGCTTCTTAACCCGCTTTGAAGGACTGCGGATTCATTGATCCGGATCAAAGCAGACGAAGGTGGCGGTGGAGGGAAGAGAGCGGGGGAACCGAGCGCGCTTTTGCACTCTGCACGTGCTCAGGGGACTGTCCCGACAAGGTCGGCTTTGTATATTTCAAAAGTACTTCTCACTTGCCGTAAGGGATTGGTCAGAAATATATTTTTTGAAAATATTTTCATTAGGGATTTCAACATAACAATTTATCAAAAATACATCATCCGCACTCCCCCCATTTCCCCCCTCCCCTATAAAAGAAAGACCCCCCCCAGACTTCCCTCAGCTCCTCTCTTTCGTTTCTCAGCACGTTATTCTCTGCATGCTGTAAAAATGTAAAGATCCTCAATTTACCTATCTGTATATTACCAATAAAAAAATTGTGAGTGTTTATTCAAACCCTGCCAAGGAGTCCAGTTCATTTTGTTGTTTCTTAAAATACTTTGTAAAGGGTTCCCATTCTTCTTTAAAGTCACAGTTATCCTTGTCACGTGGTTTATGTGTCAATTTCGCCAATTCCGCATAGTCCATCAATTTCTCTTGCCACAGTTCTTTAGTCGGGTTTTCCTCAATCTTCCATCCTTGTGCTATTAAGACTCTTGCCGCCGTTGTCGCATACATAAAAATGTTTATTAATTTCCTTGGCAGGTCTTTTCCTACAAGGGAATGGTCATAAATAGATCTATTATTGACCATAACCCACCTTTTTTTTTACTGAGACAGGGACTCAAGGCAGCTTACACAAATGAACGGTGCAGCTGAAATGCAGAAGAGCATCGTTAAAAGGCAATTAAACGCCATCAAAAACAAATCTGCCAAAATGCAGATCATAAAAACAGTGTGGCGTCATTTAAAAGCCCTTTATTTTAAAAATAGTCAGCTCCCAGAGGCCTCTCAGCATAAAACAGTCTTCCAAACCCCAGTTGCTGGAGAAAATGCTCTTGCACCCGGATCCCGCTTGCAGGTTTCCTTCTGTGGCGTCTGGTTGGCCACTATGAGAGCAGGAGGCTGGACTAGATCCCTTTGGCCTGATCCAGCAGCAGGCTCTTATGTCCTCATGAAATTTGGGACCAGCATTTGCACGGGGAAGGTTTGGAAAAATGAAGAAAAATCTAATAAATAAACCAGGAGAAAGGTCCTCTTTTCCACCCTTCGATTACCCCTGATTCCCACTGGTGTGAGTCAAGAAAATGGGTGCAAAGTGTGAGGGGGTGCATTTAGCTGTGGATTTAGCCAGTGCTGAGCATCCCTCTCTGATGCTGTGTGCAACCAGGCCCTGCCATGTGCAGTCTCAGAAACAGCCACTTCGTGTCGCCAGAAGCCAAACGGACTGATGTGTCTCCATCTTTCAGCAGAGCCAGGAAGACACACTTATTATTTGTTCTCTAGTTTCTTAATTACTTTCCCGCCACCCTGAGGTCCAAGGGCAGGTCACGACATTTAAGGAAAACAGTTTCAAACAAGTTGCAACCATTATTGTTGTTGTTTAGACGTTTAGTCGTGTCCGCCTCTTCGTGACCCCCTGGACCAGAGCACGCCAGGCCCTCCTGTCTTCCACTGCCTCCCACAGTTTGGTCAAACTCATCTTGGCCACTTCGAGAACACTGTCCCACCATCTCGTCCTCCGTCGTCCCCTTCTCCTTGTGCCCTCCATCTTTCCCAATATTTTCCAGGAGTCTTCTCTTCTCATGAGGTGGCCAAAGTCTTGGAGCCTCAGCTTCAGGATCTGTCCTTCCAGTGAGCACTCAGGGCTGATTTCCTTCAGAATGGAGAAGTTGGATCTTCTTGCAGTCCATGGGACTCTCAAGAGTCTCCTCCAGCACCAGAATTCAAAAGCATCAATTCTTCAGCGATCAGCCTTCTTTATGGTCCAGCTCTCACTTCCATACATCACTACTGGGAAAACCAGAGCTTTAACTATACGGACCTTTGTTGGCAAGGTGATGTCTCTGCTTTTTAAGATGCTGTCTAGGTTTGTCATTGCTTTTCTCCCAAGAAGCAGGCGTCTTTTCATTTCAACCATTATTATTGGACAGCAACTCCTGGGAAGCTGCCTTGCTCCCATTCAGGCCCTTGGGGTCCCTCTGGTCCAGCCTGGCTTGGCAGCAGATTCTGCTGGACGGTTTTAAGCAGAGTTGTTCCTCTGTCATGGCTCTTTGGGTTGAGATTCCTGCATTGCAGGGGGTTGGACTAGATGACCCTCGGGGTCCCTTCCAGCTCCACAATTCTTCAATTCTATGAAGCTCTCTGGGGTTTGGGCCAGGGGGGTCTTTTCCCAGCCCTGACCCCGACCTGGAGATGCCAGGGGTTGTGTCGGCGAAGTTCTGTGTGCAAGCCAAGCGCTCTGCCACTGAGCGATGGTCCTGCCACTAAAAACATACCCAGCCTCTAGTCCTCATGGAGGCCGACAGACAGATTTAGGCAGGAGCAAAGAAGCTGAGTCAGACCCTTGGGCCTCACCTGGCTCAAGATTTCAGTCCAGATAATGCTGGCTGGTTTTGGTTTTAAACTAGTTTTAAAAGATGTTTTTGACTGTTTTTAGGCTGCTTTAACTGTTTTAGAATGCCTCTGTTTTGCTTTTAAATTGTAGGGGTATTCGCCCCCCTGGTCTCCTTTGGGGGGGGGGAGGGAGTTTTTCTATTTTACCTTTTAGAATATTCATTTAACTTCCCTTCTTCTCTTTCCGTGGTTCAATTTGCATGCCATAAATCCCTGCATATTTTACAAAAACTAAACCATTCAGTATTCCATTATTTCATCCATCAAAACTCATTTAGACTGTTGAATTTATCTTAATGCTGCCAACGTTTTCAAGTGTGCACAATCCCCCCCATATATTCAATAAACATTTTCCAATCTTCTTTAAACATATGTTCTTCTTCTTCTCTTATACTATAAGTTAAATCTGCAAGCTGCGCCTGTTTTCCAAGTCCACCACATAGGACAGAAGGTACCCTCAGCCTCACTGCATTTCTGACTCAGTCTTAATTTATCCCTGTGAATTCTTCTCATTGGCATCCCCGCCCCTTTTGTCTTTACAATCAAGTGGTTTATAACTTTTGCAAAACAGATAAATCCACCTGCGAAACTTGGAACAGTGACCCAAGGTGACCACCATTGTTGGCAGGTAGGGAAATGAGAGTACGTTCAGTCAGCTAAGATTTCCGCCCGTATCTTTCCTGCTCTCCATCGGAATTTAGCTGGCGGTTTCTGTCGCAATCTTGTTTGTGCTGCAGAGAAGAAACACCCCCGTCAGGGCCAGCCTGGAGGAGGCCGGAGATCTGGGGAAGGAGGGAGCGTGTTGAGGCCCCCATCCGTGGAAGACAGTGTCCTTACAGAGACCCAGCTCATTCCTGGGCCCACGCAGGCCAGCGCTGGAATCTGAGACCCAGGAAGAGCATGTGAGGAGAGCGTGGAGCCATGTGGACGCCACATCCCAGGAAAAGCGTCCCGGCTCTGGCCATGGCAGGGCGCTCTCATCCCAGCCCCAGACATTGAAGGGGAATGGGAGAGGCAGGAGGAAAAGGGGCAGGAGAAGGAGGAAGGAGGCGCTAAAGGAAAGGAAATTCTGGCTAAATATTAGGAAGAACTTTCGGAGGGTAAGAGCTGTTCGATGGGGGAATGGACGACCTGGGAAAGTGGTGGGCTCTCCTCCCTTGGAAGTTTCTCAAAAGCGATAAGGACAGGGATAAGGGCATAAGAGAGGACGAGGGTGGCGCTGTGGGTTAAACCACAGAGCCCAGGACTTGCCGATCAGAAGACCTCTTTGGCAAAACTCTGTTGCAGGTGGGAGACATAAATAAGAGCAAGGAAACCTTTTACACATCAAGTTATAAAAGGGTAAGATCGTTGCAGGAAACTTAGCGAACACCGAATCAGAAATACAGGTGTTAAAGCTTCCCAATTTTTGCATAATGGGACGCGGGTGGCGCTGTGGGTTAAACCACAGAGCCTAGGACTTGCTGATCAGAATCGGCGGTTCAAATCCCCCGTGACAGGGTAAGCTCCCATTGCTCGGTCCCTGCTCCTGCCAACCTAGCAGTTCGAAAGCACCTCAAAGTGCAAGTAGACCAATAGGTACCACTCTGGCGGGAAGGGAAACGGTGTTTCTGTGTGCTGCTCTGGTTCGCCAGAAGCAGCTTAGTCCTGCTGGCCACATGACCCGGAAGCTGTATGCCGGCTCCCTCGGCCAGTAAAGCGAGATGAGCGCTGCAACCCCAGAGCTAATGCTCAGGGGTCCCTTTACCTTTATTTTTGCATAACAGGAAGCAGAATGTTGTGCCTCCCTTATAAGCACCAGGAGAGCTCAGCATCCGCCGATTGCGTGTTTTGGGGGTTTGTTCCTCCTGGGCTGTTCTCCTGCCTGCCCCCCCTCTCCCTTCTCTGCTAAGAGATGGTGACCCTTTGGCAGCAAAGCCACATTCCTGCTTCCTTCCAGCTGTGGGGAGGCCTGTGGATTTGTCCTGCTTGTTTGTATTTATTTAGTATTATTATTATCATTTCCAAGTTCCTGGCGGGGCTGTCATGCGAGGATGACCCCAGTTCCTTCCCCACTGCAGGTCCCCACCTGGGATAACATGAGGCTCTCCTCCCCACGGCGAGGGGGGGGGGCATCCGGACAGGCCCCTCCAAGCCGCTGAATTGCCTGCTGCACCAGAGAGCTGCTCCAACATCTTTCCAACCCGGAGCTGTTTGGAGGGCTGCTGGGTCGTCCCACAGAGCACATCTTCCTCTGCTCAGATTATCATGGCCCCTTCCAGAGATGGATTGGGCAATCTCACCACAGCTTCCTGGATTTATTTGCACAGCTGGGGAAGGCTCTCCGATCGGCATTGTTCATCATTGGTAAGAAGAGCCCTGCTGCTGCAGGATGAGGCCAACGGCCCGTCTAGCCCAGCCCCCTGCTCTCACAGGGACCAAATGTCCCTAAGAACCCAGGAGCTGAGATAGAGTGCCTCTGGAGCTGGAGGCTCCACAAGGACACCAGAAGAGCCCAAAGAGAAGTCCTCGAGTCCAGCCTTCTCTTCTCACAGTGGCCAGGGGTGCCCAAGAACCCAGGAATCGGCATATTGGGGTAAATTTCCAGTAAAAAGTGCTGATTAATGCTCACAGGGACTTTAAAGCAAGCTGAAGCGTGCAGATGCGGAGAACCAAAGGTTGGCAAAAAGGAGAATCATCTAGCCTATGGTTGCTATATTTCAAAAAGTGAAAATCTGGCACAAAAATTGTTGTGCTTTTTGGAGATTTTGAGGGGGGTTTTCCTGGACATTTTAACCGATTTTTGGATATTCCACCCAAACACTATTTCCAGATACAGTGGTACCTCAGGTTACAAACGCTTCAGGTTACATACGCTTCAGGTTACAGACTCCGCTAACCCAGAAATAGTGCTTCAGGTTAAGAACTTTGCTTCAGGATGAGAACAGAAATTGTGTTCTGGTAGCACGGTGGCAGCAGGAGGCCCCATTAGCTAAAGTGGTGCTTCAGGTTAAGAACAGTTTCAAGTTAAGAACGGACCTCCGGAACGAATTAAGTACTTAATCCAAGGTACCACTGTATGTCCTGAACATAGGGCAGACCACGCCAAACTCCGTGAAACTGAGATAAACTGAAATGGCCCTAGTTGCCCTTTTGCTGGTTGCATTGGTGCAATAGCATCTCCAGGTCTGCTGCAGAGACGGCCCCTCGCCCCCCCCCCACCCAACTCAAAAGGCAGGATCCCGCCCGCAAGAAGCAGTGCCAGATCCCAGGGATCAAAAAGCCCCAATTGAAGCAAGAGTTCCACCACGGAGAACAGAACCGTGAGTTGCCCCAGCCCCCTCCATTGCAGAATCCCATTATTCCTCCTTCTCCCCCCCCCCCCCCCTTGCACAACCCCCTTTTTCCCCCCCCCCCCCCCCCCCCCCGCCAAACCCAGCCCCTGCTTCCAAGAGCTGCGCACACACACATTCCCAGAGAAAAATATCCCCCTGAATGCAAACATTGTTTTGCTTCCTGGAGATCTGGAAGAGAGTCGAGACACAATGAGGACCTCTGTCTTATTTGGGCTATAAATACGGGCACCCTGATCTCTGGGCAGTGAGAGGTTGGGGGGCCCCTCCCAGAGCAGGAATTCCCACACTTTGGGGGGCCAGCTCCCCCTTGGTCCCATAAATGCATCCCCACTGCCCATTACCCTGTTTAAGCATTATTCAGAATAGCGGTTTGCACAGCCACCTAAGGAAGAGGATAACACAAGGAAAAGTCAAAGCGTTAGCAGTTAGTTGCACATGAATTGCACAAACCACTTAATAGATTCAACAAAAAAAGCGATGCCAGCTTTTCAAAGTCGTGGGCATTTGCACCCCCTGAAGCCTCCTTGCCTGCTAGCGTTGTTCTGATTCTTGCTTTTTTTAGGGATGGGTTTATGGAAGCCGGGGGGCGAAAAGGTTTAGTAAGCCCTGATTTAGTCTAACCTCAAGCTCAGTGCAAAATGTACAAGGTTTTCCCCGGAGTTTGAGGACAGTGTCCGTTCTGAAAGCAGACTGGCAGCTGTGATTAATGCCTTGGCCGGCTCTTCCCAGGGCTCCTCTGTTCCCAAGACCAGCCCGTCCTCTCCCTCCTGGGGCAGCTCCTTGCCTTTGGGGCTGCCAGGAGGTCTGGCCGTTTCCATGGGGACTGAACCCGCTCAACTCAGAGAGAGGGGGAATAAAATGCAGGCCTATGAAGAAGAGCCAGAACTAATTTTCCATGGAGAGAAAAGGGAAGGAAGAGGCGACATGATAGAGGTGCGTAGAATTGCCCTAGAAAGGGGCTGAAGAGTTTCTCCCAGGACTGGTGGGCAGCCAGGGGAGCTGAATGCTGAAAGACGCAGGACAGAGACAAGGAAGGACTTCTTCAGGCGGCGCATGGTTAACCTGTGGAACTCTCTTCCACTGGAGGCAGCGATGGCCACCAACTTGGATGGATTTGAAAGAGAATCGGACAAATTCATGGAGGAGGCTACCGATGGCCATTCAACCTCTGTGTAAAGCCCTCCAACGAAGATCTGAGAATTGTAGGATCTGAAGGGACCCCCAAAGGCCATCTAGTCCAACCCTGTTCAATGCCCTCAAAGGTCCTCAAGCGACCTGTTGGCTACCCCAACTTTCATTGGAGGTTTATAAGGAGAGAGTGGATGGTCGCCTGCCGGGGAATTTTCAGGTGCAATTCCTACATTGCAGGGGGTTGGACTAGATGACTCCTGGGTGTCCCTTGCACTGCTGCAAATCAATGATTCTGTGACTCCAGGGAGAGAAGGGGAACTCCTTCCTCTCCGTTTTACTCCCTCTGCCCTGCCTGGCAAGGGGGTCCAGAGTTGTGGGTCCATAGACGGGGTGTGTGTGTGTGTTTTAACTTTTCCCCAGAGGCCTCTTGCGATTCTCTCCACGGCTCAAAGACTTTGGCAAGAGGCATTTAGCGTTCTCTGTGTGTCCCTGACGGCAGCCAGAAATTAGGTCCTTTCTCTCCCCCCCCCCCTTGTTCTTCCTCCCTTTTTCCCACCCCCCCATGCAGTTATTCAGTTCCAACAAGCCCTTCTCTGAATGACAATTGAGGCAGAGAGCATCTCCCCCCCCCCAAAAAAAAATCAGGGACAGCTTGGGATTTATAATGTGGGTCAAGAAGAAACAGGGAACAGGACGGTGGATGGGCTGTGTTTCCCAGCTTCCTTCATTGCAGGTTTTTTGGGGTGAGAGGAGAAACCCGGCCCCTTTGCAGAAGGGAAGGATCCTGGTTTCTTCTCCTGGCATGGCTAGAAGACCTTGCGAGGGCGAGAGGAGCAAGTGGGGCTCTCTGGGGTTTTGAGGGATGCCCTGACACCGTCTGAGATGATGCAGGTCTTGGCTGGACCCTGTGAGAAGGGGATGCAGAGTTAGTTGGGCCCCCCTTGGGCCTGATCCAGAAGCCGAGATCTTCTGATGTTCTGATGGAGCCTCCAGGGCCAGGGCCAGTCTACCTGGGTTCTTAGGGGCTTTCAGCCTCTGCAAGGGCAAGACCCTGGACTAGATGGGCCCCCTTCTTTGGCCTGGCCCAGCTGCAGGACTCCTCTGGTGTTACGGTGGGGCTTCCAGGTACCGAAGCAGTCTATCTGCATAACTTGGTTCTTTGGGGCGTTTGCCACGGCGAGAGCAGGAGGCTGAAACAGACGGGCCACTGGGCTGATCCAGCAAGCTCTTCTGAGGTCCTGATGTTCTTATCAAGTCATGCGCTTTAAATGTGCTTTAGATGGATGGCGCAGATGTGGTGTCTCTCATACAGAAACACACATACTTTGGCTTACTTATTTGAGCGATGCGATGTGCCTCTCTCTCACATACGCACTCCTTGAGGTGGAGCTGAAACAGAGACCGGCAAACACGCAGAAGCTGTTGTCTCCAGAGCGCCACGTCCTGCGCCACGTGGCCCTCTGTGTCCCCAGTGCGCATTGCGCGCTTGCCCCGGGGTCGCCATGGGCTTTGCTCTCAGGAGGCGCCATCCGATCGCATCAGCGTGCCCTCGAATTCCTCTTTGCGGCAATAATCGGCCCCCACAGGGCTCTGGGCAGCCTCGGCCAAGGAGGGGGAGTCCTTTACGCAACACAGACCTGGCCTTTGCAATCCGTCCGCCTCTCTCCTGCTGACGCTGCAAATCTCTTTTTTTGCAATTCTTGCTTCAAGCAGAGGAAGGATCAGCGTCTCCTGCCAGGGCAGGAAAGGAACTGGAACCCTGGAGGGCCGGACTCCCGCAGATCTCCGGCCCTTGCTGGGTCGGTCAGCTGGTTCTTCCGTGACTTGCCAAGATCCGGCCAAGTCCCTGCAGGATCTCTGTGGGGGAAGCATCACAGGGCAGATGTGGGGAGAGACTCAGAACGGCTTGTGGACATGCGCTTTGCTCAAAAACAACAGCCCATCACCAGCTCTGCCTCTTCTCTGGGGCGGAAGGAACACACGGTTTATCTGCAAATTGGAGGGTCTGTGCAGAAAAGCTCAAGGAGACCAAAATCTTGACCTTTGACCTCTCCCCATCATGCTTGTGGGTGCCTGGATACTGGACTATGATGGGCCCACTTGGGTCTGATCCAGTGGGCTATTATTATTATTATTATTATTATTATTATTATTATTATTATTATTATTATTATTAATTTATGTATACCCTGCCCATCTGGCTGGGCTTCCCCACCCACTCTGGGCGGCATCCAAAAAAATATTAAAATACTGTAATACATCAAACATTAAAAGCTTCCCTAAACAGGGCTGCCTTCCGATGTCTTTTAAAGATAAGATAGCTGCTTATTTCCTTGACATTGGCTGGGAGGGCGTTCCACAGGGTGGGTGCCACTACCAAGAAGGCCCTCTGCCTGGTTCCCTGTAATCTCACTTCTTGCCATGAGGGAACCGCCAGAAGGCCCTCGGATCTGGACCTCAGTGTCCGGGCAGAACGATGGGAGTGGAGATTCTCCTTCAGGTATACTGGGCCAAGGCCATTTAGGGCTTTCAAGGTCAGCACCAACACTTTGAATTGTGCTCGGAAACGTACTGGGAGCCACTGTAGGTCTTTCAAGACCGGTGTTATATGGTCTCGGCGGCCACTCCCAGTCACCAGTCTAGCTGCCGCATTCTGGATTAGTTGCAGTTTCTGGGTCACCTTCAAGGTAGCCCCACGTGGAGTGCATTGCAGTAGTCCAAGCGAGAGATAACCAGAGCATGCACCACTCTGGCAAGACAGACAGCGGGCAGGTAGGGTCTCATCCTGCGTACCAGATGGAGCTGGTAAACATAGAACCTCCAAGTCCAGAGGCAGTCTATCTAGATTCTGAGCTTCTATGGGGGCATTTGACAGCTGTGAGTTCAGGATATAGGACTCGTTGGTCCCTCTTTGGCCTGATCCTGCAGCCGGGCTCTCCTTACATTATAATTAATTGTATAATTGGCACGAGCAATTGTTCTCAGGTCTGTGACCTCGTTCCTGGTGGTTCGGTACGCAGCCGCCCTCTCCGTCCGTCACCGCCTGGCACTCGGACGCAACCCACAAAACGGACGGGGGACATGTAAACAGAGACTCCCCGTGGGAATCTGCCATGGCTAATTTTAGAAAAAGAAGGCCGTGGTCATCCTGGCTCTGTCAGTGTCACAGCCAGAGGCCAAGAGGAGGAGGGGAGGGAGCGTGTGGGGTCTCCCTGCCCCAAGGACGCTGAGGGACAGCAGCACGCCAAGGCTTGCAAGCAGAGCCAGACCAGCGGGATTTACTACCACAGAATTGTGTAACTTGCAGGGACCCCCAAAGGTCCTCTAGTCCAACCCCACGCAATGAAAGAATCCCAGCTGCCCAGCTGATCTAGCTTGAGCGGCGCCCAGGATTAATAATAATAATAATAATAATAATAATAATAATAATAATAA
>JAXCMG010000055.1:5991710-6045894 GCA_034642415.1 Podarcis siculus | reverse complement strand
TAATAATAATAATAATAATAATAATAATAATAATAATAATAAATGTTATTTATACCCCACCCTCACCGGCCAGAGCTGGGCTCAGGGCGGCTAACACCAGTAAAATTACAGCAAAAACATAATAGTAGGGGGGGGGGGGAAACCAATTTAAAATACAGGTTAAAATGCAATTTAAAATGCAGCCTCATGTTAAAAGTCAAAAACTATAAGGGGAGGGAAACATAAGGGTCAGACTGAGTCCAAGCCAAAGGCCAGGCGGAACAGCTGTCTTGCAGGCCCTGCGGAAAGATGTCAAGTCCCGCAGGGCCCTAGTCTCTTGAGACAGAGCATTGCACCAAGTCAGGGCCAGCGCTGAAAAGGCCCTGGCTCTGGTTGAGACCAATCTAACCACCTTGTGACCTGGGACCTCCAAAGTGTTGTCATTTGTGGACCTTAAGGTCCTCTGCAGGGCATACCAGGAGAGGCAGTCCCGTAGGTACGAGGGTCCTAGGCAGCGTAGGGCTTTAAAGGTCAAAACCTTTAAAGGTCATAAACTGCTATCAGCTAAGATTGACCCAACATCCTGGCCAAAGAAGATGGTGAGCATCAAAAGAGATTGCCAGATTAGGCCAGGGGCCCCTCTAGTCCACCATCCTCCTCTCACAGGGAGCCACTAGGAATCGAGATAGACTGCCTCTGGACCTGGAGGCTCCATCAGAACTAAGAAGAGCCTGGCTTCTGGATCAGGCCCAATGAGTCCCACTCTCTTCTCACAGTGGCCCAAAGGGAAGACCCAAAACAGGAGCTGAGCACAAGAGCCCCCTTCTCCCCCGCTTCCAGCATTGCTGCAGAGCATAGTCATTGTGGTTAGTAGCTGTCACCAGATTTAAATAAATAAATAATAAATTTTTATTTATATCCCGCCCTTCCCGGTTCAGAAAACCAGGCTCGGGGCGACTAACAACAAATTTAAAACAATTATAAAAGCAGCATAAAAGACAGTATAAAAACCATGGGGGGAAAAATGAAATTCAAAATTCAAAAATAAATTTAGGGGAAATAGGGTAAGTATTAGATAATCCCCAGGGCTAGTTGGCTGAATTGGTCTTACTTGGGCCAGCAAGGAGACCAGGGGAGAATTATCTGTGGGGTCTCAGAGCGAGTGAGGGAAGGGAAGGGAAGGGAAATAAAAGAATTAAAGGCCAGGCGGAATAGCTCTGTCTTACAGGCCCGATAGAAGGAGGTTAAATCCTGCAGGGCCCTGGTCTCCTGGGACAGAGCATTCCACCAGGTCGGAGCCATCACTGAGAAGGCCCTGGCCCTGGGGGAGGATAGTCTGACTTCCTCAGGGCTCAGGACCTCTAAACTATGGTTATTCATGGACCTTAAGGTCCTCTGCGGGGCAGACCAGGAGAGGCGGTCCCGTAGATACGAGGGCTCCTCCACCGTGAATTTCTTGTGGGGACAAAGGGGTCCTGCCCAGGCTGGCCACCTGTTATTGGTGTAGCCAGCCGGATATCTTTTCCGGGAACTCAGCAAGCAGGGCAGCAGCAGAGCTCTCCCCACATGGGATTCGCGGCGACAGATGGAAGGAAAAATCAGAATTTTGTACAGGAGAGATTTTCAACTTCCTATGCAAAGGATGCACTGAAACGTTCCGTCGTTTTTTGCAGCGAAAACAGGCAAACGAGGCTTGTGGCGCCTTTTAGAGACCAGCTCAGGCTCGTCGCTGCTTTTGCTTAGCTGCCCCCTTGGGAGACGTGATCTGCAAAGTGGCCGGCATCCCTTGTGGCAGCCTCAGATATCCGACTGCCTCCTCCTCCCCTCCCCCCACTTCTCCCTTATCAGTTTTGCTCCAGCTTTAGAAACAGGCTTGCAAGGCCTCTGATAGTTCAAGGGGATTCAGTGCATAATTCATAGCGTTGTAGAGTCGGAAGGGACCCCAAGGGTCATCTAGTCCAACCCGCTGCAATGCAGGAATCACAACTCAAGCATCCCTGACAGATGGCCACCCAACTGACTGAAGGAACTCCCTGCCGCAGGATCAGGCAATGGCACTGGGCTCAAATGGCTTTGAAAGGGCGATGCAAGAGGCTGGAGCAACAGGAGAGGTCTGTGTACAACCTGCAAGGCGCAGGAGCTAAACAAAGCCTCCATGATAGAAGCAGTCTACCTCCAAACATCAGCTGCTTTGGTGGGGTGAGGCTCAGAGAGATGGCTTTTGCCGTGGAGCCTTCTACTTACATTCTTAGGGAGTAAAAAAAAATAACCTTCCCAAGGCATTTCAGGTTCACAAATTGGTACAGGAGCTAAATGGAAGCAGGGCATTTTCTCCTTGCGAAGAACCTCAGGAGAGCCTGGCTGCAGGATCAGGCCAAAGGGGGGCCAGGATCCTGTTCTCACTGTGGCCAAACACCTCAAGAACCTAGTGTTGTAAACAAAAATCTGCCCTTTTTTCCCTTATGGGGTATCCAAGAGCCCATATAGAGTCCTTACGTGGGTTCCCTATTGGTAAGAGAAGATAACAGAGGCCAACCAGAGAATATTGAGAAGCAAAGCAGCTAGTAAGCTTGGTCTTTATTGATCTGTTGCAACAGGGTGCTCCCCTCACATGCAGGAAAGGAGGAGGAACCCAGAACAAAGGTGTGTCCGCCCTTATATAGACATTTTAAACTGCCTGCCCTGGAGCTGAAGACCACCCCTCCATACATCATATATATATCACGGAAAGGGCGGTCTACAGCAGAAATCTGAGTGCTTTGTTTACCTCCTGTCTGGCAGGTTACCTGTTAATGCTCACTTGATTTGATACCCTGGGAAGCCTGGCCAGTCTTTTGTAATACTTAGTTCCTGAGCCAGGTCTGGCTCACACCCTATTCATATCTTAAATGTGTCCTTAAGACAGGATTTGTGAGGAAAGAGACAATGGGGAGGTTTCCCACTTTGACCTTGCAGAGAAAACATTTGGTCAGTTTGGGAATCAAAAATGGTTCCAGGTCGGTCTTCCTGTGCTGATCTATGTACGAGCTTGGTTGGTACATTTATGAACATTTAACATATATCTAAGACCTCAAAATTCCTATCACAATAGGAATCAAGATAGACTGCCTCTAGACCTGGAGGCTCCATAGGAGTGTAAGAAGAGCCTGGCTGCTGGATTAGGCCCAGGGGACCCATCCAGCCCAGTGTCTTCTTATCACAGTGGCCAACCGGATGCCCCAAAGCGAAACCCGCAAGGGATCCGAACTCAAGTCTCCCCTCCCCTCCTGCAAGCGGCAGCCAGCGGGGATTGAACCGGGGACATTCTGCATGCAAAGCAGGTGTTCTCCCTCAGCCGTTCTTTGCTGAGCTGTTCTGGGCCGGGAATGTAGGGAAGGAAGGACAAGCGCCAAGGATCAAGGTTTTGGTTTCCTAAGTTACGAAACCCCGGGGGGCTGAGGAAGCTGCCCACGCTAAGGTCAGCTCAAGGACTCGGGGAGGGGAACTCGGGCAAGAAGCAAAGAGCTCTCACGGGTTGCTTTCGTCCCTCTTCGAGCTGTAGAACTGGAGAGGTGAATGGGACCCCCAAGAGTCATCTAGTCCAACCCGCTGCAAGACAGGAGCCACGGCTAATGTTCTTCTTTCTCCCGAGGGTCTGTGCGTTCAGTGTTTCTGTGCGGAACCGGTTGCTCCATTTTACCTCGGGGACCTTTGGCAAAAATCTGTCACCTCTCGGCCTCCAGCTGCTTTCGAATCCGCAACACCAGGCTCACGGCTGACTGACATTTGGGGCTGTGAAGAGGGCTGGGGAGTCAGGCCTGCCCTCTCTTGAAGTCGGGCATTCAGGAGTTTGGGGTGAGGCCTTCCAGCCTGGGGGTGAAGCCACAAGAAAGGCAGAGGGGCGCGGGAAATTCTCAGAGTCAGGCCTTTGCCCATCTAGCCCACTCGGACTGGCAACAGCTCTCCAGGTGAATGCCTTTTAATAATAATAATAATAATAATAATAATAATAATAATAATAATAATTTATTTATACGCCACCCATCTGGGGTCCAACAAAACACTAAAATACAATAACCTATTAAACATTAAAAGCTTCCCTAAACAGGGCTGCCTTCAGATGTCTTCTAAAAGTATGGTAGTTGTTTATTTCCTTGACATCTGGTGGGAGGGCGTTCCACAGGGCGGGTGCCACCACCGAGAAGGCCCTCTGCCTGGTTCCCTGTAACCTCACTTCTCGCAGCGAGGGATCTGCCAGAAGGTCCTTGGATCTGGACCTCAGTGTCCGGGCAGAACGATGGAGGTGGAGACATCATAATCCTGCCTACCACAACCTCCTGACCCTGATGGCTTTCTTCTTTTTCCACTGGCTGTTCTTAAGTTCTTGCAGGCAAACCGATAGCTGCTTTTCTTCCTCTGCGAATTTTCCCTGTCTTCTTTCCAAGGCTTCTGGGTTCATGGCCATCCCTGCGGGAGCAAGTTCCACAGGTTAACTATGTGCAGGTCCCGCTTTGGCGCTCTAACCACTAGAGCACACGCCCTCCCTGGTCTTGTTGCAGGGCGGAGGATCTCGGGCGCTTGGGAGGCAAAACCCCACCAGCGACCCACACACCGAGGGAGCGGCACGTACACTCTGAGATCGCCGTGCAAAGGATGGAAAATCTTAGCCTTCCCCGTGGCCCTGGAGGGAGACGCATTACAGGAGGTTTTTCCTTTCCCTCCGAAAACACATTAAAAAGAGATTTGAGAGAGAAATAATTCGGCAATCCCTGGAGTTTAATTCCTTGTGGGCCAGCAGGGGAGGATCAGAATTCATTAAGACCGGGAAAACTTCCTCGACCAAATTCTCTCGTCCTTTTCTTCGCACGAGAAACCTTCTCCACACCACAGGGTGCCCAAATTTGCCTTCTTGCTACGGATCTTAGCCTCCTGCCAGAATATGGCCTGTGTCCAGGATCCCTGAGGGACCCACCTCCCCCCCAAAAACCCCCGATTCTTGTGGTCTATTTGCAGGACCCAAAGGACAAGGCTTTGCCCCTCCACCCCACATGGAGGGTTTTATTCAGCCGAGGCAGTGTGGTGTAGCACTTACAGGCAAGGACCTAGGAGGGACCTGGGTTCAACTCCCCACTCGGCCATGTCTCAGTGGGTGACATTGGGCCAGTCAAAGAATTATGGTACCAAAGAATTAAAGTCTTGGAGGGACACCCCTGGGTCATCTAAAGAGTCCCTGGCAGGTGGCCACCCCAGCTCTGTTTAAAGGCCTCCAAAGAAGGAGAGGCCATCATCTTCCTGCTGTTTGGCTGGAATCTCCTTTCTTCCCACATTTGAGTCCTGGGTTTGGGTCCTCTCCTCCCGAGCAGCAGAAAACAAGCTTGCTCCATCTTCATCATCAACATCAAATATCCTTCATTAGGCATAGCAAACCACACATTATCAAACAGCCACCATATACAAATTGTGCAAAATACGAGCTCAGCATAACAAGGTTTGTCCCAGTCAGATCTTTAACTCCAGAGGAAATCAATTTGCATAAATAATACGATACAACACTACCACATCACCGATCAATTAAGAACCAATAAATCTCTTTATAATGGCCCAGTCTTTCTACATGGACAGCACTCAAAAATTCAGCCACTATTAAAGCAATTTGATCATTCCTGTCCGAAAGCAGGTCCTGAACCGTTGGCAGCATAGAATTCAGCCTATTGAGTTGTAAGGCCTCTAATAATTGTCTTCTGGCATAAATGCCAAAATCACAAGAAAAGAAAATATGGTCCTAAGTATCAGGTTCCTGTTTACTACATTTGCAGAGACGCTCTGATTCTGGGAGAGCTAAATATCTTCCTCTCACTAACATCGAGGGAAACATATTAAATCTGGCTAACATAAACCAGCCTGCACCATTCATGATCCTTCAGATTTGTCATGTATCTCCATCTTCAATGTGCTGACTGTTCAGATCTTTGAAGACATCCCTCATGTCACCAAAGTCTTCTCTTCTCCAGGCTTCTCTGCCTGGCCTACCCCACAAGGCTGTTGTGGGGGGAATTAGGTGAGGAAGGGGAGAACGACATTTGCCATTCCTTGGAGAAGGAGGTGAGATATGAAAGCAATAACAAATTAAATCCTACCCACTGTAGACACACCGAAACGAATGAACCAAAGTGAGCCAAGCCCATTAACTTCAGTGGGTCTACTCTGAGTAGGACGAGGATGGAGCACAACCCATAGAATTCAGCCAGACCACCAGATGAATGAAAAACCACCTAATTTTTAATGGGAAGCTCCTCCATTCGCTCTTTTCGAACCAACGTGTGAACTTTTAACACAGCCTTCCTTCGAAATTTGCACTTTTCTGAGTTTTGAGATACAGTTCTCCAACCAATGTAGCTGCATATATTTTGGGGAAAGTACGCCTAAATATTTTGTTCACACCCTCGTGAAAATTCACCAGCATTTTAGTACGAATTTCTCCTGAACAGACACATACAATCTTCACACGCAATTTTGCCTAAGATCCTTTTTGCAAAGCAATTTCCCCAAATACACAATGCCTTCCTGGCTGTTGTTTTCAATAATATATGCCTTTATAGGCATGTTTTACTCAGGTGCATGTGTTTTCGCACACCTTCATCGGCCGGAGAACCACACTACAAAATTCGGAGCAGTGCAAATCTTGGTGGACGGCTGCGTTTCGGTTCAGGTATTGTGTTGAAAAGTGTGAATGGGGTAAGTCTGCCTTGAAGGTGCAAAGTGGACGGAACTTCTGCTGCAGGCAGAATTAGGATTCTTTGTGTGGCAGGTTTTTTGCTCCAGCCTTGCGCTCGTCTCTGGCAAAATACCTCTGACATTCCTCTCCGCCACCTCCTCTCGCTGCCATTGATAAGAGGAAGGATCTGTATCATCCCAGAGAGAGATAATCACTTCCCTCAACATTTGCAAGCTCCTTGTCCCCCCCCCCCCCCGGGCCTCTGACTGATGGCTGTCGGTCCTTATCACCCAGGTAGCGTGATTCCCTCCTGACGCACACATCCAGCTCAGAGTCACAGTCCTTGGTTTTTGAACCTAATCAATTCCTTTAGGGGTCCTAGATTGCCGATCTATCTGAATTCTATTACTGCCTTGAGGATTAGGCTATCTCCGCATGAAGCTTTTAATGGCGCTTATCTTTGCCACGGCCTTGGGGGGAAGAGGCCTTGACACGTCCGTGCCTCAAAGAGGGCTTCTCTGACAGCTTCACCAGAAGACACACCGGGCTCATCTCATAAGCCCCCGGCCCTGCTGGGCTTTTCCTTGCACCGGATATGTGAGCACATAATGCTAAAACCATGATTTGTTTTATCCAGGGGTTGTTTCACAGATGAGCATAGTGACCGTTGCATGGATCACTGTGGTAGAGTTGGAAGGGACCCACGGGGTCATCTAGTCCAACCCGCTGCAATGATGGCAGTGGTGATGTGGGCACCGGCTTGGGAAAGGCTGGACTAGAGAGGAGAACTCTGTGCACAACATGGGAGAAGAAGAGAAGCAGGAGACGTCTGTGTGTGTTGTTGGACGGATGTGATGATGTGCCGTACGACCAGCCAGGCATTGTAGCAGCCTTTCCCAACCCGGTGCCCACATCGCCACTGCCATCATTGCAGCAGGTTGGACTAGATGACCCCATGTGTCCCTTCCAACTCTACCACAGGGATCCATGCAACGTTCACAGGAAGAGAAAAAAAACCCCAGAAGAACTAAATAGTAATTTTTTGAAAAAAGAACACACACATACACTACTGTTTTTGGTTGTTGTTTTTAACCATTCATATTAAATTCTTAGTGTGGGATTACTTGAACCCCTCAACTTCCACCAGCCTTTCTCAACCTGTGGGTCCCCAGATGTTGTTGAACTACAACTCCCATCACCCCTAGCTAGCAAGGCCAGAGCTCAGGGATGATGGGAGTTGTAGTCCAACAACATCTGGGTCCCACAGCTTGAGAACCGCTTCCCCTCCCTGGTTTCATTTTATTATTTTCATTTATGCACGTCCAAAAAATCTTAACTTCTGTTTCCTTCCATTTTTAATACATTGTCTGACGTGAGAGCAAGTTTTGACCATGCCAAGTGTTCAGCTGTTTGGGGCCTGAGTCATTGAGGACTTTTAAACACAAAGGTGGGCACCTTGAATCGGGCCTCAAAATGAACCAGCAACCAATGCAGCCGTTTTAATAATTCCTGTGTCTGAAAATGTGGAGAGTTCCTGCTAAGGGAATCCTGGGCAGAAGGAGCTGGTGCAATGAGGTGAGGCTGTGTCTGTTCATCCAAAGCCTGCCCACAGCACCGCACAGCAGCTGACCTAGCTGGCAAGTGGACTTCGACAGAAAAACACCAGGAGGTTTCCCTTTCTTGCTTTTCTTTTAGCCTGGGCTCTTTGGCAAAATAGGGACGCAGGTGGTGCTGTGGGTTAAACCACAGAGCCTAGGACTTGCCAATCAGAAGGTCAGCGATTCAAATCCCCGCAACAGGGTGAGCTCCTGTTGCTCGGTCCCTGCTCCTGCCCACCTAGCAGTTTGAAAGCACATCCAAGTGCAAGTAGATCAATAGGTCCCGCTCCGGCAGGAAGGTAAACGGCGTTTCTGTGTGCTGCTCTGGTTTGCCAGAAGTGGCTTAGTCATGCTGGCCACAGTCATGCTGTACGCCGGCTTCCTTGGCCAATAAAGTGAGATGAGCGCCGCAACCCCAGTCGGCCACGACTGGACCTAATGGTCAGGGGACCCTTTACCTTTGGCAAAACTGTCACACTCACTTTCTGAAGGCTTTGGAGAACAGCTGGGGATCCTTTTACTCTTTCAATCAAGGTGCACTTGAATCCCCACCTTCTGAGGTAATAGAATCAGAATTGCAGAGTTGGAAGGGACCTCCAGGGGTCATCTAGTCCAGCCCCCTGCAATGCAGGAATCTCAGCTAAAGCATCCCTGACATGTGGCCATCTGACCTCTGCTTAAAAACCTCCCAGGAAGGAGAGTCCGCCACTCTTGTGGGAGACGGTTCCACTGTCTAATAGCTCATCATCAGAAAGTTCTTCCTGATGTTTTAGTCTGAATCTCCTTCCTTGTAACTTGAAGCCATGGGTTCGGATCCGTGTTGGAAGATTTCCTGCCCTGCTTATATCCCAACTTTGCTGTCCGAAGCAGCATCAAGATACAGTCTGTTGACGAACATTTCGGTTTTAGAACGCCAGAAGTAAATGCTTCGGTTTTCGAATGCACCTCGGAAGTCGAACATGCCACGCAGCTCCAGCTGAGTGCAAGATCCTGTCGGCTATTGAGTTTTCGGTTTTTGAACGTTACAGAACTTGAATGGTCTTCTGGAACAGATTACATTGGAAAAACCAAGGTGTGACTGCACTCAGTCTCATTCACTTCACATAACAAACTGACCTTTCTTTATTCCTCTTGCATGAGAACTTCTTGCGGGCATAAGGGCAAACGTGTGGTCATGACAAAGGGCACATTATAACTCTAGCGAAAGGTCCCGAACCTCTCAGTGTGTGTGTGTGTGTGTGTGTGTGTGTGTGTGCAGGATGACACTTGGCACGCTGGACACGCAAGCGGGTTCAGACGCACGCCTCACAACAGCAGCTGCGGAAAGGACAGGTGTGGCAGGGACCCAGAAAGTTGGCATGGGTCACCTGCCTTGGAGATACGCCTCACAGCTCCCCAGCGCAAGGGGGAAAGAAATAGAGGGGCCCTTTTTGCACAGCTGGCCAGTTTCTCCTTGGCCAAGGGACTGGCAGAGGTGCCGCTTGGCAAGTCTCTCCTGGCAGAGCCAACTGCTGGTGGGCAGAGAGCCCTCCCGCCTGAGGAAGGGAGGTGGGGTTTCACTGCAAAAGGGGGCTGGGTCTATGGGGCAGGGGAGCTGGGGAAAGCAGGAGGGAAAAGAGGGAGGTTTCTGGGAGGAGGGGCTTCCCTCCCCCTCTCTCTCTCTCTTTCTCCCCTCTCAACTGAAGATCCAGTTTCAACAAGTGCCTCTGTCCAGAGAAGGAGCGGAGGAACCGAGCCGTCTATTTAAAGACAGGAAGGGCCCACCCCTCTGAATGTATATCTCCTACATGTGCTCCCTATAGGCTACCCCCACCCCTTTTTTTGTTGTTGTCGTCTCCCCCTCCCCACCCCCTTTTCTCCTGTCCCCTCCGTCTCCTGCACCAGCAAATATGGGGAAAGGGGTAAGTACCGCTGCTTCTGGGGCCCCCAAAGCCATATCTGGGGGTGGGAGAGAGAGAAGTGGTCCTTCAGGGGTGCAAACAAGTACTGCAAAGGGAAAGTAATGGGGGGGCACCTGCAGGGATCCCTGAGAAGGGCAGGGTGTGGGTGCGCGCCTTGTGGGGTTTTGTGGCAGGCAAGGAGGAAGGGTCCACAGGCAGAGAAAAGGCAAAAGTTGGAGGAAGGAGATCGGAGCGTGTTTGCGCAGCCTTCTTTGGGAGACCAGAAGGTGCGTTTGTTCCCAAAGAACCGTTTCCATATCTCCCACCCACCTTTGAAGGCAGATCAGCCCCACAGGCCGTGGCTGGGCTGGGCAGATTGCGGTCCTCTCTGGGCGTGGTCCGCTTTGGCAGAGAGGGGCGTGCAGGATCAGGTCCACGGATTGCATTTAATAATTTTAGGTCTTGCGCTCACGTAGACTGGCTTGGGGCGTCTTGTTGCTTTGAGCGGAGGAGCAGGGCTGTAAATGTCACGGTGCTGAAATTCACCGGAGTCCCGCGGGCTGCTTTCTGCCGCCCTCTGTCTGTCGTACTTTGAGGAAAGGGGTGTTTGGACTCCTGCTTTGAGTTCGGAAAAGTTTTTTTCGCCCCTGGCCAGGAGGTCTGCGCCGTTGTTCTTGCACCTACTACAAAGTGTGGCCTTCGCTTTGAGCCTCTAGGGAGAACCTCGCGGCCGGTGGCGGCGGCAGCTGGAAAAATCTGCCACCCCAGCTGTCAGAAAAAGTATTTCGCTGTCAGATTTTACAGGGTGGCAGAGAGAGGTGCAGGAAAACAAAGCGTGTTGTTAAATCCATGTCACAGGTTGTGCTGATTTCTCACATTCGGTAGAAAGGCATATTTAAAAGACAAATATAATATTCTGTAAGACAAAAGCATCTGTTGGGGTTTCTTCCTTTTAGACTGTTGATAATTCCTTGGGAAAGGTGACTGCCAGCTTCCAGCTCCCACAGAACTGTTTGCTGAGTGTGCACCCACAAAACAGATAAAAGAAAAGGCACTCCTCAGCCTTCTCTATAGATCGCTTTTTCCACAGCCATGGTTATCACAAGCAAAGGAAAGAGAAAGGGGTGTTAGCATTTGTTGACCCAGATGTTTGGGACACCGCTGAGGATTCACCTGTGATCTAGCGCAGCTGGAACTCCTGGGGTTCTTTTTCAGATGTATAATTCAGTGCAGAACTCCCGGGGTTCCTCTCAGTGCAAATGACTATGATCCTGTGTTCTTTGTCGGAAAGGTAGATGGTGAAACATCGCTGCGTAATCGCTTTCCGTCATCTTCCAGGAGCGCTTGTTGTCATTCACTTTTAATCCTCTCCTAATTAAACAAGATCTTGTCCCCGTGGGAAAATCTGAATCCATGTCCGGTACAAGTCAGGGGATGGATTAGTCGGTCTGGATCCCATTCAGCGTCTTCATTTAGAATCGAGCCATGCAGGATAGATCCCACAACCTTTCAAAACCACAACTGGAGAAAGAAGATAGTTTTTGTTTGAATTCTGAACTGTAGGTTTTCCGGCGTAACCTTAGGGTCTAGAAACTTGAAATAACACACCATCTCCTGGCACTTCATGAGAAGCCACCAGGGCAGAGAGGGGTGGCAGGAGGCCCCCCTGGCTCCTCCTGTAAATCACTAGGCACCCCAGCCCTCCCAGAATGGGGGCTGGAGCTCAGGGATTTTGGGGCCACTGCAAGGTTGTTTTTTATGCCGTGGAGGCAGGAAAGATACAGAGGGGATTGGAAGAGACAGAGGCTCTGGCTTTCTCTATTATTTTGAATAGTTCTTTTATGATACTTGCTTTTTCCTATGTGAAGTCTCACGAGGAAGAAAAAAAATCAAAACAACCAAAGCAATATGAATGTGCCAGTCTTTATTGATGGTCAGATTTGGGTAATTAGAGCAGTGGGTGTTGATTGAGAGAAATTAAAGCTTTATTGATCATACACACCATACTTGGCTGATTGGAGGTATTTCTCCCGTGCAATTGACCTTTTCTTTTCTTGCTGCTGCACAGCTACCCCCTGGGCTGGCCACCTGAATAGTGAATAGTGAATAGTTTGCATTTTATTCAGTTTATTGTTTTTTCTTTGTGTTAATTGTACTTCTTGACATGTATCTTTAATGAACCTCAGTAAAATAATTGGGGGGGGGAGAAAAAGGGAAAAAAAGGAAGAGACAGAGGCTGATTTCTGCCCCCTACATTCAGTGGAATGAAACATTAGCTGTGATTCCTGTGGGGGGTTGGGCTGGATGACCCTTAGGATCCCTTCCGACTTTGCACATCTAGGATTCTGTGATTGGCCCCTGTCCCATTTCCACGCACCCTTTTGCCACAAAGCAGGGTGCAGCCAGGGCCAGGCTGTGTGAGCAAACTGGACCCCTGTTGCCAGAGATTTCTCAGGGCTTGTTCCCCGATAACCCGCCTATCGAGGGTTTGCCCCTGCCTTTCTTTGCACAAAGTTTGCACCAACAACTCCGAGGCTTTGTCACAAGCAGGAGGTATATGATTCCTGTGAAATAAAACAAAAGTCTGGATTGGGGTCAGAAAACAGTCAGCTGTTTATCAAGCAGCGGTTCTGATTTGCAGACGATCTGAGTGTCCCTATTTTCCAGGGACAGTCCTGGTTTCTGATTTGATCCCAGAATGTCCCACTTTTCCTTAGGACATCCCTATTTCCATTGCAGAAATGTTGGAGTTGTGCAACCCCCAAGCCAAGGAGATAAATAACAACACAACTTGTAGAAGACATCTGAAGGCAACCCTGTATAAGGAAGTTTTTAAACGTTTAAGTTTTTATGTATACTGGAAGCCACCCAGAGTGGCTGGGGCAACCCAAACAAATGGATGGGGTAATAATAATAATAATAATAATAATAAAACAATAATAATAATGGAATAGGATGCCCCTATTTTCATTGGTGAAATGTTGGAGTGTATACAATCCACTTTTAAAGCCATCCAAATTGATGGTCATTGTCGCCTCCTGTGGCAGGGAGTTCCATAGTTTAACAACGCTCTTCATGAAGAAGTTCTGTGACCCTGGAGGGCCAATGCCCGTCAATGTGGTCAGTACTGAGCTATAGAGACCAAGTGTCCAGCTTGGATGAATCTGCTTCCTACTCTCCCATGTTTGTGTTCCAAAACCAAGCCTCTTTCGGTGCCTGGCCTGAGAGGTTCTGTCGATGGAGCCTTTCCAAAATCAAACGGTCTCGTCACACAGGCAGTGGGAGAGGGGTGCCCGACATCGTTGGACTGGGCCCAACCCCTGGCTGGAACCTTTTGGGGTCGCAAGAACCAGGCCCAGGAGATGCAGATGTTTATTCAGGAGCAGAAAATAAAAAGAGGACCTCATCGCAACGCTGACGGAAAAGTTCCCCCGTTGCCAAGAACAACTCTGGTTTGCCAGGGGGTCGTGTTACAGAGAGACCTGGGAACAGGGTGCTGTGTGGCAGTGGGGCGGGGAGACGGGGGAACCCCAATCCTCCCTGTGGGGTCCTCAGCTCTGGCACCATTTGCACGGCTGGCCCCCTGGTTACCACGCTGACCTCTGTTCGAGGGAGGCAGGAATCGACTTCCTAATCACTTGACCCCTGATGCATTTTCCCTCGTTTAAAAATAGTTGAAAATGTGTATATATAGGACCTGGGGCTTTGGAATGACAAGGCCTGGCCTCGCAGCAGGAGGAATGGCCGGGGGCCTGGGCTGACCGTCGGCTTTTCCAGGCAAAACGGGGGCATTGTGAGCAGGTCCTCACACCATGCGCTCAAAGCACATCCATTGAAATGTGCTGGGAAATGCGGCTTCGCCAGGCACAGAGCTGTCATTCCTGGCAACCTTAGCAAACGAAAGCAAAAGCTGGTGTGCAAATGTGGAGGACAGAATTTGCAAAAAATGAGAAACCAACAGCATATTTGTCCACCCTGTAGTTCGGCAAACTGTTATGAAACTGCCGTGGCCTTTGGCTATTTCAATAAACTTATTGATGATGGTGGTGGTGGTGGTGATATTTGTCCATTCCTAGTTTTCACTGATCATAGGGCAGGTGCTGGATGCACAGGCCTCCTGGGGCGTGGAAATGAGCAACGCCTGGACTTTTCTCTGGGAGAAACAACCGCTTTGCTTCGTCCACCACAACCCCCCAAAAGCCATCTAGACACCAGCTTTGCATTGCAGGGGGTTGCACCAAATGCAGGGTTGGACCCAGCCCAGTTTCCTCCTCCCCTCATTCTGCACTGGGTCCCCAGTGATTGATATTCAGAAGCGTGAATCCCCCCAGTCCTCTTTTAAAGCCATCCAGCTTGGTGGCCATCTCTGCCTCATGTGGCAAGGAGTTCCACAGTTCAACTCTGTCCCGCATGAAGAAGCCCTTGCTTTTCTCTGCCCTGGATTTTCCAACGTACAACTTCACGGGATGCCCATGAGTTCTAGCCTTGGGAAAGAGGGACACAAACATCTCTCTATCCGCTTTCTCCATCGTTCTATAAACTTCTACCATCTCACCTCTCCCTCGCTGTTTCCCTGAAGCAGAAATCCCCAAACGCCACAGCCCTTCCTCGCTCCACATTCCCTGCATCGTTTTGTGCCATTGGATCCACCGCGCAGTTGTCCCTCCTCACCTCGGCCGAGGGAAGGGCTTCGCTCAGGGAGTTTCCGCCTGGCCCAATTCTTTCTCTCCCTCCTTTTGGGCCAGGATGGGGAAAACACACTTTCTCCCTGTCTCCGGGGGCCCAGAGGAGAGGCGTGCCAAGCCCAGAGCCCAGCGGAGGAGAGAGAAGATGTCTCCCTGGGCACTGAATGCCCAAGCAGCCGGAACAGAGGGGTCTTTCTGCCTCCTTGAAAAGCCCCGGAGGCCTGAATAGGCAAGACTTGGAACAGGAGCGGTTTCGCTCTCTCCCAGCCTTTTCTCTCGCTCTCCGGGGTCCCTGGCCGCGCCAAGACATGCCCCCAGTGCTAATGACGTTGCTCCCCTCTTTCAGCATCCCGCCCCCCTCCAAGTCAGGCCCCGGCAGTGAGTGGTGGTGGCGCAGGGCAGGAAGAGAGGTCCCAGAGTCAGGGTGGCATAACGGTTTGAGCGTCAAACTGCAAGGACCTGGGTTCAAATCCCCACATGTTCATGAAGCTCGCTGGATGACCTTTGGCCAGTCACGGCCTCTCAGCCTAGCATCCCTCACAGGGCTGTTGTTGTGAGGATTAAATGAGGACTTGGACCGGGGTGAGACCAGAATTCGAATTCCCACTCAGCCACACGTCTCACTGGATAGGACAATATTTTGCAGGGTGCTCCTCCAGCCTAAAGGCAAGAAAAAATGCATATATTTGGGTAAAGCGCGCCCCAAAATGCACTCATTATTGAAAATAACATATGAAAAGGTATTCTGGAAAATTGCTTTGCAAAAATGCATATGTTAGGTAAAATTGCAAACAGGCATGTGCAATCTAGGAGAAATTTGCCTTAAACGTTGATGAATTTTCATGAGGACTCTTAAAAAAGGCAAGCGTGGGGGAGAATTGCATTTTGATGCAGAAACGTAGACAACTGAAGACAGAAAAGTGAGAAACTGAGAAACCCAAACCTGCAGATTTGCCTGTTCCTATTTTTACTGATGCTGGAAGCACAGATCCTTTGGGGCTGGCGAAATGAGCGATGCCTGGTCTCCTTTCTGGGAGAAATCAAAAGCTCTGCTTCCACCTCCCACGAACTTATTCTATACAAGTGGAGAACCAGCTGTGTTGGCCACTTTCCTGGGACGTCCAAATCTCAAGAGTTTTGCTGAGGTGGGGAGAGAAACATTTGGCCTCCTGTACTTCCTGCGTCCCCTCCGTCCGGAAATGCCGTGACAATAATAGCTTCCCCTGGCAGTCTGTCCAGGACCGGTCAAATAGGATCAGTAGCTCAGTGATGGTGGTGATGGAGGAGGAGGAGGAGGAAGACATCAAAGCTTTTGCGTCAGGCTATTCAAGGCAGGGTCCTGCCTGGGATGTTTGGCAAAGGCTGCTTTGCCGTGAGGCTACTGCTCAATGCACACTCAGGGCTCTGGAAGGAAGGTTGTTGTCTGCTGTTTTGCTGAAAATGAGACTCATGGAGTTGGAAGGGACCCCAGCGGTCGTCTCTTCCAACCCCCTGCAATGCCGGGATCAGAAATGAGTCTTGATTCAGGGCCTGTATATCTCAGCAGCCGCTGTAAATGTCCCAGATTTGTTCGCAATGCTTTTATTTATTTCATAAAATCTATCTACCACTTGCTTGTTTAAAAATGCCCCCAAGAGTCTTTCAAAAAAAGAAAACAATTACCGTATTTTTTGCTCTATAAGACTTACTTTTTCCCTCCTAAAAAGTAAGGGGAAATGTGTGTGCGTCTTATGGAGCGAATGCAGGCTGCACAGCTATCACAGAAGCCAGAACAGCAAGAGGGATTGCTGCTTTCACTGCACAGCGATCCCTCTTGCTGTTCTGGCTTCTGAGATTCAGAATATTTTTTTTTCTTGTTTTCTCCAAAAACTAGGTGCGTCTTGTGGTCTGGTGCATCTTATAGTGCGAAAAATACGGTGCATTATCAACAAGGTGATAATTCAAGACTTCAAAACATTAAAACAGTAGACTAAAAACAGATTGAAACTTGCATCAGCTCTCAAACAAGGCTTGTCTAGAGTGTTTTGAGCCGTAAAGAGTATGGCGAAGGCGCCTGCTTGGTGTCAAGAGGCGGGGAGTTCCAAAGTTTAGCTGCTGCCACACTAAGCAATCAAGTTCTTACAAATTCAAAACGGGGGTGCTGTGGCCCCGGGAGCAGTGCCAGTTCCGCCCATTGAAGCAGTCATGGATGGGGTAATAATGGCACAAGCTTATGCATGTCTACTCAGAAGTAAGCCCTACTATGTCCAATCATGGCGTTTCCTACTAGGTAAAGCCTGTATATGAAAGGGACGCGGGTGGCGCTGTGGGTTAAACCACAGAGCCTAGGGTTTTCCGATCAGAAGGTTGGCGGTTTGAATCCCCGCAATGACGGGGTGAGCTCCCGTTGCTCGGTCCCAGCTCCTGCCAACCTAGCAGTTCGAAAGCACGTCAAAGTGCAAGTAGATAAATAGGTACCACTCCGGCGGGAAGGTAAACGGCATTTCTGTGTGCTGCTCTGGTTCGCCTCATTCATGCGGCTCATTCATGCTGGCCACACGACCCGGAAGCTGTGCGCTGGCTCCCTTGGCCAATAGAGCGAGATGAGCACTGCAACCCCAGAGTCAGCCACAACTGGACCTAATGGTCAGGGGTCCCTTGACCTTTACCTTTAAAGCCTGTATATTGGGCTAAAGCGTAATGATCTCTGAAACAGCCACAGATAACACACTCCCCAGTCAGGCGGTCCTTGTATACTAACTGGAGCACCTTACTTGGGGTATATGGCGTGTTAGGGGAGGGGTCGCACTTCTGGCAGGGGACACATCAGGCTCCTTCTGGGGTAGTTTGTCCACCTCCCCCCCCACACGAAGCTCTCAATTGAAGCTCTGAGAAACTGTCAGCATGCAAGAGCAGCCACAGCCTGGGAACGGCTTCGAATGGCCGGCTAAACTGGGGGGGGGGCAGCCGATGGGTCTCTAACCCTCTGTGATTTAGGGACTTCCCCTGCAGGAGAAGACAGGCTCTAGCACAGGGTCAACAAACTTTTTCAGCAGGGGGGCAGTCCACTATCCCTCAGACCTTGTGGGGAGCTGCACTATCTTTTGGAGAGAAAAAATGAACAAATTCCTATGTCCTTGTGTCTGTGTGTTGAGTTCCAGTTGCAGTGGGTGGTGCAGGACAGAGGAGAAGAGAGGCCCAGGGAAGTGGGCCTTGTGTTCGTGCTGGTTAAATCATAGAACTGTAAAGTTGGGAGGAAACCAGCAGTCATCTAGTCCAACCCTCTCCTTTTAAAAAAAAAAATATTCAAAATTAAAACAAAACATATTATCCAGAAATATATCATCATTATTCCCTCCCATTTTTCCTCCCCTCCCCCCAAAAATCCACCCCCACCCCCCAACTTCCCTCAGTTCCAGTCTTTGGTTTCTCTGAGACTGCTGTTTTCTGCATGTTACAAAGTTGTATAGATCCTGAAACTATTTAGCTGATTATTATCAATAAAAAGTTTGTGAATGTTTCTTCAAAACCTGCCAAGGAGTCTAGTTCGCTTTCTTGCGTCTTCAGATACTTTGTAAAGGGTTCTCATTCATCCTTAAAGTCACAGTTATCCTTGTCCCGTAGCTTGTATGTCAGTTTTGCCAGTTCTGCGTAGTCCGTCAATTTTTCTTGCCATGATTCTTTAGTTGGGATTTCTTCAGTCTTCCATCCTTGTGCTATTAAAACTCTCGCAACTGTTGTCGCATACATGAAGATGTTTTTCAGCTTTTTTGGCAGGTCTTTCGCTACAATCCCTAACAAAAATGCTTCAGGTTTTTTAACAAACCCTCTCCAATGCAACCCTCTACAGTCCAAAACCCCCGACAATTGCCATCTCACTTCGCTTTAAAATCCTATGAATCACAGAATTGTAGAGTTGGAAGGGGCCCAAGGGGTTTGCGTTTTAATGAGAAGTGACTTAATTCACCCTTCTCAAAGCAACACACAAACCAAAACAGCTCCAGCGGTTCTCAACCTGTGGGTCCCCAGATGTTGTGGGACTACAACTCCCATCATCCCTGAGCTCTGGCCTTGCTAGCTAGGGGTGATGGGAGTTGTAGTTCAACAACATCTGGGGACCACAGGTTAGGAAAGGCTGAGCTACATGTTTTGAAATTGATGCTTCTTTGAATTTTGCAATGCACCTCTCTGACCAGGGCCGTCTTGCCCATAGAGGCAAGTGGCGTGGGGCACCAGGGCACCAGGGCACCAAGTTCTGGAGGGCACGAGGGAAGAGGCGGAGGCTGGGCGCCTCCTGGCATCAGCTCGCTGCCCTCGCCCACCGCGCTGAAGCAGCGCCGTGCCTGGGGTCTCTGCTTCTTCCCCGCCAGAGGAGCCACCTTCCAGCTGCTGCCCGCCTCCTCCAGCCCCGCAAAGCTGCCAGCAGTGCCATAACAAGGTTGGCATCTCTGGGAAACAGGGGGGCGCCGCCGGAGGGATCTTTGCACCCCGGCGCCAGATATACTTGAGACGGCCCTGTTCCGACCAAACCTTATGCACAAAAGTATGCACATATTAGGTGGAAATTGTAGATTGAAACACATAATGCACATTGAAACACAGTGGTACTTCTGGTTATGAACTTAATTCGTTCCGGAGGTCCGTTCTTGACCCGAAACTGTTCTTAACTATTTCTGTTCTCATCCTGGGGCAAATTTCTCAACTCGAGGTTAACTCTTCTGGGTTAGAGGAGTTTGTAACCTGAAGCGTTTGTAACCTGAGGCGTTTGTAACTCGAGATCCCACGGTAATGTCCAGAATGTGCTAAAGTAGGGGGAGTTGCTTGCAAAAATAAATAAATGTATATGTAGTAAAATTTGTGACTATAAGAAGAATTCATCCAAAAAAAGCTGGTAGTTTTTAATGAGGATTTCTTTTAAAAATTCACAAACTGAGTTGAATGGAAGATTGGGAAAATATATTTCTCCCATCTTTGGTGGGAATGCCCTCGGGGTCCCTGATTTTGGTCCCAAAGTACATCGAGGGTCACGAAACCCACAGATTCGCCCGTCCTTGGCTGAGAGCGCTCTGGGTCTGCCCGGTGGTGCCTTTTCGCTCTTGCCCACTGGGGCTGCTACTGCCATCTTCCTGCCCCTGTGGAGATGGCAATCTGGAAACCATGGTTCATGTTCTCCTGTCCTGCCCCCTTTATAAAGATCTGAGGAATGAGATCATCACCCCACACCTACTTACCATCCCACGCCACATTGTTCTTTCTTTTATCAGATCAAAATGATCAGACAACAGCAAAGGTTGCTAGGTTTATCGAGGGTGCAATGAGATTAAAAGGGCCACTATCTGAACAATAATCTTGGTCATTTGATTGTCCTTTTTACCTATTGTTGTCTTTTTAATTGTAAATATTGCTTGTTTTATGTTGCTATGGCCGTTGGCTAATGCGAATAAAGTTTGTCTATCTATACCATATAGGGACGCGGGTGGCGCTGTGGGTTAAACCACTGAGCCTCTTGGGCTTGCCGATCAGAAGGTCGGCGGTTCAAATCCCTGCGACGGGGTGAGCTCCTGTTGCTCAGTCCCTGCTCCTGCCAACCTAGCTGTTCCAAAGCACGTCAAAGTGCAAGTAGATAAATAGGTACTGCTCCGGCGGGAAGGTAAACGGCATTTCCGTGCGCTGCTCTGGTTCGCCAGAAGCGGCTCAGTCCTGCTGGCCACATGACCCGGAAGCTGTAGGCCGGCTCCCTGGGCCAATAAAGCAAGATGAGCGCCACAACCCCAGAGTCGGCCACGACTGGACCTAATGGTCAGGGGTCCCTTTACCTTTACCTTATCTATGCCATCTTTGCCCCCTTAGGCGGGACGAGAGTCTGCCCCTCCGGGGGCGACGGCTGAGAATGGAGGAGGGAAGAAGAAGCAGAAGGAGAAAGAGCTGGATGAGCTGAAGAAGGAAGTGAATTTGGTAAGTCAAAGTGCTGGCCGGGGTGGCTGTTTGGAGGAGTCCTGGGGTCAAGGCTTGGCATAAAGGCTGGTCAGTGGCCTCTCTAGTCCAGACTCCCCACAGCGGCCAAGTACCCTTAAGAAACTAGGGGTCCAGATAGACTGCCACTGGAGCTGGAGGCTCCATAAGAACATGCTGGATCAGGCCACAGGGGGGAGTCATCTAGTCCAGCCTCCTCTTCTCACAATGGCCAACCAATGGGAAGCCTCCAAGCAGGACCTGAGTGCGAAAGCAGCACTCGCCACAGGTGTTTTTCTGACAGTGGAGGGAGAAGGTAGCCATTGTGGTTGGTCGCCTTATTATCCTCCGCGATAAGTCTCCGTGGTCAGGGATCTGTCAGGGCCCACAGCAGTAGGCGGGAGAGAAATGAAGTTTCACTTGTATTTTAATGAGGAATGAGCTTATTTGCGCTTCTCAACCAATGTGCGAACCAAAACACAACCATCTTTCGAAATTTGCACTTATCCGAATTTTGCAATGCACTTTTCTACAAAACGAACTAGTGTGCAAAAATTCATATATTGGGGGAAAGCATGCTGGGGTGGAGAATGAATATATACACTAGTGAAAACAGCAGACATTAAATTTGGGGGAAATGGCTTGCAAAAATATGCACCTTAAAATTGCATAACACAAAAATACTGTACATGAAAGAGAAATTTGCACTAAAATGCTAAGGATTTGAAAAACCTCTCTCTCAAAACTGCTGCAGAACTGAAATTCATATTGCAAAAATAATAATAATAAAGAACAGGGGTTTTTTTTTTCCAACTCAGTCCTGCTCAGTATAGACCTGCTGAAATGGATGGAAGCAAGTTAGTCATGCCTGCTAACTTCAGTAGGTCTACTTGGAGTAGGAATAGCACCACAAACAACTCTGAGACTGACCCCCGCAAGCCGGAAGAAGCCACCCCGTCCCTGCTGTGATGAGGGGGCAAAGTGGCGGAGGGTGGGGGGTCATGGAGGGTGGTCTGCCCTAGAACCCCCCCTCTCTCTGTGTCCGTCTCCTCCTCACAAGAGCAGCCAGGAGGAGAAAGATGCTTTGTGCGCTGACAGCGAGAAGGAATGTCTCTCCTCGGTTTCCCAGATCCTGTTCCTTTTCCGAGGACGTTCAGCTCTTCTGCCCCCCCCCCCCGTGACTAACATCTTTTCACTGCCCCCCCTTGTCCCGTCCTTCTTCTTTCTCCCCTTGCCAGGATGACCACAAGCTGTCGCTGGACGAAATCAGCAGGAAGTACCAAGTGGATCTGTCCCGGGTGAGTCCACGGGGGACATTTGCCGCTCCTCTTTGCCTTGTACCCTCCAATGCATTTTGCCACTCTTGGGTTTCTGCTTGGGGAGGGGCGGGCGAGGGGGTATCAAGGCATGCTGGCTTTCATTTATCCCATGGGGGGGGGGTTATATGCCAGCCTTCTGACTGGGGCTGAGTTTGCACCCATGTCCGGTGGCTCAATATGCCCAGGAACTTAGGAATCGAGGTAGACTGCCCCTGGAGCTGGAGGCTCCATAAGGAGATAAGAAAAGTCCAGTTCAGGTCAAAGGGGGGGGTCCACCTAGTCCAGAATCCTGCATTCTCCCTTCCTGCAATTTCCAGCAACTAATATTCATAAGCATTGCTGGCACCATTTTGGCTACTAGCCTAAGGTTACCAGATTTTTTTCAATGAATCCGGGGACACTTTTCAACTTCTTCTTTTTAATATATATAAATTTTTATTAGTTTTTCAACATATCAATTTTCAACAGTAATTAAACATACTTTCATATCTTATACCATCTTTCTTTCTTTTTTACTTCCACCAACCACATCTGAAAATTTCCCAATCTATTCACTAAGTATATATTTCTTACTTCCACAATTACGTTTAACTCATGACTAATATCTCTATTCTTTCTCTACTTTGCAATGCTTCGTAAATCTCTCCTTACAAAGCTTCTTGGAGTCCTACTGGGACAGTTTTCAACTTCAATAGGAATGGGAGGATTTTGTATGGGGGCTGATTTTGTAAATCTGGGGACTGCCCCCAGGAAAACAGGGACGTCTGGTAACCTTAGTCTCCTCTGTGAAGTCTTATCCTCCGTAAAGCACAGGGCTGCCCTAAAGAATCCTGGGAAATATACAGTAGTTCGCCCCCTCACAGAACTACAATTCCCAGGATTCTGGGGTGAGGGGAACAATTTGCTTTAAGTGTTTATGCAGTCGGTGCTTCTTGCTTGCTTGTAGAATGGAAACATTTTTTGTTTGTCCCTTCTGAATTTTGCATGGTTGGAAAGTCAAGAGCTGCAGCCACTGGCCCCCGAGAAGTTGCCTACAAGGGAATGTGGCCCTTGGCCTCCCCCTGATTCCACCACCCAGGTCCAATATGCCCTCTCTTTTTCTCTTTCTTTGTCTCCTTCCATGCCAGGGCCTGACCAACACGCGGGCAGCAGAGATCCTGGCCAAGGACGGCCCCAACGCCTTGACCCCTCCTCCAACCACCCCAGAGTGGGTCAAGTTCTGCCGCCAGCTCTTCGGGGGGTTTTCCATCCTGCTGTGGATCGGGGCCATTCTCTGCTTCCTGGCCTACAGCATCCAAGCGGCAATGGAGGATGAGCCGGCCAACGACAACGTAAGTCTCGTGGCCCCAAGACAGGCACCCCCAAACGCGGCCCTCCAACTGTTTTGGGACTACAATTCCCATCATCCCTGATGACTGGGATGATGGGAATTGTAGTCCCAAAACAGCAGGAGGGCCAAGTTTGGGGATGCCTGCCCTAAGAGGATAGGATCCCAACCCAGGCTGGCAGCAGCTCTCCAGGGTTTCAGAGAAGGGACATTGCCAGACCTACTTGGAAAAGAGGATTCTAGTCCTCATGGTTCTGAGTAAAAGGTTGAAATAGGAATGTAGGAAGCTGCCCTAGATAGCATCATATAATTGGTCCATATAGATTAGTTCTGCCTACACTGACTGGCAGCAGCTCTCCAGGGTTTCAGGCAGGCGATGGTCACAGCAGCACCGGGATAATTATTAATTTATCTTACAAAACGTATGCACCACTTGGTTTAAAAACAAAACAAAACTCAAAGCAGTTTTTTTAAAAAAATAAAACAGTAAAATTAGCAGTAAATAACAGTTAAAAGCAACTATTTAAAACATGCAAAAAAATTAAGATCAACAAAAAGCTAAAAAAACCAGGTTAAAGCACATGTCAGCATCTCTACATATCTAGGCAGGCTTGCCTAACCAAGAATGCTCTTAGCAGAAGCAGTACAGTGAAGGCACATGGATGGTGTCAAGAGGCAGGGAGTTCCAAAGTCTGGGTGCTGCCACACTAAAAGAGTGATTTCTTACTAATGCTGAACTAGTGCAGATCAAAGCAGTTGCGTGAGCACAGGTGAGCTAAGGCAATATTGCAAATTGTTCCCAAATTGTTAAGGGCTTTGCATCCTATTAGTAATCCCTTGAACTTTGCCCGGTATCACACATGTATCACACAGGTCAGGATAAGGGCAGAGGAGGCCCCCCTCATGGGTCAGACCCCCATAGGGCTGGGGTAGCCAGTGGGGTGCCCTCCAGAAGGGGCTGGACTCCAACAACCCCACGAGTCAACGTGGCCGTTGCCCAGGGAGGGGGAGGACGGAGTCGGGAGTCGGCTGTCTAACAAGATGCCTGATCTTGCAAGAAAAGTTGGGTGGGGCTTAGGCGGCGACTAACCTGTGGCCTCCCAGGTGTCGCTCGACACCAGCTCCAATCCCCATTCCTGACCCCCTGACCATGTGGATTGGGGCTGGGGTCCACCCCTCACTTCGAGGGATTCCACCTCCGGTTTTTAAGCAGAGATCAGAGGGCCATTGGTAAGGGATTCTTTACTTGTTATTCCTGCATATTTGGGGTTGGGCTGGATGATCCTTGAGGTCCCCTCCAATTCTATGATCATGCAGCTTAGTCTTGGAGATGTCTGGGATGGGACCCACAAGCTTCACATGAGTCCACAATGTGATGCAGCAGCAAAAAAAATATAACACTCTTCTAGGCTGCATCTACAGAAGTCTAGTGTTCAGATTGTGTTACTTTTATTGTTGTTAGCTGCTCTGAGCCCGGGATATAAATATATTATTATTATTATTATTATTATTATTATTATTATTATTATCATCATCAAGGGAAGTCATAGTGCCACTCTATTCTGCCTTGGTCAGACAAACACCTGGAATACTGTGTCCAGTTCTGGGCAGCACAATTTAAGAAGGATGTTGACAAGCTGGAAGGTGTGCAGAGGAGGGAGACCAGGATGATCAAGGGGCTGGGAAATAAGCCTTATGAGGAACGGTTGAAGGAGCTGGGCATGTTTAGCCTGGAAAAGAGGAGACAGGAGATAGGACAGCTTTGGGTCCCTTCCAACTCTCAGATTCCCTGACCCTCCATGCACAGAGCAGCTGCTCACTCACCAAGCTTTGGTATTTCGCTCTGTGCGGACAGCAGGCCTCAGAACTGGACAAAGGCTGCGTTCGCCCGAGAATGTCCCTCCTGCCTTCTCAGCCAGGCAGAAGAGCGAGAGGCAAGGGGTTTTGATGCAAGCAGCGCCATGCGCCCAAAAGGTCTTGGTCTCCGTCCAGCACCTTGGGGCAGGGTTATCCCAGGACGGGCTGGTCACTCCCTGGGTCATGCCAGAAACCCAGCCCACCTGCCACGGAGCAGGGGGGAGGGTTCATCCTGTCCCCAGGGTGGTATTTGCAGCCCTGCATGCCTCGCCCTGTGTAGGGTTACACTGTAAGACTTCCTGAACAGAAGGGGGGCCCAGGCAGGAGCCTCCAAAACAGAAGGCAGAGGATTTCGCGCTGGGCAAGAACGACCATGCTGCTGGGCCCCTCACTACTTCTTCTTCTTCTTCTTCTTCTTCTTCTTCCTCTTCTTCTTCTTCTTCTTCTTCTTCTTCTTTGGTTGTTTAGTCGTGTCCGACTCTTCGTGACCCCCTGGACCAGAACACACCAGGCCCTCCTGTCTTCCACTGCCTCCCTCATGCTGGTAGCTTCAAGAACACTGTCCCACCATCTCGTCCTCTGTCGTCCCCTTCTCCTTGCGCCCTCCATCTTTCCCAGCATCGGGGTCTTTTCCAGGGAGTCTTCTCTTCTCATGAGGTGGCCAAAGTCTTGGAGCCTCAGCTTCAGGATCTGTCCTTCCAGTGAGCACTCAGGGCTGATTTCCTTCAGAATGGAGAGGTTGGATCTTCTTGCAGTCCATGGGACTCTCCAGAGTCTCCTCCAGCACCAGAATTCAAAAGCATCCATTCTTTGGTGATCAGCCTTCTTGATGGTCCAGCTCTCACTTCCATACATCACTACTGGGAAAACCAGAGCTTTTACTATACAAACCTTTGTTGGCAAGACGATGTCTCTGCTTTTTAAGATGCCATATAAACCTCAAATTAATAAATGAGCAAGCAGATGAGGAGACCCTCTCCATCCACCTTGGGCTGAGTCTGGCTGTTGGCCCAGCTAGCTTCATATTTTCCACACCCACTGACTGCAGCTGGTTTCTAGCTTTCCCTCAGGAATTATTATTATTATTATTATTATTATTATTACACACCCTTTTCCCAGACTGGGACTCAAGGCTTATGCAAATTAAAGCAGGCTTATACAAAAAGCTAAAAGCATTTTCAGAGCCACACATTTGTGAATGGGGAGCTTTTATCACCAGCTTATTTCCTTTGAGAAAAATCCCCTTTTAAAAAGGAATAAAGGAACGAAAAGGCTTCCTTCTTCTCTTCTTTCTGATAAAAAATTCCCTCAGTGGCTTAAGAGAGACGCCCCTCAGAAGCCATTTGGGGGTCCACCCTGTGGTAGATGGAAAAATACAGATAAAGGGGGGCTTGTTCCAAGAGGAATTTTATTCATTTCACGAAATTTATATATCTCTTGACCATATATATATATATATATATATATATATATATATATATATATAACCTCAGTCACCTCACATCTGTGAGAGAGAGAGAATCATGGAATTGTAAAATTGGAAGGGACCCCAAGGATCATCTAGTCTGTCCATCATTTTTAGATTTTAGATTTTTAGATTTTAGATTTCCACTGATATTTTCTTTCTTCCTTCCCAGCTGTACTTGGGGGTGGTGCTGGCGGCTGTCGTCATCGTCACCGGCTGCTTCTCCTACTACCAGGAGGCCAAGAGCTCCAAAATCATGGACTCCTTCAAGAACATGGTGCCCCAGGTAAGAAGGCCCCGCCACACGTCTCATGTGTTTATTTTCATAGAATGGTGGAGTTGGATGCGACCGCCAAGGATCATCTAGTCCACCCTCCTGAAATGCTCTTAAAAAAGAATTCTCCTCCCCCCACAACACGGGACCAGGACTGCACGATTCACACACTTAAGCAGCTTGATAGCAAATATCACATCCATCCCCTCCTCGGCCCTCCAGCTGCCAAATTTCTTTTCGTCCCTCCCTTTTTTCACGTCTAGATATTGTATTTTAATATTTTCAGCGAAAGGATGGCTTTGAAAGAGGGTTGGAGACTAGAATAGGAGGAGATCAATGGCTGCTAACGTACAACAGGCATTCTCCACTGCCCTCTTGTGGCTGAGACAAGTTTTATGTATTTACTTTTAAAAATGTGTTTGCTTTTTAATTAAAATATTGAAGCAGTTTGCAGAGAAAGAGAGGGGGGGAGCGTAAATATGATTTTAGGGCAAGTAAATCCCTCTGGTCAAGGCTGCCTCTTTTGTGCCACCTTCAGTTCTTCCTAGAGATTATTGGTCTGTAATGATCATAGAATCATAGAAATGTATAGTTGGAAGGGGCCACGAGGGTCATCTAGTCCAGCCCCCTGCAAGGTGTTAACGGAGAAATCTGAGGGTTCCCTTGGACAAAAAAGCAAAGACACCAGCCAGGAATCCCAGAGCAAAACAGCAGCCAGTCGGCTTGGTCTTGATTGAAGACGGTCATGACAGGACTCCCACCTGCCACCAGGTGGAACAAGATGGAAGCCCAGAACAAAAGAGAACCCAAACTTTTATTAGCTGCTAATCCCCATGTTACACCCCCCCCCCCCCAAACTACATCACGGTTACATCACGGTTACATCACGAAAGGGGAGGTCTGGTGGCCGTAATCTGAGCATCCTGGACCCTGCCCCATGGTCCCCCTTGCCCTCCACCAAACACCCATCAAGTGGAACAAAAGAGATCTTTACATTTCTCTGTTTCCCAGCAAAGTTAATCCCACCCTTTTGTCTTCATCTGGGTTTGTTATTTCTGGAATGGCTACCTGTCTGGCACTCAGGTGTCAGGAGGCCAGGGATTATCACTCAGGCAGAGGGGCTGCTGAGGAGCTGAGCTCACATGTCTAGATGAATTTCTGAAGTTTTCCCAGTGAGTCAGTACAGAGATCCATTGAGCAGTGAATTCTTACATTTGGTATTGTGCAGCAAAGGCCCTTTGAATAGATAGGAAGAAACTGCAATGAAGTGTTTTGTGGGGACAAATCACAAAAGTCACAAAAGTGATTGTGCTGATTCTGGTAGTGGGTTGCATGTGCATGAGATCTGATGGAGGGGTTTCTCCGTTAACAACCTTTTGTGCTTTAAAAAGGTGCAACCTTGGGGGTCAAGTGCAGGATGGACGGAGCACCCTTGAATGGCATTCACCTACAGCCCTGGTTGCCAATGTGGGGCACACCCCACAGGGGGGCAATTTGATTTTTAAAGGGCAGCGATTCGAGAATGAGTTCTTCACAGCGAATGGCCCTTTCTGCTTCCTCCACGTGAATAGGAGTTCGCTTTTTGATTAATAAGAATTATATGTCAGGATGTTAGAGATGCTTAGGTGGGGCGTGGCCACAAAAAGGCTGGGAACCACTGACCCACGGCATTAACACCGTCTTGTCCCCACAGCAAGCCCTGGTGATCCGGGAAGGGGAGAAGAACCAGATCAATGCAGAGAACGTGGTGGTCGGGGACCTGGTGGAGGTGAAAGGGGGAGACCGGGTTCCCGCAGACCTCAGAATCATCTCCTCGCATGGCTGCAAGGTGAGGGCGGCCGAGAGGGAAACGGCACAAAGGAAGGCCCCAGGGGGGATAAAAATCCATGCTTTTTAAAAATAATAATCAGATTTTTAAAAAATTTAAATCAGATTTTTAAAATACCGGTAAAATGCTTTTGGAGGAAAAATCTTTCTAAAGATAGTTGTCTATTTAAGTTACATTATAGTTCAAAGGCTATTCATCAGGAAATAAGGATTTGTTTTAAGTTTTTCATGTGTGCTAAAACTCAGTCTAAGGTGTGTGTATATGTATACACACACACACACATACACACACACACACACTGGACAGTGGGGTTATGAATGTGATCCATGCAGGAGGCACGTTCGCAACCCACAGCATTCACAACCTGCAGCAGCGCCTCTGCACATGCTTGGGTTGCAATTCGGCACTCATGTGTAAAGCGCAATTTAGTGTTTCTGCACATGCGCGACCGGCAAAACCCGGAAGTAACTCGTTCCAGTACTTCCGGGTTTCGGCAGGTATGTAACCCGAAAAAACGCAACCTGAAGCAGCTGTAACCCGAGGTATGACTATATATATATATATATATATATATATATATATATATATATATATATATATAATGTTTTACCACATCAGTTAACAAACATGGATACATATGGATACAAAAACATGGATATGTTATTGCTTTAGTTAAATAAATTGTTTAAATTGTTACTAAGAAAATGATTGGTTTTCTCCTTCCGATAAAGTGCAGCAGAAAAGTTGTCCAAATATAAACAGTTAACTTCTTAAACCTCACAATAGTTTAATAATTATCTGTCTATTTATTTCTAATAGTATAACCAAATCAGTAATTTTTCATATAACTGTAAAAACTACTCTGACAACTTATTATTCCAAAAATGAAACCTTCACCTGGTTGTAAATATTAAGATTATACCAGCAAGAATGAGTCTTTCTGCAAAAAAGAGAGAGATTTAAATCAAGTCTTACTGACTAGTGATTTAAATCGTGATTTAAATTGATTTGATTTAAATCAAATCCACCCTGGAAGGCCCAGCAGTGAGGTGCAAAATATAGAGTCAAAGAACTGTAGAGTTGGAAGTGAGACTCATCTAGTCGCACTCCCTGCAAAACGCTGAAATAAATTAAATCATCAAACCATCGATTCTGGCACGTGTGGGGCCACATAAATGATATAATTTGGCATCAGAATAATTGGTATTAGTAATTGTATTGTAATTTGGCATTGTTATAATGAGGCTATTATTGAATTATTGTAATTGAAAACCAATAAAAATTATTATTATATATAAAAAGAAAATAAATGCATATGTTGCCTCTCATGGAAGGAGGAGCAGGAAATAAATCCAGTCGATAAATATGTTAGAGAAAATGCACAAAACCCCACATCATGCAGCTTTTTCTGTTGTCTCGTGCAGGTGGATAACTCCTCCCTGACGGGCGAGTCGGAACCACAGACCCGTTCTCCGGAGTTCACCCACGAGAACCCTCTGGAGACCCGGAACATCTGCTTCTTCTCCACCAACTGCGTGGAAGGTGAAAGGGCAAGGGGGGAGGAGGGGGCGAGGAAAAGCAGAGAATGGACCCACCTCACCCCCCCGGAAAGGTCAGACCTGGGCATCATAATCTTTGCTGCCAGGCTGCAGGAATCGCTGCCTCCGCCGTCCCTGGACATTCCCCATGACACGCTGAATTGCACCCAGACCCAGACCCTGCCCAGCTTATTCATTCATTAATTCATCTATTCGTTTGCTAGTTCATGTCAAAACTGATCCAATAGCAGAGTGGCAACATGTCAGAGGGTGTGTGAGTATGTGTGTGTGCACACACACACACACACACACACACACATATATATATATATGTGCAAATTTGATGAAGAAATTTACATATATATGTATACACACACCATATTTTTCACTCCATAAGATGCACCTCACCATAAGACGCACCTAATTTTTAAAGGAGGAAAACAAGAAAAAAAATATTCTGAATGAAACAGTGGATGTATGATTTTTGTGGTTCAGGCTGTGGCCACAGACATGTGATTTGACAGTGACTTTGGAGTAGCCCAATGCAAAAATCCTGAGGATCCATGTGGATCCATGCTTTGTAACCACGTTTTTGCGCCATTGCAGCCCCACGCAACAGTGGGTGTGTGATTTTTTTGGTGCAGGCTGTAGCCATGGACATGCTATGTGATCTGGTGGTGAATTTGGGGTGACCCAATGCAAAAATCCTGAGGATCCATGGGCTTTTACCTCCCCCCTCCCAGGCAGCCTCCTTTATCGGTAGCGTCCCTTACTTCTCTTCCGATCCCACCAATCAGCTGCTTCCTTTCAACACTCCCTTCCCTCTTGTTTGCCTTAGTGTCTTTTCTTTGGCTGGAGCAGTTTTTTGCTCCTCCTTTTCTTCTAATTTCTCTCCTCATTGCTTTAGTCTTCCTGTTTCCCCCCTTTGCAAGTTTGCTGTCTTTACTTCCCCCCTCCCAGGCAGCCTCCTTTATCACTAGCATCCCTTATCTCCCTCCCCGATCTCTTGCGGATTAGTGGTTTTGTTTCAACACCCACTTCCCTCTTTCAAAAAAAAGAGCATGATCTGTTTTTCTCTCCTGGGCAATTTGGCTCCAGGGACCACACATTCACTCCATAAGACGCACAGACATTTCCCCTTACTTTTTAGGAAGGAAAAAGTGCGTCTTGTGGAGCGAAAAATACGTGTGTGTGTGTGTGTGTGTGTGTATGCAAATTTAATGAAGAAAGAAGTGAAAGAGAAACCAAGGAGGGGAAGGAATAAAAAATAAAACGGTGAGAGAGAAAGGTCACTTCACATTTAAAATACAAGAACCATTGTTTTTGTGGTCTGAACATTCTTCCTTCCTGGCTGATATTCCCCACGGGATTTAGGTAGGTTTCAAACTCAATTCTGACACGTAGCATCAGAATCCCAGGTTTACCTGAGCAACCCAGGAACCAGGCATGCCCAGAACATAGGAATATAAGTCTGGCTTCTGGATCAGGCCATCTCGGCTTGCATCCTGTTCTCACAGTAGCAAACAGCCCCTCAGGATCCAGGGATGTGGACAGACTGCCTCTGGAGCTGGAGGTTCCATAAGATCTTAAGAGCCCGGCTTCTGGGTCAGGCCAAAGGGGGCCCAACTAGCCCAGGATCCTGTCCTGAGAAAAGGCCCCAAAGGGAGCCCTGCAAGCAGGATTCGATCACAACAGAAGTGGAAGAGAAACAAAGTTTTTAGGGAAGGGAAGTTTTAGTGTTTAGGGAAGTTTTTAATGATTGATGTTTTAATGTGTTTTTAATCTCTGATGGAAGCCGCCCAGAGTGGCTGGGGAAACCCAGCCAGATGGGCAAGGTGCAAATAATAAATTATTATTATTATTATTATTATTATTATTATTACATCTCTATTCCTTCTTGTGGTTTCCAGCAACTGGTATTCAGAAGCATTGCTGCCTCTGATGGTGGAGGCAGAGTATAGCTAGCCATCAATACCCCCCTCCTCCTCCCTGAGTTTGTCCAATCCTCCTTTAAAGGATCCTGTGGCAGGGAGTTCCACAGTTTAACCACGTGCTGCGTGAAGGAGCCATGGCTCCCAGATCCCAGGTTCACCTGAGGAACACAGGTGCCAGGGACGCCCCAGGAACCAGCAACCTCTCCCCGACTTGGAGGGGGAAAATAAACCCCTTCCCTTTCCCTCCTGTCCTGCGCAGGCACCGCCCGGGGCATCGTCATCTCGACCGGGGACCGGACGGTGATGGGCCGCATCGCCTCCCTGGCGTCCGGCCTGGAGGTGGGCCGCACCCCCATCGCCATGGAGATCGAGCACTTCATCCGCATCATCACGGGGGTGGCCGTCTTCCTGGGCCTCTCCTTCTTCATCCTCTCCCTCATCCTGGGCTACACCTGGCTGGAGGGCGTCATCTTCCTCATTGGCATCATCGTGGCCAACGTCCCCGAAGGACTCCTGGCAACCGTCACGGTAGGCTCAGAGCCATAGCTGCCAACTTTGGGATTTGAAAATAAGGGGTCAGCAGCCTCCCCTGTCCCGCAGACAGCCTACGGGATACCTAACAATCCGGGATAGCAGCGGGAAGCAGCGCTGGAATTAGGGAATGTCCCGCAAAAAAGGGAAGGTTGACAGCTATGCTCAGAACTAGGTTCTGTGGGGCACTGGGGGGCTGTGGAAAAGGAGGGCAACAATATACAGTGGTACCTCACAGTGGCGAAGCTGCATGCTCTGCTACTGGGGCTGGAGAGCAGGTGGGGGCATGGCTGGCACCCCCAGAGGGTGTGGCGCATGCCCCAGGGGCATGGTACGCCGCCTGCGAGGGCATGGCGCGCTGGCCACAGGGGCGCCCCATCTCTGGGGGCATGGCACCCGGCTCCCGGTAGGGTGTGCAGCATGTGTCAGGGGGGCCACTGCGATGGCATCCTCCTGGAATAGTGGTGCCGGGGGCGGTCCACTCCCTCTGCACCCCCGTTCCTCTGCCAGTGGTACCTCGGTTTATGAACTTAATCCGTTCTGGAAGTCCGTTCTTAAACCAAAACCGTTCTTCAACCGAGGCACACTTTCTCTAATGAGACCTCCCGCCACCAGTGCCATTCCACCGTTCGGATTCCGTTCTTGGACTGAGGTAAAGTTCACAAACCGGGACACTACAGTCATGCCTTATGTTATGTTCTTTCAAGTTACGTCCCGCAGCGACCCAGAAGTACCGGAAACGGTTACTTCCTGGTTTCGACGCTCATGCATCTGCAGAAGCTAAAATGACGCCACGCACATGCACAGAAGCGGCGAATCGCAACCTGCGCGTGCGCATACGCGCTGCTGCAGGTTGTGTTCTTTTCAGGTTGCGAACGGGCCTCCGGAACGGATCCTGTTCGCAACCAGAGGGAGCACTGTACTTCGGTTTTGCGGAGTTTCTAAACTGAATCATTCTTAAACAGGACGGTTCTTAAACCGAGGTACCACTGTATCTGGAGGGCCGTAAAATGTTCCCCCAAACCTGCCCTAGAGGAATGTTCCCAGGAAGGAGGCAGGATATTCTTCCAAAAACCAGTGGCTGGAAAACAAAGGAGGGAAAAGGGCTTTGCTGCTCAGATCCCGCTTGTGGGTTTCCCCAAAGGGGCACCTGGTTGGCCACTGTGAAGACTCTCCCTTTTTTCAATCCTTGCTTGACCCTCTCCCCGCCGCCCGGCAGGTGTGCTTGACCCTGACCGCCAAGCGCATGGCCCGCAAGAACTGCCTGGTGAAGAACCTGGAGGCCGTGGAGACGCTGGGCTCCACCTCCACCATCTGCTCCGACAAGACGGGGACCCTCACCCAGAACCGCATGACCGTGGCCCACATGTGGTTCGACAACCAGATCCACGAGGCAGACACCACCGAGGACCAGTCCGGTGAGCGGGGGGCAGGGGGAGGGCACATGGGGGGGAAAGAGCTGCTGCTGGGAAGCAGGGTGGGAGGGGAGTTGGTCTGGGGTGCCCCCATGACCCCCCCCCCAGCTTTCAAATCAGGACTGAACCCCTTTCCCTCCAGAGTGCCTGAAGGCGGTTGGAGGATGGATGGCAGCTAACAGATTGAGGTTGAATCCTGACAAGACAGAAGTGCTGTTTTGGGGGACAGGAGGTGGGCGGGTGTGGGGGATTCCCTGGTCCTGAATGGGGTAACTGTGCTCCTAAATAACCAGCTGTGCAGCCTAGAGGTCATTTTGGACTCACAGCTGACCATGGAGGTGCAGATCAATTCTGTGTCCAGGGCAGCTGTTTATCAGCTCCATCTGGTACGCAGGATGAGACCCTCCCTGCCCGCGGACTGTCTCACCAGAGTGGTGCATGCTCTGGTTATCTCCCGCTTGGACTACTGCAATATGCTCCAAGTGGGGCTACCTTTGAAGGTGACCCGGAAACTACAACTAACCCAGAATGCGGCAGCTAGACTGGTAGCAGCCTCTGAGACCACATAACACCAGTCTTGAAAGACCTACGTTGGCTCCCAGTACATTTCCGAGCTCAATTCAAAGTGTTGGTGTTGACCTTTAAAGCCCTAAACTGCCTCTGTCCATTACACCTGAAGGAGCGTCTCCACCCCCATTGTCCAGCCTGGACACTGAGGTCCAGCTCCGAGGGCCTTCTGGCGGTTCCCTCTCTGTGAGAAGCCAAGTTACAGGGAACCAGGAAGAGGGCCTTCTCAGTGGTGATGCCCGCCCTGTGGAACTCCCTCCCACCAGATGTCAAAGAGAAAAATAACTACCAAACTTTTAGAAGACATCTGAAGGCAGCCCTCTTTAGGGAAGCTTTTAATGTTTAATAGGTTATTGTTTAATAGTGTTCTGTTGGAAGCTGCCCAGAGTGGCTGGGGAAACCCAGCAAGATGGGCGGGGTATAAATAATAAAATATTATTATTATTATTATTATTATTATTATTATTATTATTATTCCCCCTGTCCCACCTAACAGGCACCCAGGAATCCAATAATAACAGTCTAAAACACAGCATGTTTTCTCCCTCCCCGCGCAGGTTAACTCAAATATTTATGGGGGGGGGAGATGCTGGCAACCAGGCAGCCCCATCCCATTCTCCCACTTTGGGGCATAGCTGTCAACCTTTCCCTTTTTTTAAGGGAAATCCCCTTATTCCGAATAGGATTCCTCGCACGAAAAGGGAAGAGTTGGCAGCTATGCTTTGGGGACTAATTGTTACCACCTGTCTGAGGCCCCAGTGGTACCTGCTCACAGTATCAGCCCCCCTCCCCTGCCATACTCCACTCTTCAAATAACTCTGACCCCCCCCCCCGGTTCTCTCCCCCCAGGAGCCACGTTTGACAAGCGCTCGCCCACGTGGACGGCCCTGGCCCGGATCGCCGGCCTCTGCAACCGGGCCGTCTTCAGAGCAGGGCAGGACAAGGTCCCCATCTCTAAGGTACAGGGGGGGGGCAGCAGAGGGAGGTTGGATTCAGCCTCCAGAAAACCTGGGAGTATTTCCATTTCAATTTATTTCAATTTCCTAATGGCTCTCTGCACCCTGAATGAACTACAGTTCCCAGAAAGCCATGACTGGCTAAAGTGGTATCATAGCGCTTTAAATGTGAATGTGGCCCTACAGTTCCCAGAGTTTCCTGGGAAGAAGAGTTGCCTGTTGAGCCACTCTGGGAATTATAGCGCTGGGAGGTGGAATGGGGGGGTCTCTTAATGATTCTCTGCACCCTGAACAAGCTACAGTTCCCGGGATTCTTTGGAGGAAGCCATAAACTGTTTAGTGGGATGGTAGCTCTTTAAAGTGGGATGGTGAGTGGTGCAGATGGGGCTAAGACCCCACCAACCCCTTACTCACTCTCTTGTTTCAAATTGCACCGCTGCATGTGGAGCCAAAAGAGGACATTTCCCTCCAGTCCACCTTGTGGGGGGCAGTAGACTTCCTCCCCTGACCCCCTTCCTTCCTTCCTTCGCCCCCCCTCTCTCTCTGCCAGAGAGACACGGCTGGGGACGCCTCAGAGTCCGCCCTCCTGAAATGCATCGAGCTCTCCTGTGGGTCCGTCAAGAAGATGCGCGACAGGAACCCCAAAGTGACGGAGATCCCTTTCAACTCCACCAACAAATACCAGGTTGGGCGTGTGTGGCAGTGGTGGTGCAGTGGTTAGAGCATGGGTAGGCAAACTAAGGCCTGGGGGCCAGATCCGGTCCAATCGCCTTCTAAATCCGGATGGTCTGGGAATCAGCGTGTTTTTACATGAGTAGAATGTGTCCTTTTACTTAAAATGCATCTCTGGGTTATTTGTGGGGCATAGGAATTCGTTCATTTCCCCCCAAAAAATATAGTCTGGCCCCCCACAAGATCAGAGGGACAGTGGACCAGCCCCCTGCTGAAAAAGTTTGCTGGGTTAGAGTGTTAGGCTAGGACTTGGGGGAGATTCGGGTTCGAATCCCCCTTGGCCATGAAGCTCACTGGTTTGTGACCTTGGGGGGCAGCCCCCGCCTCTCTGAGCCTAACCTACCTCACACTGGACACATGGGGGTGGGTGGGGGGCTGTCACAGTCTCTGTATCCCTGGGGCTACAGGTGGTTTTCACAGTTTCCCAATTTTATTGCGTCTGCCCCTGTTTTTATACTGCTGGGTATTGGTATTTTTTAAAATTAGGAAACCCCCATAGCCACTGCAGGGACCTTTGGACTGAACAGCAGTTTAAAAAATGAAGTTTGTAAGTTAATGAAGCAAGTCTTTGCTTTGCCTTGGAACTCAGAGGGGTCAGTCCCCAAAGGCAGAGACTAGGAAGACCTCCATGAAACAGGATCAGAATAATGACGCCCCTTTTTTAAACTGGGATTTCTCCCCTTAACTCTTGCCTGAATCTGTTCAATCAACCCAGTGCTATGAGTGCAATGGCTGTGAGGGTCCGCTAGAGGGAGCCAGAGCTCGGCTTAATGGCAGAGGGGGGTTCAGGGCCATCAAGAAAGACACCCCCCCCTTTGCAATCTTCAGTCCACACATGCATTTTTGTCTCCTGGATTCAGCCTGAGAGGAAGAGCTGGGGTGGCGTTCCTTGCACAGGCGAAACCTCTGAAGCCAGGAGGAAGCCGGGTTCTCCTCACTGGGCTTTTAAGAGCTACTGGGAGCTGTGTTTTCACTCTGGGAAAACTCTGTGCTCAAAGGAAGCCAGACTATCCTCCACCAGGGCCAGGGCCTTCTCAGTGGTGGCTCCGACCTGGTGGAATGCTCTGTCCCAGGAGACCAGGGCCCTGCAGGATTTAACCTCCTTCCGCAGGGCCTGTAAGACAGAGCTATTCCGCCTGGCTTTCAATTGGAACTTAGCCTGATCTTTTATTCCCCTTCCTTCCCTTTTTATGAAGATTCCCCGCTCTGGGATCCCACAGCTCATTCTCCCCTGGTCTCCTCGCTGGCCCAAGTAGGACTAATTTAGCCAGCTAGCCCTGGCGATCATCTAATGTTTATTGGATGGATTCCCCCCCTAAACGGATATTTGAATCCTGAATTTATTGTTATTCACGTTTCATACTGTATTTTATGCTGTTTTTTGTTGCATCAATTACGTGTTTTAAATTTGTTGTTAGCTGCCCTGAGCCCGGTTTTCTGAACCCAGAAGGGCGGGGTATAAATAAAAATGTATTTATTATTTATTTAAGTGCTGAAGTGCAGCAGGAGCTCAGACACATATTCCACGGCAGGGACAAAGGGCATCACGGACGCCGTCCAGAGGAGCTCTGCTGGTTGTCCCCTGTGTGATAGAGGAGTGTTGCTGCTCCCACACAGAGGGGCGGCAGACACCCTCTTGCTTTTGACTTCCCAAATGCCTTTTTGGCCAACAGGCCTGTCTGAGCCTCTTTTTTTGACCACTCATTTTACTGATTGTTTTGTACTGTTTTTAACTCTGCACAGCACCCTAACATTTCAGTACAGTCATACCTCGGGTTACAGACGCTTCAGGTTGCACGTTTTCGGGATACGGACGCGCCGAAACCCGGAAGCACCAGAACGGGTTACTTCCAGGTTTCGGCGCTCACGCATGCGCAGAAACACTGAATTGTGCTTTGCGCATGCGCAGAAGCGCCAAATCGCAACCCGCACACGCGCAGATGCGGCGCTGCGGGTTGCGGACGCTGCAGGTTGCGAACATGCCTCCCGCACAGATCACGTTTGCAACCCGAGCGTCCACTGTATATAAACAGTGGCATAGAAATCCTTTTACAAATAAAAGTTGCTTTTATTCAGGAACCCCAACTAAAGAATCCCTGGCATTTGGCCACCCAAGAGCCCCTTTGGCTTCAGAGCAGACCTCCACTCAGATATCTCTCTTCCTCAGCTCTCCATCCATGAGCTGGAAGACAAGCCCAACGGCTACGTCCTGGTGATGAAGGGAGCCCCTGAGAGGATCCTCGACCGCTGCTCCAACATCCTCTTGCAAGGCCAGGAGGTGCCCCTGGACGAGGAGATGCGGGACGCCTTCCAGAACGCCTACCTTGAGCTGGGGGGGCTGGGCGAGAGAGTGCTGGGTGAGGAGGCCGGGGAGGTGGGGAAAGGGAGGGGGTTTGGGGGTGAGAGTGCCCCAGAGAGGCAAAGAAAGCACATGATGAATGAATGCAGATCTCTCGAATGGAGTGCGATGACTATTGTGAGAATTTAGAAACTCACAGCAACTTCTGACACCACGTTGCACCATTGCTCAGGGAAATTGTGGCAGAAATTGCCAGCATTTGCTCCTTTGTTCCATGCCAGGAACAGAAATCATTCCACTGGGTACAACCAGCGTTCGCTGTTGTTGTTTTCAAACTGAAACAATAAGGCATTGATTACCGTATTTTTTGCCGTATAAGATGCACCAGACCATAAGACGCACCTAGTTTTGGGAGGAGGAAAACAAGAAAAAAAAAATTCTGAATCCCAGAAACCAGAACAGCAAGAGGGATCTGGCTTCTGGGATAGCCTCTTGCTGTTCTGGCTTATGGGATAGCCGCACGAAGCCTCTGCAGGGCAGTGGGATGAAGGCTCCCCCAAGAGCCGCGCTCCCTTTAAAGGGCCGCGTGGAGCATGTGTGTGGCTCTTGGGGGCTTTTCCCCTAGGAGGGAGAAGGGCAGCCGTTCTCCCTCTTCGGGGAAAAGCTCCCAAGAGCCGCACACACGCGCCACGTGGCTCTTTAAAGGGAGCGCTGAGCAGAGCCTCCCACCTGCATTCGCTCCATAAGATGCACACACATTTTCCCTTACTTTTTAGGAGGGGAAAAGTGTGTCTTATAGAGTGAAAAATACGGTATTTTCCCCTGCATTGCGTTTCATAGAATTGTAGTGTTGGGAATCCTGACCAGCCCCCTGCAATGGAGGCATCACAGCTGAAGAATGCTGTATTGTTTTTAACACTCGATTGGAAGCCACCCAGAGTGGCTGGGGAAACTCAGCCAGATGGGCGGGGTATAAATAATGAATTATTATTATTATTATTATTATTATTATTATTATTATTATTATTAAAGAAGGATCCCTGACAGGTGGCTGTCCAGCCTCTGTTTAGCCCGTTCCGCTGTTGAACAGCTCTTGCCACCAGAAAGTTATTCCTTTGCACTCAAACAAAGGGTGCATAATAACACAACAATAATGTAACCATAACGTATTTAATTACATAAAAAAAATATGCCACTGTCAACATCAAGACAGATAACATTGTTTTATTGCCCGAAGGCAAACTGCAGCTCAGTGGAAACAGATGCAGAGGGGGAAGGGGCTATAAGGTGGGGTGGGCTGCTGGCAACGGAGCTTTCTCTGTGTTGGGGAGCAGAGGGGGCGAGTTCTTGGGGTCTCACTCTCCCTCGGTCCGTCTCCGCAATCCCACAGGTTTCTGCCATTACAACCTCCCCGAAGACCAGTTCCCCCGAGGCTTCAAGTTTGACGCGGACGAAGTCAACTTCCCCACCAGCAACCTCTGCTTTGTGGGGCTCATGTCCATGATTGACCCGCCTCGGGCCGCTGTGCCGGATGCCGTGGGGAAGTGCCGGAGCGCCGGGATTAAGGTCAGCCATGATGGGGAGAGGGTCCCCCTCTTCTGCCCTCCTGCTCCCCACCCCATACACCCCAGAGAACCGGACTAAGACCTGGGAGACGAGGGGGCAAATCCCCCACTTGGCTGTTGGCCACCACTGCCTCTTGTGACAGAAGGAGGACTTGAATTTAGAGTTACCAGATGGATTTGCAGATCTGTCCCCGGACAAATTCCATCCCCAGAATGTCCCCAGATTTGCAAATCTGTCCCCGGGAAATGTGGCAGTGGAAGTCTCAGTAGCTCGGAGCCAGCCTGGTAGCGCAGTTGGCTCTGGCTGGCTTCAGGAGCTGCTCGCTGCTGTAGCACCCGCCATTTTTCCTCTCCGGAAGTCCCCATATGATGTGTCTTGTGCGCAATACATCATATGGGGACTTCCGGAGAGGAAAAATGGCGGGAACCACAACCACGAGCAGCTCCTGAAGCCAGCCAGAGCCAACTGCGCTACCAACGGCCGGCCAGCCGCGTCTCCTGAGTCTCCCCTGATGTGTCAAAAGACATAAATGCACAGGGATTTATATTTAGATGCTAGGATAGAGATGATAAGGAAAACAGGAAGACACAATGAGAGATAAAGGAGGTTCTGTGGGATTGGTGGAAGTCAATGTCTTGTTGTTGTTTTAGTGTTTATAATATTAACTTGTAAGATATGGATTTGTTGTTGTTCTTTGTTTTGTTTTTTTAGTTGTTGTTCCTTCCTTTAGTTTTCGAATGTTGGTTTTGGTGTGGTGTATTGTTATTTTTCGATATTTTTCGTGTTGTGTGGAAAATACTAATAAAATTTATTTTTAAAAAAACCTGGGCAATGGCGCACCAACTGCCCGTGACTTCCGAGCCTCCCCCGATCTCCTGCCCCCTCCCCCCTTTGTTTTGACTGATCGGGGAGGGGGAGGCTTGGGAGTCGTGGCCGGCCGGCCATTGCACAGGGTTTTTTTATACAATATGCACGTGTGCTTGGGCCAGGGTCTTTTGCCTCACCATCCCCACTACTGACTCCCTGTTGCTACTCAGCTTCCAAAAAAAAAAAAAGTGTCCCCGGATTCATTGAAGAAAATCTGGTAACCATACGCGTTATCTTTCCTGAATCTTGCAACCTTTGGCTCCACTGAATGAGGGTTTTGTCCTGATTGCTGCCTCTGCCCCTGTTCCCCCAGGTGATTATGGTGACCGGCGACCACCCCATCACCGCCAAGGCCATCGCCAAGGGGGTGGGCATCATCTCAGAGGGGAACGAGACGGTGGAGGACATCGCTGACCGCCTCAACATCCCCGTCAACCAGGTCAACCCCAGGTAGGCCAGCGCTTCCATCCTTGGGCAGCCCCACACTTCCCCTCCTGCCTCCTCCAGCCAGGTATCTCGTGGGCTTCCTTTGCCAATGTGGAGACCCAGTGTGGTGTAGTGGTTAAGAGCGGTGGACTCGTAATCTGGGGAACCGGGTTCGCGTCTCCGCTCCTCCACCTGCAGCTGCTGGGTGACCTTGGGCCAGTCACACTTCTCTGAAGTCTCTCAGCCCCACTCACCTCACAGAGTGTTTGTTGTGGGGGAGGAAGGGAAAGGAGATTATGAGCCGCTTTGAGACTCCTTAGGGTAGTGATAAAGCGGGATATCAAATCCAAACTCTTCTTCTTCTTCTTCCTCCCTGGCCCCCTCTCCTCGCAGGGAAGCCAAGGCTTGTGTGGTCCACGGATCAGACCTCAAAGACATGACCTCTGAGCAGCTGGATGAGATCCTCAAGAACCACACGGAGATCGTCTTTGCCCGCACCTCCCCGCAACAGAAGCTCATCATCGTGGAAGGTTGCCAGAGGCAGGTGAGGCAGATGCTCTGTTTTTTGTTTTTTGCCAGGTACGCAATAATTTTCTTTTATTGTTTACCAATGCTATTTGCCAATTTGCAAAGGGGAACCCGCTCTGAGTCCTTCCAGGATCTTGCTGTTAAGAGCCTGGATACCTGGATACTAGTAGAAGAGAACTCATGACAGGTTTCAGCTTCAAGTGAATATTCTCTCCTGTGAAAAGACTGAGGAAAGCCAGGTCCAGACATTTGGAGACATTTCCCCGAGGGGTTGCTTTATATGACCCTGCAATGATCATTGGAGGCCTTTCGTCATGTGCCTCCTATACGAGAGTCAGGAGAGTGGCAACATGAGAAGGGACCTTTTCTGTGGTGGCCCCCCATTTGTGGAATGCTCTCTCAGCGAGACTTCCTTGGCGCCTTCACCACATATCTTTAGGTGCCAGGTGGAAACATGTCTTCGGCACCTGGCCGTTGGCTGATTAAACAATCATTGGCCTTTTAAATGCATTTGTGAAAAGAGGATTATTGATTTGCTTCTATTTTATTAGGTGTTTTGTGGTCTCATTTTGTATTTTCATTTTGTGAACTGCCCTGTGATCTTCAGTTGAAGGGTGCATACAAATTTTAATAATAATAATAATAATAATAATAATAATAAAGTCTTACCTCAAGCTGCAGGCGCTTCAGGTTGCGTTTTTCAGGTTACGGACCTGCCATAACCCGGAAGTACCAGAACAGGTTACTTCGAGGTTTCAGCGGTCGCACATGTGAAGAAGCGCTAAATTGCGCTTTGCGCATGCGCAGAAGCACTGAATCACAACCCATGTGTGCGCAGACGTGCCACTGCGGGTTGTGAACGCAACGGGTTGTGAACGTGCATACTGCACGGATCACGTTCGCAACCCGAGCATCCACTGTAATAATAATAGCAGCAATAATAATAATAACAATATTATTTGGGTCAGTGCTTCCTGAGCCACTTTCCCCCATGTCTACCACATACATCAGACACTGTAGATCTTATCATTCTGCACCTTCTCCGAATGTCTGGCGCTGACCCCCATTTCCGCCTCCCGTTCTTCAGGGGGCCATTGTGGCAGTGACCGGGGACGGGGTGAACGACTCGCCCGCCTTGAAGAAGGCCGACATTGGCATCGCCATGGGAATCGCCGGCTCCGACGTCTCCAAGCAGGCTGCGGACATGATCCTCCTGGACGACAACTTCGCCTCCATCGTTACAGGGGTGGAGGAAGGTGGGTGGAAGGGGTGCCGGGTCGAGCCAGGAGGCCCTGCTGCCCCTCCTTCGCCCGTCCCTCTAAACCCCTCGCCCCATATGTGCCTACCCAACTGATTTATCTGTTTTGTTTAGGCAAGCCTGCCCAGGCGTGTAGAACTGCTAGTGTATGTTTTCATTCATTTTTAGTTTGTCGCTGATTTTGTCTTTTGAATGTTTTAAAGAGCTGCTTTTACTGGTGATTTTATTATTTCATTATCTTTGTAAACCACTTTGACGGTGGTTTGTTTGTTTTTACAATTAAGAGGTGTATAAATTTTATGAAACAAACAAACGACTGGTGCCTCCATCGTTTGCCTGGCAGGTCGCCTGATCTTTGACAACCTGAAGAAGTCCATTGCCTACACCCTGACCAGCAACATTCCAGAGATCACCCCTTTCCTGCTCTTCATCATCGCCAACATCCCTCTTCCCCTGGGCACCGTCACCATCCTCTGCATCGACCTGGGCACTGACATGGTGAGCGTCACCAGGGCCAGGGAGGGGGGCAGCAGACTAAGAAAGTTGCATTTAAACAAAATCTTGTTGTCAGGGGCTCAGGAGCAGAGGGGCAGGAAAGGGAGGGATTAGAGACCGATGGGGAGGAATCCGAGGGAGAAGTTAGCGATGATAGCCGACCGAGGTCTCTAAGTCTCTCCAGCGAATCGGAGGATTCACAGAAAGGGGCTCCCGTGGGCAGAGCTAGGGGGTTGCCAAAGGGAACACCCCAGGAAGGAGGGGCCAGAGGGGACTCAGAGAGCAGCAGCTGGAAATCGGGACCAGCTTCCCCACCGGAGAGCAGTAGGGGGGAGGAGTCCCAGGCATCGGCACCAGGCAGCTCTCCGTCAGCGGAAGGACATGAGTCGGGGTTGGCCACGCCTGTGTCAGAGAGCGAGGAAACGGTCGAAAGGAGGGTCGGAAACAGCGCGCGCGCGCCAAGTTCAAATGTACAAGAGGGTGGCGCAATGAGCAGCCCGGAGAGGGAGCCAGGTCCTAAAGCCCGCCGAAAGGAGGGGGAGGAGTCCGAGGGGTCCGCATCCGAAGCGTCCAGGCAGGAAGGGACCCCGGGGGGTGGTAGGACCCAGAGGCGAAAGGAGAGACGCAAGAGGTGGGGTAAGGCTAGAGTCTTAAGCTGGTGTACAGGGGGCGGAGACTCAGATGGAGCTTCGCTGATCTAGGGTCTAGACGTAGAGACGCACGCTAGGGTTTGGAAATGGAAACTATATTTCAATAAAGACTTTTGTACAGTTCTTCTGGCTAGCGTTGGTCCTCTGTGAGCTGGGACCTGGAGGCAGTCCCTGACACTTGTGATCCATTAGCCAATGAAAGGCGGTACAGTTCTATACATCATCTGAATCGGTGGTTCCCAGAGTGGGCAGCATATACAGCATATATTTCATAGTAGCTCATTCCAGTCATCCACGAAACTCTGAAATCGAACGCTAGAGCTTGCAGAGGTTCGGGGGTGGGCAAGATCCTGCTCAAATGCCGACCCTGCAAAAAACCCTGTGTGGGTTTTCAGTCAAGAGCACCTCTCCCACAAACATGAGGATCATCCCCAAAATATTAGCAGTGGGGAAATGGAGCTGGAGCCCCTGCACAGCCTTCTTTCTCTTTCCAGTTCTTGCTGCCCCACTGAAATTTGGACCCCGCTGCTCCTTCTCCCTTAGGTGCCGGCCATCTCCCTGGCTTACGAGGCTGCGGAGAGTGACATCATGAAGAGGCAGCCGAGGAACCCCAAGACGGACAAGCTGGTGAACGAGCGTCTCATCAGCATGGCCTACGGGCAGATCGGTGAGGGGCTCCCACCCCCAGCAGCCTGGCACAAAGCACCCAGTTTCCAGCCCACAGATTGGGCAATAAGAAGGGGAGCGCTGTAGATGCCACCAGGCCACTGTGGTTAGAGTATAGGGCTAGCACCGGGGAGAGACCTGGGTTCGAATCCCCACTCGGCCCTGAAGTTTCCTGGGTGTGAACTTGGCCAGTCACTGCCTCTCCCAGCCTGACCTACCTCACCAGGTTGTTGTTGTTGTGGGGACTAAATGGGGGGGGAGAACTACACACTTCACCTTGAGCTACTTGGAGGGAAAAGGGCGAGGTATGAATGTCATAAATCAGTGGTTCCCAATTAGCTAAGCGTGGCAGATCCCCTGTTTTTTAAAAGCCAAGCCATGGACGCCATACTTTTGAAAAGAAAAAGAAAATTGATATCTCTGTGGTAGCCACAGACCACCCTGCTGGGGTCTGCAGATCACCAACTTGGAACCACTGTCCTAAATCAATATTGCAGATGGGGCACTACAGAGACAGAGACAGCCGCCAGTAATACAACAACGTGATGTCATAAAAAGCATAATATCACTAGAACGTAACACTATGACCAAGCTGTTAATTCGGCATCTATCAACATTTAAGCAAAATAGGGTAGGTCAAGAAAAAGAGAGTCCAGGGACTCCACACCTGAAAGGAGCCCCAAAGCTGGATACCACCTTCGCAGGCTGTGATTTAGCTGATTCCTACATTGCAGAGGAAAGGGATGTGGGTGGCGCTGTGGGTTAAACCACTGAGCCTAGGGCCTGCCAATGAGAAGGTCAGCGTTTCGAATCCCCACGACGGGGTGAGCTCCCGTTGCTCAGTCCCTGCTCCTGCCAACCTAGCAGTTCGAAAGCACCTCAAAGTGCAAGTAGATCAATAGGTCCCGCTCCGGTGGGAAGGTAAACGGCATTTCTGTGCGCTGCTCTGGTTCGCCAGAAGCGGCTTAGTCATGCTGGCCACATGACCCGGAAGCTGTACGCCGGCTCCCATGGCCAGAAAAGCAAGATGAGTGCTGCAACCCCAGAGTCAGTCATGACTGGACCTACATTGCATAGGTGGTTGGACTAGATGACTCTGGGAGTCCCTCCAAATCTATAGTTCTGTGCTTCTATGAACGTCCACACATACACAACCCACCACACACACACAGAGAGAATTTTATGCCTAGCCCAAAACTTGTCCAGCTTTTTCGAGTTCCTTATTAACTTGAATTCTCTTAATGATTTGTTTTTATATTTTTCATGTGAACTCCTTACTCTGGGTCCCTAGGGCTTGCTATGGGGAGGCAGGTGGAAACCACCCCCCGCCCCATGGCAAACACAGACAGCCTCTCTCTCTCCTGCTGCCTCCGTCTTCCCCTTCTGCAGATTCTATCCTGGCCCAGAAGGGGCAGGCCAGCCATTGAGGTCCCCCTTGCGCTTCCTGCTGGCAGAGCTTTGCTCAGGTGCCCCTCAGGAGAAATGACTTCCTCCCTCCCTCCCTCTCCCCCCAGGTATGATCCAGGCCCTCGGGGGCTTCTTCACTTATTTTGTCATCCTGGCTGAAAATGGCTTCCTCCCCTCCACCCTGCTGGGCATCCGCTTGGACTGGGACGACCGCTCCAAAAACGACCTGGAAGACAGCTATGGGCAGGAGTGGGTGAGTGGGGGGCCCTCTTCTTGTTGAGGGGGGCTCTGCATGGAGATGCAACATCATCCCTCTTCCTCATTTTTAAGATTTTTTCTTTTAATACAGCAGCGTTGACATCATAGCTTAGAGGTCCCGGGCCCTAAGGAAGTCAGACTATCCTCCCCCAGGGCCAGGGCCTTCTCAGTGGTGGCTCCGACCTGGTGGAATGCTCTGTCCCAGGGCCCTGCAGGATTTAACCTCCTTCTGCCGGGCCTGTAAGACAGAGCTATTCCGCTTGGCCTTTAATTTGAATTCAGCCTGATCTTTTACTCCCCTTCCTTCCCTTTTTATGAAGATTCCCCGCTCTGGGATCCCACAGCTCATTCTCCCCTGGTCTCCTCGCTGGCCCAAATAGGACTAATTTAGCCAACTAGCCCTGGTGACCATCTAATGTTTATTGGATGGATTTCCCCCCTAAACTGATTTTTGAATCCTGAATTTATTGTTATTCATGTTTTATATTGTATTTTATGCTGTTTTTTGTTGCATCAATTAAGTGTTTTAAATTTGTTGTTAGCTGCCCTGAGCTTGGTTTTTTGAACCAGGAAGGGCGGGGTATAAATAAAAAATTATTACTATTATTATTATTATTATTATCCTGGAGCTCCCTGCCTATTGAGACCAGGCAGCTGCCTCCCTCTAGTCTTTTTCTCACCTGCTAGAAATATTTTTGTTTAAGCATGTCCAGATGTATAGAAAGTCGATGGCATGTTTTAATCTGTTTTTCGTCTGTTGTTATTTTTAACTTTTTGAAACTTTTAAATCACAGTTGTTGATTTTTTTATAGTGATGGTTTTATTGGTTTATCCTCTTTGGCGAGAGAGTTGGGTGGCCCCCCGTCGGGTGTTTTTGAGCTGCGCTTCCCGCATTGCAGGGGGAGTTTGAACCAGGTGAGCCCACAGTTCTGTGGTTCTCTCTCTCTCCGCAGACCTACGAGCAGCGGAAGGTGGTGGAGTTCACCTGCCACACGGCCTTCTTCGCCAGCATCGTGGTGGTGCAGTGGGCCGACCTCATCATCTGCAAGACCAGGAGGAACTCGGTCTTCCAGCAAGGCATGAAGTAAGTCCCGGACTCACCCAAAAATAGATACGCCTCTGAACTTGGAGGTTCCATGTACCTCTCCTGGGATGCGGGTGGCGCTGTGGTCTAAACCACAGAGCCTCTTAGGCTTGCCGATCAGAAGGTCGGCGGTTCGAATCCCCGCGACGGGGTGAGCTCCCATTGCTCATTCCCAGCTCCTGCCAACCTAGCAGTTCAAAAGCACACCAGTGCAAGTAGATAAATAGGGACCGCTCCGGCGGGAAGGTAAACGGCGTTTCCGTGCGCTGCTTTGGTTCGCCAGAAGCGGCTTAGTCCTGCTGGCCACATGACCCGGAAGCTGTACACCGGCTTCCTCGGCCAGTAAAGCAAGATGAGCGCCACAACCCCAGAGTTGGCCACAACTGTACCTAATGGTCAGGGGTCCCTTTACCTTTTTAATGACAGTAAAGAATCATCTCAAAACTTGTTCTGTAAACAAGTGCTTGCCAGAGAGCAGAGGCAGCCCCATGCTTCGTCCCCACCCAAACAATATTTTGCTACTCGCATTCATTTCAGCCACAAATCTTTAAACACCCTAAATTAATATAGCACATCTGACAGCAAAAACTCAGGGTGTTGTATGTTTCAAAGGGGACGCGGGTGGCGCTGTGGTCTAAACCACTGAGCCTTGGGCTTGCTGATTGGAAGGTCGGCAGTTTGAATCCCCCCGACAGGGTGAGCTCCCATTGCTCGGTCCCTGCTCCTGCCAACCTAGCAGTTTGAAAGCACGTCAAAGTGCAAGTAGATAAATAGGTACCGTTCCGGCGGGAAGGTAAACGGCGTTTCCGTGCACTCTGGTTTCCGTCACAGTGTTCCGTTGCGCCAGAAACGGTTTAGTCCTTCTGGCCACATGACCTGGAAAGCTGTCTGTGAACAAAGACCAGATCCCTCGGCCTGAAATTGAGATGAGCGCCACAACCCCAGAGTTGCTTTGGATTGGACTTAACCATCCAGGGGTCCTTTAGCTAAGGTAAAGGGACCCCTGACCATTAGGTCCAGTCGTGGCCGACTCTGGGGTTGCGGCGCTCATCTCGCTTTATTGGCTGAGGGAGCCGGCGTACAGCTTCCGGGTCATGTGGCCAGCAGGACTAAGCCACTTCTGGCGAACCAGAGCAGCGCACAGAAATGCCGTTTACCTTCCCGCCAGAGCGCTACCTATTTATCTACTTGCACTTTGACGTGCTTTCGAACTGCTAGGTTGGCAGGAGCAGGGACTGAGCAAAGGGAGCTCACCCCATCACAGGGATTCGAACCGCTGACCTTCTGATCGGCAAGCCCTAGGCTCTGTGGTTTAACCCACAGCACCACCCGTGTCCCGTACCTTTTCTTTTTTTACCCTGGTTCATAGCCAACTAATCCCTGATTATAGAAACCTAGAACTGTGAAGTTGTAAGGGACCCCCAGCGGTTATCCAGTCCACCCCCCTGCAATGCAGGACTTGCAACTAAAGCACTCCTGACAGGTGACCATCCATCGGAATATAGGCAACTTCCTTATCCTGAGTCACACCCTTGCTATGCATCGAGCTCAGAATGGTCTGCACTGACTGGCAGCAGCCAAGGAAGGTCTTTGGGGCTTCAGGCAGCTTCTTGCGCTATACCTACACAGATGTGAGCAGGAGCAAGCTGGAGGGTGGAGCGGGCCCCTAGTGGTCCTCAGTCCTCCTGAGTTCCTTCCTTGTGACCCCCACCTCACCCTCCTCTCTCTTTTCCCCTCCAGGAACAAGATCCTGATCTTCGGCCTCCTGGAAGAGACAGCCTTGGCCGCTTTCCTCTCCTACTGCCCTGGGATGGGGGTGGCTTTGCGCATGTACCCACTCAAGTAAGCCCCCTGTCCAGACCTGGTGGGGTTGGATCAGCGGGTGAGGGGGGGGCTTTGTCTCTGCCCCTTAGCCCTCTCTAGAGCAGAGCTCAGGCTTGTGGGGTTTTCTAGGGCCCATTTATTTATTTATTTATTTATTTATTTATTTATTTATTTATTTGCACAAATATTCGTATACCACTGCGTCATCAAAAAATGCCTCCAAGTGGTTTAAAATGCAAAACCACACAATAAAATCCATTTTTAAAAAATTAACAACAGACATCAATGAACAACCGTGGGAAAATGTCTTCTTAAGCACCAGCGTTAGGTCCTGGAGGAATAGAAAATGTTTTCAGCCGGCATTTAAGATGTTAAAGACGGAAGGCGTGCCTGCTTAATCTCTAGTGGCAGGGAGTTCCACAGGGCCAGGCTGATGACGGTACTAAAAGGCCCGTTCCCCCCTCGTCGCCAAATGAGCCTCACGCCATACAAACGTTCGGAGAAATTTGCGCAGAAGTGGTAACAAATTCCCGTGGAAAATTCACAAACTGATGTGGAAGGAGCTGAATTTTAAGATTGGCCGGAGGAGAAAGTGAGAGGCCTTGGAAACTGGCAGATTTGCCCGTCTCCCGTCCTGCACTGTGCTCAGGAGCTAAATCCTCGGCTGGGCCCACTTCTGCCCACTAATCCCTTTAAGAGCCAAGTTCTTGAGGCGGCCCCATTTGCCAAGCTCTGGCAAGGCCTCAGCGCCAGGAGGGGGCAGCTTGGCAGCTGCTGATCAGAGAAAGCAGAGAGAAAAGCTCCTCTCCGTCTCTCGTGATAACACTGGAACTCACGGGCGCCCATGGAAGCTGAAGGATGGAAGTCCAGGGCAGCTAAAATAAATTCCTTCTCCATCTCATGTGCGGTGGAACTCCCTCTCGCAGGAAATAATAATAATAATAATAATAATAATAATAATAATAATAATTTATACCCCACCGTCCCCGGCCAGACCCAGGCTCAGGGTGGCTAACACCAATAAAATAAAATCACAGTAAAAACATAATAGGGGGGAAAGAGAGGGAGGGGGGAAAAACCCAATTTAAAATACAGGTTAAAATGCAATTTAAAATGCAGCCTCGTTTTAAAAGTAGCCCGTAGATCAAGACCGTAAGGGGAGGGAAGCATAAGGGTCAGACTGAGTCCAAACCAAAGGCCAGGCGGAACAGCTCTGTCTTGCAGGCCCTGCGGAAAGATGTCAAGTCCCGCAGGGCCCTGGTCTCTTGGGACAGAGCGTTCCACCAAGTCGGGGCCAGTACTGAAAAGGCCCTGGCCCTAGCCGAGACCAATCTAACCACCTTGCGACCTCCAAAGTGTTGTCATTTGTGGACCATAAGGTCCTCCGCGGGGCATACAGAGAGAGGCGGTCCCGTAGGGACGTGGGTCCCAGGCTGAGATAGTGATGGCACCGAAAGAGGATTAGAGGCTGGGGAAGGCTGCCTGAGCCGCTTCAAAAAATGGGGGGGGGGGGGAATGGGATGTGATTTATAACGAATTGAAAAAACTATTTAAATATACCTTCCCCAAAAAAACCGGAAGCCTTTTTGCTGGGGTTGATAGGAGATGAAATAAGAAAAGCAGATCAGAGACTATTTATGAATGCTACGACTGCCGCCAGAATCTTGGTAGCCCAAAAATGGAAAACTCAGGAAATACCAACACTAATGGAGGGGCAGACAAAAATGGTTGAATATGCAGAATTAGCAAAACTGATCCACAGGATCCGTAACCAAGAGGAAGCAAAGTTCAAAAATGAATGGAGTAAATTCGTTGAGTATATAAGTAATAACTGTACAAGTTTAAAGACTGTAGTAGGATTAAAATAAATTTTGTGTATAGGATGCTACTAAGAACCTGCGAAAAAAGAGAAAATTCAGTATGAAAGCCTGTTGGAGGGAGGGAGGGAGGGAGGGAAGTCTGTGCACGATAGAACGTTTAGAAAATAAGTAGACATATGATTGTTGAATTTTAGAGTATTTATTTTGTTTGTGTATGTTAAAGAAAACTCAATAAAAAGCATTTGGAAGAAAAAACCAAAGCGCTTCTCTCCCTCCCTCCCTCTCTCCTCTCCAGGGTGACCTGGTGGTTCTGCGCTTTCCCGTACAGCCTCCTCATTTTCATCTACGACGAAGTCAGGAAGCTCCTCATACGCCGCTACCCTGGTGGTGAGTGTCTCGTCCTGGACCCTCCACCCAAAAAAAGGATGTGCAGGGCTTCCCTCACAGACCCGCCAGTTGGCCGCCGTGAGAATGGGAGGCCGGACTGGATGGGACCCCTTCTTAGGCTCCGATGGGCAAATGGCGGGAGGATGAATCGACTGGCAGCTACTAGCCACAATGGCTACGTCCTCCGTCCTCTGTCGGAGGCAGGGCACCTCTGAATGCCAGGGAACGCTCATGTGCTGGTCCCGTGGGTTACCCAAGAGGCGAGGTCCAAGTCCGGTCCGTGGTCAAAGGTGCAACGGGAGGCAGTCCGTAGTAGCTGAAGCTGGGTGCAGGGCTGGGAGTCGGGTGACGTCAGGAACAGGCATGCAAGTGTTGTAAACAAAAATTGCCCTTTTCCCTTACGGGGTATCCAAGAGCCCATATAGAGTCCTTACATAGGTTCCCTATTGGTAGGAGAAAATAACAGAGGCCAGCCGGAGAATATTGACAAGCAAAGCAGCTAGTAAGCCTGATCTTTATTGATCTGTTGCAACAGGGTGCTCCCCTCACACACCGGAAAGGAGGAGGACCCAGAAAAATGGCGCGCAAGGCCTTATAAAAACTTTTGAAATTGCCACCCTATAGATCAAGACCACCCCCAGAAACATCATACATACATCACAGGAGGGGTGTAACCTAAGACCACCCCTCAAATACATCACACCTACATCACAGAAAAGGCGGTCTAAAACAGAAATTTGAATACTGTTTTTCTCCTGTTGTTGTTTATCTCCTGTCTGGCAGGTTACTTGATTGGATTGCCTGGGGAGCCTGGTCAGTCTTTTGTAGTGATAAATCCTTATTTCCTGGGCCAGGTCACAGGCTCACACCCTATTCAAACACAGACATACCCTTAAGACAGGATTTGTGAAGGAAAAGACAATGGGGAGGCTTTTCCAGTTTGACCTTGCAGAGAAAAGATTTGCTCAGTTTAGGAATGGTTCCAGGTTGGCCTTCCTGTGCTGATCTATGTATGTGCTTGGTTGGTACACTTATGAACATTACCATATATCTAAAACCATAAAATTTCTATCACACAAGCCGGGAGCCAGGGCGGGTCAGGAGCTCAGGCAGGGAAGCAGGACAGGGTCCAGGCAGGAACTGGCAACCAACAATGTTGCTCCCACAACCTGGGACTGGGGCTGGCCGGCTTTTATCTGCCCCGAGGCATAGGGCGGCCCCGATCCTCAGGTGACTCGCCTCACCTGGCCTGGAGGCGAGCACTCCTCCTGCGGAAACTTAGTTCCCTCCGCCTCTCTGCCCTGAGCCTCTGCAGCTCAGGAGAGGCTGGAGGGTGACCGGACCCAGAGGCAACCTCAGCTTCCCCTGATGGGGCTGAGAGTGGGGCACCTGCAGGCAATGGGTCCTCCATCACCTCAGGAACCAGAGCAGACTCAGCTGGTGCCTGCACCTGAGGAACCAGCACAGGTGAGGACCCTTCAGGCTCAGGCCCCAGCCCCGGCTCAGCTGGTTCTGGAGGTGGGGACTCCTGTGCAGGCTGGGATTCCTCAGGTTCAGCCTCCGAGTCCGAATCCCAGGCCATCACACCTCAAGTTGGCTTGATCCAGTGGCCAGGCACTCCCTATGGGGGGCTCCTGTAGCAGCAGAACCTCCATGCCCAGTGGCAGTCTGCCCTGAAAATCAAGATAATGGGGGGACACAAATGGAGAGGTGCCCTTGCCCTCGGGTCCTGCCAGTGGATTTCCCGCTGGTTGGCCCCTGTGGGAGCAGGAGTCTCCCTTGGGCCTGATCCAGCGGCTCTTTGGACGTTCCTATGGAGCCTCCAGCTCCAGAGGCAGTCTATCTTGATTCCTGGGTTCTCAGGGGCTATTTGGCCACTGTGGCCCGGGGCTGTGGGGCAAAGGGGTCTCCTTTGGCCTGATCCAGCCGCTGCAACACCCTCCTCATGTTCTCATGCAAGTGGATCTTTTCCCAACTCAACCGTCTGTTCCAGACGGTTTCATGTTTAATAGGTTATTGTATTTTAATATTCCGTTGGAAGCCCCCCAGAGTGGCTGGAGAAACCCGGCCAGATGGGCGGGGTATAAATAAATTATTATTATTATTATTATTATTATTATTATTATTATTATTATTATT
>JAXCMG010000055.1:5922734-5991700 GCA_034642415.1 Podarcis siculus | reverse complement strand
TTATTATTATTATTATTATTATTATTATTATTATTATTATTATTATTCCACACACACTAACTCTTGTCTCTCTCTCTCCCCCCCCCTTCCTTTCCCAGGCTGGGTGGAAAAGGAGACCTACTACTAAAGGCAGCAAGCCACCCCCCCTTACAACCTGTAGTCAAAAGCCAGACGATGTAGTTGGAAAGAGGCAATAAAAGTTAATTTAACCTGTTCTCCAGGCCTCACCTTTGCTGTCCCTTCGGAAGAGGAGACCCTCGTGGGGCCAGGAAAAGCGGAGGGGGGGGTGTCTCACACTTCTTGCAGGCTGGAAGTGGGGGCTGCGGAGGCAAATAAAAATAATCTGGCAGGTGTCGTGTTTGGGGCCCCAGCGAGGGGCCTGTTGAAACCCAGTGGGTGGGGAGCTCATCGAATCCTAGAGTTGCAAGGGACCCCCAAAGGTCATCTATCCCAACCCCTAGCAACGCAGGAATCACAGCTCCTGATTCCGTTCCCTGGGCAGGCTAGCTGTATCCCAGGTGAATGCAGAGCAGCGTGTGCCTTTGCCCCCTGCTCCCCCCCCCCGCCTGCCAGCTGCCGTTGGCCCCAGACCCGTTCCTAACTGCCCCAGGTGCTAATGGCACAGAAAGGGGATCTGGGCAGCTGGTATAAAAATAAGACTCTGGATCAGCAGAAAGGGCCGAAATAGTGTCAGAGCTCACTTAAGCTGCAGGGCCCCGAGGCGGCATTTGTGGCTGATTAAAATAACAGCAGCTGTCCCCGGCCAAGTGCTGCAGCGAGGGTTAAAAATAGCCCCAGCCAAGGCATCACTGGCCTTAGGGGCCACTGCAGGATGGAACGGAGGAGGCGGCAGCAGCAGCAGCAGCGGCCCTGGACAGGTCCAGGCATCTGGGCTGCACTCCGCGTGGTTCCCTTAAGACATTGTGCGGGGATGGACTGGATGAGCTTTGGGGGCTCTTCACACACCACCACCGTTGTGTGATTCCAAGGAAGAGGAAAACCTCTCCTTACATGGCAGGTGCTGTTTCTGAAACCCTCGAGAGCCACCTGCCAGTCAGTGCAGACAACATGAAGCTATGTGGGACAGATTCCCACTCTCCCTGAAACCTTTTCCTTGTGGCAACAGGGGGGGTGTAGCTGTGACAGCCACAAAGACAAAGGCCCTCTGTTGGCATGTGTGTGTGTTTGTCTCCTTCTGTTCCAAGGTACGTGTGCCCCCACCCAGCACAGAAACAATTAAAATCCTGATAATGAGGTACAGAGGGGGGTTGCATCATTTGCAGAGCTGCAAACGGAATTGTTATTTATTACGTTCCATTCTTGCATATCTCTGGGGAAAGCATTCCGCAATCAGGGAGCCACCATTGAAAAGGCCCACCTTCATCCTGCAAACCCTCTGGGCCTGTCTGGAGAATTAAGTAAGGCCTGGGACCTGCCCCCCCCCAAAGGTGGCAATGATCAGGAGTCCAACCAAGGTGTTTCAGCACAGCTACTGGAAACGGACAAATGGCCCCAGGTACAATCGACAACAATGAGGTCTAGCAACATGCGTGACAGGTTTTAAAGAAAAGCAGTAAACCCTGTGCATTCTACAGAAGGTGTCACTGTGGCCAGAGTGTTTGCACTGTGCAAAGCATCTCCCACCCGAGTGATTCGATTTCTCAGAATTAGAGAGGTGAATCTAGCCCTGGAATGCAGGAGTCACAGTTTACCAGCTCTCGAACGCAGGCCTTTGTCTGCTAAGACTGAAACGCGTCTGTTGTCTTCAAAACAGCAGGAGAAGGAATTGCAGGAGCAGCCAGGGGCCTCCAGCGAGAGAGGAGGAGGAGGCTGAAATGCAAAACACACAAAACACACTTATTCCACACAAGCCAAGAGCCCCTCGCAAAGGGGGCTATTAATCAGGAATGGCAGGTGGATATTGGCAAACACCAGTGCAGGGAAGAGTTCGTTCCCCAGGCTAATAACAAGACTGGCCAGGAGAGCTAGGGAATGTGGCAAGCTAAGACAGGCAGGCGTGGCCAGAATCAGCAGTCAGCATGTGGTCAGGAACAAACTGTGACCGAACCTTGCAGGCAAACATCAGCATAAATATTTGTACACCCCAATCTCTGAGTGGTGAGAGATTCCAGGGGTCCCGGCGCTTACTCAGGTTCAGTTTCCTTGGAATGAGGTTCAGCGGAGACTGTGGTGTCTTTAGAATATCTGGTTTTCTTTACATATATATGCCACCCAAGCGCAAGATGGAGAGGCTTCCTCCTCCAGGAAACACAACCCCACTTCTGACACCAGTGTTGCGCACCGGCCCAGTCTCTGAGCAGCGAGAAAGTTCAGGGGTTCCAGTTGCTTACCGGGTTCAGTTTCTTTGCAGTGAGGGACAGTGTGTGGTGCCTTTAGGATACACGGTTTTATTTGCACATATATACAACCTGAGCACAGGGTGGAGGGGCTCACAGCATCAACACCCGAAAAGATCTCGCTTCTCCATTAGTCTCTGCTTTGGGGCAAACAGGTCTCTGGGTCTCCCGCTTCCAGCCTGCTCTCTGCTCAACTCTCATACACACAACACTGACTATCATTCTCCTACTCAGCAGGTAGGTGGGTGGAGGGTGGGGGCAGGGGAGGAGAAAGACCCACCCATTTTAAAGCCACCTGAGTTGGTGGCGTTCACTACAGCTAGAGGCAGCTATGCTTCTGAATGCCCTGTTGCAAGGTAAAGGTAAAGGGACCCCTGACCATTAGGTCCAGTTGTGACTGACTCTGGGGTTGCGGCACTCATCTCGCTTTATTGGCCGAGGGAGCCAGTGTACAGCTTCCGGGTCATGTGGCCAGCAGGACTAAGCCGCTTCTGGCGAACCAGAGCAGCGCACGGAAACGCCGTTTACCTTCCCGCCGGAGCGGGACCTATTTATCTACTTGCACTTTGATGTGCTTTTGAACTGCTAGGTTGGCAGGAGCAGGGATCGAGCAACGGGAGCTCACCCTGTCGCGGGGATTCGAACCACCCACCTTCTGATTGGCAAGCCCTAGGCTCTGTGGTGTAACCCACAGCTCCACCCGTGTCCCTTGTGTAGCCTTTACCCTAAGCATAAAAGTAAGATTCTGGTCCTCATGGTTCTGAATTAAGGGTTGATTTAAACAGGCACTTCCGAAGCTGCCTTTTCCCCAAGTTTGGTCCATCTGGCTCAGTCCTGCCTGCCCACACTGGTTGGCAGCAGTGGCTCTGCACCTGGGACACTCTGTGTGGAAAAGCCACACACCCCAGGCCCACCGACTCTCCAGTCCCCACCCCAAAAAACAAATCCACTTTGGGTACAAGATGTGCTCTGCAGGCAGGGAGGGGCGGGGGGGGGCATCTTCCAGGAGCTCTGGAGGTGCTGACTGTGGTGAGCCCAAAATAGAGAAGGTGGCGGGTGGGCCTGCGAGGCAGAGCGAAGGTAGAGGGAGAGAGAAGGAGCTGGGCGGGAGGGGGCCTTGCTCAGGTTTCGTTTGCTGGAGGGGCTTAAATATCCACCTGGGGTTAAAAATAAGGATGCCTGGGCTCCTGCAGGTCATTTGAAACCAGCCTTGGCTCTGCAAGGTGTGGGGGGGCAGAGGGGGTGACAAATTTGGGGAGGGGGTTGGATGAAGGGCCTGGAGCCTGCCGGGTGGGTGAGTGGGTGGGTGGGTGCTGGACATTTCAGGGGGGGTATTATTTACTTTCTTTGGACGCTCTCTGTGACAGACACCCCTCCCCAACCCCCCCCCGCCCCAGATTCCTGTCTCAGGAATTTATTGATGGATTGGTTTCATAATACGTATAAACCTCTTCATTTTTTAAAAAAATCAACCCTCAAAGCAATTCACAAAAAGAGTAAAACAGTGAAATGGTCAATTTGAAAAACAGCTAGAAGCAAGTAATTTAAAAACATAAAAAATAAATTTAAGCGTTGAAACACGTGACTGGATATAGGCTGTGCCTAAACAAAAATGTTTTCGCCATGCACCAAGAAGAGTACAGCAAAGAAGATGTCTGCCTGGTGTCCACAGGCTGGGAGTTCCAGAGGCTGCCTCACAAAAAGATCAGTTTCAAAGAAGCGTGGAACGAGGATTGTGATGTCTGCAGGTTGCAGGTGGCAAGGCGATCTTGCAGGTGGACCAGTCCCAAGCAGGTGAGGGGTTTGCAGACAAACCCCTTGAACTTGGGTGGCAGTTCTGGGAAATGGGAGTTGCCTGTCCAGCAAGCTGCCTGATCTTGCAAGAAAAGGGTTTGGCATACGAACACCTTGAACCTGGCCTGACATGGCACATGCATCACACATATCTGGAGAAGGTGCTCACAACAACTATTTAAAGCATGCAAAAAAAATTAAGATGCAACAATAAGCTAAAAAAAAATAAGGTTAAAGCACATGTCAGCATCCCTACATATCTAGGCAGGCTTGCCTAACAAGAATGTTTTTAGCAGAAGCAGTACAGTGAAGGCGCATGGATGGTGTCAAGAGGCAGGGAGTTCCAAAGTCTCGGTGCTGCCACTAAAAGAGTGATTTCTTACGAATGCAGAACTAGTGCAGATCAAAGCAGTTGCGTGAGCACAGGTGAGCTAAGGCAATATTGCAAATTGCTCCCAAACTGTTAAGGGCTTTACATCCTATTCGTAACACCTTGAACTTTGTCCAGTATCACACATGTATTGCGCATGTCAGGATAAGGGCAGAGGAGGCCCCCCTCACGGGTCAGACCCACATAGGGGTGGGTTGGCCAGTGGGGTGCCCTCCAGAAGGGGCTGGACTCCAACAACCCCACGAGTCAACGTGGCCGTTCCCCAGGGAGGGGGAGGACGGAGTCAGGAGTCGGCTGCCCAACAAGCTGCCTGATCTTGCAAGAAAAGCTTTGGGTGGGGCTTAGGCGGCAACTAACCTGTGGCCTCCCAGGTGTCGCTCAACACCAGCTCCCATCCCCATCCCTGACCCCCTGGCTATGTGGGCTGGGGTCACCACGCTGGCCACCCCTGACTTTGAGGGACTCCACCACCTAGCTTTCAGGAGGGGCTCCTCTGCCCCCTCCCTGCAGATGCTGCCGGCAGGGTTGAACCTAAGTTTTTCTGCTTGTGAGGCAGGTGCTGCACCATGGAACTATGGCCCGCCCCTGCTGGCTGTGCATCACAAAGCGTCACTCTTCCTGTCCAGCCCAGCGCCAGGCGTCAATCAACGCGGCGGCTGGGTGCAAAGAGGAACAGGCGAGGGCCAGACGCAGTCAGCTCCCTGCGTTTAGACCTTTGATTTATGGCGCCCTGGATTCCCAGGCCCGGCGGGCTCCTTGTGCTGCTCCGTCTCCCGTCCACTGAGGGCCTCCAAGTCGCGGCATCCTGCTCTCTTAAGGACCACAGAAGAGGCCGGCGCAGAATTAGTCTGCATTGTCTATCTGTGGCTTGCAGCCAGACTGGCTGTCACCAGACGATGGGGAGAAATGCGGGGCGTTTTTCTTAGCGTCCAGTTTAAGAAGTCCTTGCATATTTCATCGACTCATTCGGTACAAACAACGGTACCTAAGAGCCTGTCGGATCAGGCCAAAGGGGACCCATCTAGCCACCTGTTCTCTCAGTGCCTGTGGGAAACCCATGAACAGGATTCGAACACAAGAGCGACTCTTGCCTCCTGTGCCTCCTGCAGCAAATGGCATTCAGAAGCATGGCTGCCTCCGACTGTGGTTAAGAGCCTTCGATAGCCCTCTCCTCCTCCACGAATTTGTCCAATCCTCTTTTAAATGAATGAATTTTATTATTTCGGTCACAGACCAGTTCCAGCCCACATACAATATCAAGGAAGTCATAAAACACAATTGTTGTTTAGTCGTTTAGTCGTGTCTGCCTCTTCATGACCCCCTGGACCAGAGCACGCCAGGCACTCCTCCTTCCACTGCCTCCCACAGTTTGGTCAAACTCATGCTGGTCGCTTCGAGAACACTGTCCCACCATCTCGTGCTCTGTCGTCCCCTTCTCCTTGTGCCCTCCATCTTTCCCAACATCAGGGTCTTTTCCAGGGAATCTTCTCTTCTCATGAGGTGGCCAAAGTCTTGGAGCCTCGGCTTCAGGATCTGTCCTTCCAGTGAGCACTCAGGCTGATTTCCTTCAGAATGGAGAGGTTTGATCTTCTTGCAGTCCATGGGACTCTCAAGAGTCTCCTCCAGCACCAGAATTCAAAAGCATCCATTCTTTGGCGATCAGCCTTCTTGATGGTCCAGCTCTCACTTCCATACATCACTACTGGGAAAACCAGAGCTTGAACTATACGGACCTTTGTTGGCAAGGTGATGTCTCCATGCAATAAACTTCTATATGTCATTTCACTTTTAATTTGCATACCGCCTTCCTATATTGCAATACAGTGGTACCTCGGGTTACAAACACCTCGGGTTACAGACTCTGTAAGTACCTCAGGTTAAGAACTTTACCTCAGGATGAGAACAGAAATCGCACTCCAGTGGCACGGCAGCAGCAGCAGCAGGCCCCATTAGCTCAAGACTCAGAGGTCAGCAAACTTTTTCAGCAGGGAGCCGGTCCACTGTCCCTCAGACCTTGTGGGGGGCTGGACTATATTTTGGGGGGGAAATAAGAACAAATTCCTATGCCCCACAAATCACCCAGAGATGTATTTTAAATAAAATGACACATTCCACTCATGTAAAAACACATTAATTCCCGGACCGTCCGCAGGCCAGATTGAGAAGGCGATTGGGCCAGATCCGGCCCCTGGGCCTTAGGTTGCCTACACATGGCTAAAGTAGTACCTCAGGTTAAGAACGGACCTCCAGAACGAATTAAGTTTGAAACCAGAGGTACCACTGTTCACAAGGCCGTCTACAAGCTGAAGAAACAACAAAATAGACAAAGACCACACGCCTCAGAGCAATAACAATGTCACCTCTGCGAATTTGGTTTTATTTGGCACTGCTTGCCTATGTACAGCCATTCCTGATAGCCCTCTTTGCTTCTGCGGACACTAGATCCCCGTTCTCTGCATGGATCTTAGATGATCTGAAGTAAGATCTAGCCTTGCATTATGGATCTATAATGGCAAAACGCCACTCGGTTCGTTGCTTTGCTGCGTTGTGAAATGCTTTGATTGTTCAATAATTTCTCAATAAAGTCCCAAGCCGTGGGTGAGAGTGCCCACTGGGATGACATTTTGCCGCTTTGCACAGAAAGAACATGGAAAAGCAAAGCAATTTGCAGGTGCCACTTGCAGGAATGCCCACGGCGTGCCAGTGAGCCTTTGAAGCTGGTGCACCCCCTGGCTTTGCAGAAATAAAATGGATCGGGCCCTAATGCTTTGCCACGTTCTCAGATGGCAGAGCAAACAGGCACAGCTGTGAAATTGAGGGGGGTGTGGTGAAAGAAGGGGTGCTGGCCCCCAGCCACGCTTCTCCCCTCTCGCATCATCCCCCCTGCTGAGCACCCAGAAAGGCCCCCCTCCCTCGGAGAGAGAGAGGGAGAGAGAGAGAGGCTCATGGCTCTGTAATCTGAAGGCAGCTCCAGTTACCTTGGCATCTGCTGACATGCCAGCCTCCGTCTTGCAGACTGGGATGGGCGAGGGGAGCCAGAAAGAGATTACTTTTCCACCCTGATGAAATGGAAGGAATGGCCAGTGTGTGTGTGTGTGTGTGTGTGTGTGTGTGTGTGTGTGTGTGTTTTAAACGGAAAGAAATAGAGTTATGGAGTCGGGAACCCAAAGGCTCATCTAGTCCAACCCCCGGCAATGAAGAAATCACAACTGAAGGATCCCTGACAGATGGCCATTCAGTCTCCAATGAACTGGAGAGTTGAAAGGGACCCTGGGGCTCAGCTAGTCCAAGAAGACAGGCCTGGAATATAGGAACCAGAGGAATATAGGCTCCTTGTTTATTTATTTTTGTGTGCAAAAGAGGGGGATAATCTCAACACCCCTTTGCAGGGCTGAGATCCGGAAACTCGGATAAAGAGTCTCCTGTGAACTGGGTGGTCTCCTCTCTTAGTGAGACCAAATATTCACATTCTCTGTGCCGTCATTTCAGGCTCAAGTAACTGGTCAGGATAATTCGGGTTAATTCAAGTAATTTGGGTTAGGGAATTCAGTTTTTTTTAAATTTTCCACAAGTCGTACATTATTGATATTCATTCTTCTTATTGGTAATTTTCCAGTTTCATCTTTCTTTCTTTTTTCTAAACCACTTTGAGATTTGTTCATGTTTTGGCTATCAATTTGGTGTACAAATCTGATGGGGGGGTGAATAAATGAACAAAACAGAAACAGGAGAGGTAAATGGACGGTATCCGCTTTTTCTTCCCCCTTGTTCGAAATGGAAATCAATCTGGCGAATACGATAAACGTTCACCGCTCTTGCTGCTTTGCAGCCCACAAATACTGTGCAAATGATTACATTCCACTTGGAATAATGTAATGAAAATGTAAGTTACGTAATCAATTGCAATATTTTTCATTCCCCTTTCCAGCAGCTGCAAGTTGCAAATTTCATTCTTCCCAAAAAATAATTAAAAAAATTGAGGGGGAAATTGCAGAAATGTATTCTGGGGGGTGGTTTGGTCTGTATTTTCCCCAAAAAGTATGTGCGTGTTACATTGCAATCCTATGTGCATCTACTGAGAAGTGAATCCCATTGACCGAAAATTGTCCAAAGGTGCTGTCCCGCCACCACCCTCCAAAAAATGCTTTTATTTGCAGTTTCTCTGGATGCCTTTAAGTTGGGCGGCGATTCTAGGCGATACCAAGACCTGTTTCCTCTCCACGTGAGAAACCTGTGCCTTTTCCAGCAGGCCAACATTTCCCTCTCTCTGGCTCAACTGCCTGGGAAAAAACCGCAGTCCTCTAAGCCAAGCAGCTAGACCTCTTGAAGGCCTTCTCTCCGCCCCCCTCCAATGGGGCACAAGATGGCTTCCACCGCAGGAGGGCTGACTTCTCACTGCAGACGGTGGCTCTGTGTGGGGACGTCGTCCGTACAGTAGCCTCCCCTGACGCAAGCGAGAGGCGCTATCCAGCAGAGCGGATCCCTTTACGCCCCGGGCTGAGGACATTGTCCCTGAAACCTGGCATCCCTCCCCATGGAAGAAGTGACGTCAGCCGGCTGGAAGAAAGCGAGGAAGAGGAGGAGGAGGAGAAGGAGGCCGGTGGGGAGGAGAGGGGCTGCAGGGAGACCATTCTCAGAGCCGGACGCATCCCCAGCGCACAGCCTTATCCGACCACCTCCCGTGTAATTCAAGAACACCCAAAAGAGAGAGAGAGAGAGAGAGAAAGAGAGAGAGAGAGAGAGCCTTCCTTTCTGGGCCCCATACAGTATCTCCCCCCCCAAACCCAACGCTCTCTAATTTCCCTGCCATCCGCATAAGTCCATCTTGATTTACCTCCGACTCATCGTCTCTTATTTTTAGACCTCCTCCAAGCCTCCAGGCCTTCCCACCCGGCCTCACATACCTCCCCTCCGTCGTCCCCCCCCCCTTCCTTAATATGGCAATAAGGAGAGGCCGTCAGATATCAACCTCGGAGAGAGGGAGACCTGGCCAAGGTGAGGCCCTGGTAATAAACCAGAGGCAGGTGGTTCGGTCGGGCAGGTGAGGGTTCGGAGGCTCCCCGGACCGGGATGCAGGTGGCTGTTGTTCAGGGTGGGGCCCCTCCATCTCCCATATACATATATAGGCAGGGAGCAGAGGGGTGGGGTGTCTCTCGCGGGCAGTGCCAAATGCCTGGGGATAAGACAGCCCTCTGTCTCCGGGGCACCTCCCCTCCCGGCTGCTTTTATGGGCTGCCCGTTGGTCCCTGCCTTTGCTTTTGACGCCCCTCGCCCCTCGGAGAGGTTGTCGCCACCCTGACGGAGCCAGGGCCCCCCTCGGCCAACTCTCCAGGCTGCCTGCCTGTGTCAGCAAAGAACCCAGACGTCCTTGCCCCCCGGAGCCCCCTGCCCTGACAGCTGCCTTAAAGGCAAAGGCGGGAGAGGGGGAGGAAGAGGAGGAGAAGAGGGCCACCTCTCCTTCCGCAGCTGTCTTCCAGGGGCCGGGTTGACTTTCTGCGTTGCCGGGGGAAGGACGAAGGACTGGGAGCCCAGAGGGAAGTCTCCGCTATTCAGTCTCCTTCTCTCCTCCTTCAGTTTGGGGCTTCCTCTCCCGGGAAGGTCAGGCAGGATGAAGTGGCTTGGGGTGGCCCTTGTGGCCTTGCTGCTGGCCGCTTTTGGCCCGCTGGGCCGGGGTGAAGACGGGCTGGATTTCCCTGAGTACGACGGCATTGACCGGGTCATCAACGTCAACGCCAAGAACTACAAGAACGTCCTGAAGAAGTATGAGATCCTGGCTCTGCTGTACCACGAGCCCATCGGGGACGACAAAGCATCCCAGAAGCAGTTTGAGCTGGAGGAGCTGATCTTGGAGGTAACGACCAGGGATGTGATGGAGGGAGGCGGCCGGCAGGGGGAAACAGGTGCCCCCACCCCCCGGAAACTCTTGTCCCCAAACAGCCATTTAGCAAGGAAGGGCAGCAGGCAACTCAGGTTGTGGGAACGGGCGAGGGCAAGGAATTTCAGGAGCTTGGAGAACTCTGTGATTCCATCTCTGTGCTTTTAGGGCTTGGGCGGTGCAAGGGCTGGGGGCCAAAGGGGCAGGTGTCCCAGGCATATCATATTGGGGGGCATCCGTGCTGTAGATCGTGGGGGAGGCTACCCAAAAGCAGCTGCATTCAGCTGGTTTGCTGAGTCCTCTGATTCCTGCCGTGTTCTGTGGGAATTTCTGCCACGACGAAACCCAGCCTTCTCCTCTCTGCCCCCACACCTGTTCCCTCCCCGAACCCCAATGATGGGTTTGATGCAACCCCCCCCCCTCCGATCCCTGCCCTGAATCCGTCTCAGGGGAGGAGTGTGGATGTGTGGAAGGAGTTGTGGAAGATCAGGGGAGTGGGCAAAGAGGGGTTGTCCCTTGTGCCCTCCATAAATGGGGGCGCTCGGCTAAACCTTTGGGTCGGTTGTTGCTGGGGCTGTAATACTGGGGTCCGTGGAACGCCACTGCCTGACCCACCTTGCAAGGTTGTTGTGGGGATTCCACGAGGAAGAGGGAGAGCCGCACATGCCACCTGGAGCTCCGTGGAGAGAGAGAAAAATACAGGATGCAAATGCAATAAATATATAATCATAAATCTGGGTCGATCCAACAAGGAGGTTCTCCTCATTGTGCGTCTGCCTTGTGAATGGAAGGCAGGGGCAGAAAACCTCTTTTTTATTATTATTATTATTATTATTTCATAAGATTTATATGCTGTTTCATTGTTTATCATGGAAATGCTCAGGCAGTCCTTCCTGATGACCGTTTGCCTTCTGCAACCAGTCAAAGCTTAGGGCTACACCTTCACATGCGATACACAAGCGTGTCCTTGACGTGTGCTGCCACAATCGCACCTCCGTGCAAATCTGGGGTGCAGAACCAGGCAAAAGAGATTGCCTCCCCCCAGGCCCAGATCCGCAAGACCCCGCTCAGGGCTGCGTCCCCCTGTCCCAGACAGAGCGCCATGCACTTCTCTCCCAAGAGACGAGAGCAACAGGCAGGGCTAAAATTGCCATCTCCTTAATTGGCGCCTTCGGACGGCTGCAAGAACCTCCTCCTCCTCCTCTCCAGAAAGGCAGCCTTGGAATAGTTTCCTTAGGAATCTTGCCTGGGGGGGCAGGAAAGCAGGGAGGGGGCCAAGGGCTGTCCAGGGAAGGGGGTGCAGCCAGCGCAGGTCGGTGGAACTTTCTAAAAATGGCCCCAAGGAAGGAGGAGGGGAAAGAGACACATTTCAGAGATGCTCTCCGTTTGGGAAGCGTCATTTTGGCATTCCTCAGACCGCAGCAACTTAGCCGGGGGGGGGGAGGTGTTGGGTGGCCCAAGGAGGGAGGGGTGGGGTGGGAAAAGGAGGTCAGTCAGAAGTGGGGACACTTAGGAACAGGAAACTGGGGGCCATCTGGCCTGCTGTGAAGCCAGAAGGGATCGGAAGGGTCTGGCTTAGTTTTGCAATAATCGGCCATTTAGAGACAGAGGCGGAATTCAATTAGGTGCGCATCTTAATTCAGTTTCTCAACTGAATTCTCAGCTGAATTCACAACCTGAAAAAAGCGTCCTATTGGAATTCGCTCTGCTCTGAATTTTGCGATAGGGTTTTTCCAGCGAAAAACCACATCAACTGGGGTAAAAACCAGAGGAAGGAACACAGAGAGGTAGTGTGGTGTAGTGGTCAAAGGGCTAGAGGAAGACCTGGGAGAGCAGGGTTCAAATCCCCTCTCAGTCAGGAAGCTCCCTGGGTGACCTTAGGCCAATCACAGTCTCTCGGCCGAACCTACCTCACAGGGTTCTTATGAGGATAAAATGGAGCGGGGGGGAGGGCTATGTGCAGCACCTTGAGCTCTTTGGAGCAAAGGTGGGATAATGATAATAATAAGAATAGTAATAATAATGTGCAGCAGAAATTCGCACTGAAATGGGGATGAATTTTCAGACATTCTTTTTATTTTATTTTTTAACTGACATACTGAGGAGGAAATGTGAGGAACAGGAATTAAAACAGGAGAAAAATGGAAAAGTTATAGAAACCAAAACTGACAAGCTGCAGCACCGCCCCCCCACCTAGTGCTGTTTTGTACTCCCCAAGTGAAAAGAGTGGCTACTTTAAGACATCACACTCACCCAAAAAAGGACTAAAGACTACACAGATTTGCATCCAATGTGCTAATGTAGCTATAATTTAAGAGCCTGGCTGCTGGATCAGGCCAAAGGGCTCCATCCAGTCCAGCCTCCTCTTCTCTTGGTGGTCAGCCAGATGCTTTAAAGGGAAATCTGTAAGCAGGATCCGAGCGCAAGAGCAACTCTCCCCTCCTGTGGTTTTCCAGCAGCTGGGATTCAGAAGCAGGGCTGCCTCTGACAGTGGAGAGCAGACCAGGAGCCACCGATGGCCTTCTTCTCCTCCTCCCGTGAATTCCTCCAGTGCTCTTTTAAAGCCATCCAAGTTGGTGGCCTCCTGTGGCAGGGAGTTCCACAGTTTAACTCTGTGCTGCCTGAAGGAGGACTTCCCAGTACGTTTCTGAGCACAATTCAAAGTGTTGGCGCTGACCTTGAAAGCCCTAAATGGCCTCAAAGGCCCAGTAGACCTGAAGGAGCGTCTCCACCTCCATCGTTCTGCCCAGACACTGAGGTCCAGATCCGAGGGCCTTCTGGCGGTTCCCTCCCTGCGAGAAGCAAAGCTACAGGGAACCAGGCAGAGGGCCTTCTCGGTGGTGGCGCCCACCCTGTGGAAAGCCCTCCCAGCAGATGTCAAAGAGAACAACTACCACCAGACTTTTAGAAGATATCTGAAGGCAGCCCTGTTTAGGGAAGCTTTTAATGTTTGATGCTGTATTGTGTTTTTAATATTCGGTTGGAAGCCGCCCAGAGTGGCTGGAGAAACCGGATGGTCCAGAATTATTATTATTATTATTATTATTATTATTATTATTATTATTATTATTAAAACTTTAATAGGGAGACAATGCACTTCACCCCAGGGATGATCAGGCTGCTGTCCAACTGCTGATCTGGGTTGAGGAGCAACATCAAGGGGGAATAAAAACACACACGGCCGTCCTGCTTCTTAGGGTCCATTTATCTTTAAACAGGACTTGGACACACAGCCCTTCAAAGACAGCACACAGGGCCTCCCTCTCTAGGCTGCCTGGGGAGGAAGGGAAGGGTCTAAATTCATAGAATCGGAGAGTCAGAAGGGACCCAAAGAGTCTTCTCTTCCAGCCCCCAGAAATGCACAAAATAATCATCTTGGCCACAGGCCTTTCAGCTGGATGTGGATTGTACTGGCTGGGGGTTTTCTTCTCCCAAAGGTGCTTTGATGTATAAGCCCAACGCTTCTGTCTCAGTCTAATCCATGGCCAGATTTCGAGGGTTTTGTAAACCCTGCAAAAAAGCAGCAACCCTTCAAGACCTCATTGGTTGTGAGATGAGGCGAGGTGAGCGTTGTCCTTTGACACCAGATGGCATCTCTGATTCAGACAGGCCCCCAATGGAGCAAACAAACAGGAGAGTGATGGTTAGGAGACTTTCTGTGCACACAGGCAGCAGCCCCCAGGTGGCACCAGGGAGGAACACAGTGCGAATTCTGAGCAGTAGAGATCTAACTCTCATTCATTGCAGCTTTGGGGGGCAAACAGGTGACTAGGTGGGTCTTTCGTGGCTCACAGGCACTGGAGATCCCTGTGGCTGACATCTCCAGACAGAGGGGCATTGAGTGGCAGCCAGAGGCAGCCAGAGGCGATGTCTAATCCCATCTGACTTCTTCGTTTATTGAGACAATTTATATACCACTTAATTGCAATAATCTCTAAGTGTGTATAAGGGATGGAACCCCGGGGAAATGGAATTGGCTAAAATTATTAAATCAGGCTTCAGTTAAATTGCCTGACATATATTATTTTTTTTAAAGTCTTCAGTAAGAATCAGGGATGCGGGTGGCGCTGTGGGTTAAACCACAGAGCTGAGAACTTGCCGATCAGAAGGTCGGCGGTTCAAATCCCCGTGACGGGGTGAGCTCGGTCCCTGCTCCTGCCCACCAAGCAGTTCGAAAGCAAGTGCAAGTAGATAAATAGGTACTGCTCCGGCGGGAAGGTAAACGGCGTTTCCGTGCGCTGCTCTGGTTCGTCAGAAGCGGCTTAGTCCTGCTGGCCACATGACCCGGAAGCTGTACGCCGGCTCCCTTGGCCAGTAAAGCGAGATGAGCGCCGCAACCCCAGAGTCGTTCGCGACTGGACCTAATGGTCAGGGGTCCCTTTACCTTTAAGAATCAGAAGTTCAATAGGGAGAGTGGGCCAGTGTGACCTCGGCTAGAATTTAGGCCCACAAAGACAATTAGCTGTGGTTCCTGCAAGGGGTTGGAATGCGATTCTAGGATTCTAGTGCATCTGAGCCACAGTATCCCCCAAGAATGGCAGTGATTGGCCAAGAATGTAAGGGATCAGGCGGTCCTTGAAGTATTCTTGTGAATTAACACAAGACCCTTGAACCTGGCCTGGTCACCTATGGGCAGCCTCCCAGGGGAGTTGCATGCTGTGGGCAGACTGCCTCACCCCACTCTAGGTGCACAGTTCCCACAGCAGCTTCAGACGCTGAGCTGGGCTCCTCAGGTCTTTGGAAAAGGACACCCTCTCCTCCCCTGCCCGCCTTGAAGCCTTCTCCCCGCATAGAGACATTCCAAGGTGGCTTCCGAACGTCGTCATTGCTTCCATCCCTAAATATTCTCCGCTCCCTGGCACTGGCCTTCAGAGCATATTCATTCCGGCCGGGTTATTGGAGTCACCTTTAATGGGTTTCCCAGAACGAGGCCTGCAAGGCGGAGGCAGATCACCTCTGCCTGGGCTCTGGACAGGGCGGATGTATTCAAGAGACAGGGATCAAGAGATGGGGATCCCAAGGGTCATCTAGTCCAACCCCGTGCAAGGAGGGAATCACAGCTAAAGATGGCAATGCAAGCCCTGCTTAGACACCTCCAGAGTCTGCCCCCTTCTGAGAGAGACCCTTCCACTGTCAATATGTTCTTACCCACAGAATTTCCTCCTAAAGCTGAGCCCTTTCCTATAATTTGAATCTGTTGGTTCGGATTCCACGCTTTGTTCCTGCTATTCTTTGATTTCATGCAGCACTGTTGCAGGGTAAAGTTGAATTAATATTTTCCTAATAATAATAATAATTTATTATTTATACCCCGCCCATCTGGCTGGGTTTCCCCAGCCACTCTGGGCGGCTTCCAACATAATATTAAAATACAATAACCTATTAAACATTAAAAGCTTCCCTAAACAGGACTGCCTTCAGATGTCTTCTAAAAGTCTGGTAGTTGTTGTTCTCTTTGACATCTAGTGGGAGGGAGTTCCACAGGGCGGGCGCCACTACTGAGAAGGCCCTCTGCCTGGTTCCCTGTAACTTGGCTTCTCACAGGGAGGGAACCGCCAGAAGGCCCTTGGAGCTGGACCTCAGTCCAGAACAATGGGGGTGGAGACGCTCCATCAGATATACTGGACTTCAGATATACTAATAGACGTCTCAGGGAGCCAATGTTGGCCAAAGACATTTTCTGCCTGAAGCCCAGTGCTAGATGAAGGGATCCAGTTGTCTGACTTGGCACTAAGTAGCTTCCTGTGCCCATCAAGCTTAGTGATGCCAACACCGGCTGGCAGCAGCTCTGCAGGGTTTCAGAAACAGGGGACATCCTACTGGATCCAGCCCAAGAGAGGCCTCCTAGCCCATCCTCCTGTCCTCACCACAGTGGCCAAATACCCCAGAAAACCTTGGAATTGAGGTAGACTGCATCTGAAACTGGAGGCTCCATCAGAACCTAAGAAGAACCCAGCTGCTGGATCAGGCCAGTGCCCTGATCCTGTGCTCACAGTGGCCACCCATGTGCCTGCAGGAAGCCCCCAAGCAGGAGACCCCAGTCTCAAACCCTAACCCTATACGGATCTTTACATGGTTGCCTTTTGGATTCCGAGCTGCCAGGCATTTGCAACATGTTCTCTGTTTGGGCGGAGGCATCTGGGATCCAACACTTGCTGCCTTCAATATTTCTCAACCTTTCCGAGCTGATATTCAGCAGGATCCGCTATCCGGCATTTTGTGTTTGACGATAGCTGCCTTCCCACGGAATTCAGTGTTTGAAAACGCTTGAAACCCTGGCAGATTTTTATCTTATTTTTATTTTTTATTGTTCGCTAGTTGATTGCTAGTTAGTGTATATAGGACACTGGACACTGTGCCTGAAATGAAAGTCCTGCTCTCTTTTTTAAAACAGGTGTTGAAACCGAAAAACCAAATTTTGAATGGAGGGCAACTTTTTGAATTTTAGGGGGAAATTCAAACTTTTTTTAAAAAGCATCTTAGCTCACATTTTGTGATTTCTTACAGACACACTACACTTTCAGTGCTAGATCACAGCCCTATAATGTGACAATGCCCAAGCACATCATTCCTCTGACCATGTGCAGAGTGTGTTTTCTGCATCCCTGAGTAACCAGCCCCTCCAGCCAAAACACACATCTGGGGCAGCCCGTGAGGCTTCTGAGTCAAGTGCTATGCGATTGCTGGACCTCCCTGAGCCCCAGAACCTGCCTGCTGAGAGATTAAGCTCCCTGAGGAAGGTGGACTTAGCAAGGCCGACCCATTTGCCGGAAGGGTGTCCTGCCTAGTTTCACAGCAAAGGCCCCAACCTCTCACCTTTTCAGAAATTACGAGCGACTTTTGGACTTTGAGAAAGTGGTGTCACTGCATCACGTTCATCGATTTTGTTGAATTCACTAAAAAGCTTTAATTGCATTTAAAAAAATAAAATTATACCCCTCCCTCCCCAGCCAGAGCCGGGCTCAAGGCGGCTAACACCAATAAAATCACAGTAAAAACATAATAGGGGGAAAGAGAGGAGGGGGGAAACAATTTAAAATGCAGCCTCATTTTAAAAGTAGCCCATATAGATCAAAACCATAAGGGGAGGGAAACATAAGGGTCAGACTGAGTCCAAACCAAAGGCCAGGCAGAACAGCTCTGTCTTGCAGGCCCTGTGGAAAGATGTCAAGTCCTGCAGGGCCCTGGTCTCTTGGGACAGAGCGTTCCACCAAGTCGGGGCCAGTATTGAAAAGGCCCTGACCCTAGGTGAGACCAATCTAACCACCTTGCAGCCTGGGATTTTGAATAAATGTTCAGTCTATTGTCTTGAATTCTATTCTGTTTACCTTCCGGCTTGTGCAAACTGCTCCTTTTAAAGCGTAGGTTTGGGGGATTTGGGGGGATGAGTTCATGGGACCAAGAGGACAGATTTAGAGCCTCTGGAAAGCAGCACCTTCCACAGCTTGCAATGAAGACAAAAATCCAAAGGGGTGGCAAGTTTTTTCTGCAAAAAGCCAACACCCAGGAGCTTGTTCATTCCCATCTTCTCCCTCTTTTCTCTCTTTCTCTCTCTCTTTGTCTGCCTGCCCTCCTGCTGACTCTTTCTCCTAGTTAGCAGCCCAAGTCCTGGAGGAGAAAGGCGTGGGGTTTGGCCTGGTGGACGCAGAGAAGGATGCCGCGGTGGCCAAGAAATTAGGTAAGTGCCCGGCAGGGAGCAGATGGGGGGCTGGCAATACCTCCCGGGGCAGGGAGGGTGGGCTGCAAGGCGCTGCTGGAAACCAGGTTGAGGTTTTGGGCTGGATGGGGGGAGGTTTGCTGTGGACCAAAAGGGCATCCAGCTACCTTTCCCTCCAAGAGTAAGGCTACCAGATTTTTTTTCCCAATGAATCCTAAGGTAAAGGTAAAGGGACCCCTGACCATTAGGTCCAGTCTTGGCCGACTCTGGGGTTGCGGCGCTCATCTCACTTTATTGGCCGAGGGAGCCGGAGTACAGCTTCCAGGTAATGTGGCCAGCAGGACTAAGCCGCTTCTGGCAAACCGGAGCAGCGCACGGAAACACCGTTTACCTTCCCACCGGAGTTGTACCTATTTATCTACTTGCACTTTGACGTGCTTTCAAACTGCTAGGTTGGCAGGAGCAGGGACCGAGCAACGGGAGCTCACCCCGTCACGGGGATTCAAACCGCCAACCTTCTGATCGGCAAGTCCTAGGCTCTGTGGTTTAACCCACAGCGCCACCTGCGTCCCTCAATGAATCCTAGGACACTTTAATTCATTAACTGCCTTTCGGAGCAGCCCCATCCCAACTGCTACTTGCGTGCAAGCAGGAGGGGGCAGGGATCTCTCAGGCAGGGTGATGCCTCCCTTCCCATCAGAGCAGCCCCAATCCCATTCCTACTTGCGTGCAGGCAGGAGGGCAAGGGGATCCCTCAGCTGGGAAGCAAGGCTTCACACTGCCTTTTGGAGCAGCCCCGTTCCAACTTCTACTTTTGTGCAAGCAGGAGGCAGCTGGGAAGGGAGGCTTCCCGTTGCCTAACTGAGAGATCCCTGCCACCTCCCTTCGCAGCTGAGAGACCCCTGCCCCCTCCTGCTTGCACGCAAGGAGGAGTTGGGAGGCTGCTCCAATAAGCAGCGTGAAGCCTCCCTTCACAGCTTAGTTTCTGCGGTCAGGGAAGGTGGAGGCAGCGCGGAAGCTGCACCTTTGAGCCCCTGCACCACCATCACATGGGGACTTCCCAGCAGCTCCTGAAGGCAGCCAGAGCCACCTGCTCCGGGCTGCTGAGACTGCTGCCGCTGCTGCGTTTCCCGGGGACATTAGATGAAATCCGGGGACATCCCGGGGATTGAATTTGTCCGGGGACTTATTCACAAATCCGGGGACGTCTGGTAACCCTGTCCAGGAGGGCAGAGTGGAACAACATCAGCAACAGGCTGGATAACCAAGAGGGGGAGAAAGGAGCGAAGCAGGAAGAGCCATAGCTCAGTGCTAGAGCAGCTGTTCTGCATGTAGAATGTCCTGGGTTCAATTCTGAACAGCATCTCCAGGTAGAAATCCCTGGTCTGTGCAGACAGTCCTGAGCTGGGCAACTATACCTGCCTCCTCTGAGTATCAAGGCAGCTTCCTGTTTAAATCAACCTTTTCTTCAAAACCATGAGGACTGGAAACTTGGCTTTGGTTTTAAAGGCTCAGCACGTGGACGATTTCTGCCTTGCATGCAGAAGGTGCCATGTTCCGTCCCCAGGGGCATCTCCAGGTGGTGCTGGGGAAGAGAGCCTGCCTGGAAACCCCAGGAGGTGCTGCCAGGCAGTGTAAGCAGTACTGAGCGAAAGGAGCCAAGGGTCTGGCTGGCAGGAGAAGGCAGGTTCCTGTGAAGTGTCAGTGGTGTGCCAACGACCAGGGGGCGGTAGAAGCTCAGAGATCCCTGCAGAACAGCTTGAGCCATTCTTATACTTCTAAACAGGATTCTAGCTCCACTGAGATGCACGGGTGCTTTGTGGAATGAGGGAGATGAGTCCCTGACCCAGAGGTGGCTGTCAGCCTCAAGCAGCCTTTGCCAAGCTGACGCCCTGCAGATGTTTTGGACTACAACTCCCACCAGCGCCTGATTTATGGCGCAGTTCCCCAGCACAGGGCACCAAGCCAAGGGAAAACAAAATCGAGGTGATCCAAAATTGAGAAGATCCATTTTGGGGCAGCAAATCTAGACCTCACTCCAGGGCGCCATATTACCAAAGATTACCCCAAGCCCCTGAGCTGATGGGAATTGTAGTTCAGAACATTTGGGGGGTGCCCGGTGGGCAAAGAGTGGCCTAGAGTATGTGTCCCCATGCAAGGGTGAAATAAGCCCCCTTGCCATCCAGCTCCCCCCTCTCTCTCTTTCCTCTGCCCCCTATACCTTACAGCGGGGGGGGTGGGCTAGATGACCTTTGGGGGGTACCTTGTCAAGGAACAATTCTGTGATTCTATGTCTGTCTCCCCTGTGCAGGCCTGGGGGAAGAAGACAGTGTGTATGTGTTCAAGGATGATGAAATCATCGAGTACGACGGGGAGTTTTCTGCCGACACTTTGGTGGAGTTCATCCTCGATGTAAGTCCTGGGCCTCCTCTTGCCCCGCTTCGCCCCACAGCCTGTCCATATTGGCTGAAATGGCCCCCTGCCTCTCGACGCCTGGGGGGGCCAGGGAGTCCTGCTCGCCTGGGTCAGGGGCTAAAAGGCGTTTTTGTGTGTGGACGGAACCCTAGAATCCTTTGTGTGGCTGGAACATACCTCCGTGGCTCTGCACAATTTGGCCTCCAAGCCCCTGGCCCCTGGAGGGTTGGTCATGAAGGAATGCGGCCCTTGAGCCCCAAAAAGGCTCCTCACCCCCACTGCAAAGCCTTAAAAGGCCTGACCGCTGAACAAGTCCACCCTCCCTGTAGGAACTAGCCAAGTTCTGAAATTGTTGGGAACAGCCTTCCAAAGGAGACCTGCTTCGCTTGCTCCATTCCATGATTTTACAACCTTGAAAGTTGGTGGGCTCTCCTTCACTGGAGGTTTCTAAACAGAATTTGGACGGCCACCTCCCAGGGCTTCTTTGTCTGTGATTCCTGCACCGCAAGGGTTGGACTAGATGACCTGTGGAGGTCCCTTCCAACTATGATTCTGTGATTTTGGTGCTGTGATGCCAACGGCCTGATCCTTCCGTTTGTCCTTCTCTCTCTCTCTCTCTCCAGGTGATGGAGGACCCAGTGGAGTTCATTGAAGGGGAACATGAGCTTCAGGCGTTTGAGAATGTTGAAGACGAACCCAAACTGATCGGCTACTTCAAGAACGAAGACTCGGAACGTAGGTGCCTCTTTGGGGCAATGGGAAGAGGGGTGCTGGTCCCCCCAAGAGGCTCTGCTGAAATGCATCCCCTCCCCCAAACACAAACATGTGGGAATGTTCAGGGATGCAGGAGAGGATATATTGTCTGATAATAGCCTTTCCAACTTGTGTTAACAAGTCTGTAACCTGAAGCGTATGTAACCCGAGGTACCACTGTATATAAAAACACAATTAAGCATTTTAAAAACTTCCCTATACAGAATTGCGTTCAGACAGCTTGGGGGTCGGATAACTCCATACGCACCAGGGAAAATAGGGATATCCTACAATACCCTCCAACATTTCTCCAATGAAAATAGGGACAGCCTAAGGAAAAGTAGGGGGCGCAGGTGGTGCTGTGGTCTAAACCACTGAGCCTCCTGGGATGGCTGATCAGAAGGTCGGTGGTTTGAATCCCTGCGACAGAATGAGCTCCCATTGCTCTGCCCCTGCTCCTGCCAACCTAGCAGTTCGAAGCACGTCAAATTGCAAGTAGATAAATAGGTACTGCTCCGGCGGGAAGGTGAAGTGCAAGTACAGTGGTACCTCAGGTTACAGATGCTTCAGGTTACATACGCTTCAGACTACAGACTCTGCTAACCCAGAAATAGTGCTTCAGGTTAAGAACTTTGCTTCAGGATGAGAACAGAAATCATGCGGCGGCAGCAGAAGGCCCCATTACCTAAAGTGGTGCTTCAAGTTAAGAACAGTTTCAGGTTAAGAACGGACCTCGGGAACGAATTAAGTACTTAACCCGAGGTACCACTGTAGATAAATAGGTACCACTCCGGCGGGAAGGTAAATGGCGTTTCCATGCGCTGCTCTGGTTCGCCAGAAGCGGCTTAGTCCTGCTGGCCCCATGACCCAGAAGCTGTGTGCCGGCTCCCTCAGCCAATAAAGCGAGATGAGTGCCGCAACCCCTGAGTTGGCCACGACTGGACCTAATGGTCAGGGGTCCCTTTACCTTTACCTGTTAAGGAAAAGCAGGACATTCCAGGATCAAATCAGAAACTGGGATGGTTTCTCTAAATCAGGGACGTCCCTGGAAAACAGGGAGACTGGGAGGCTCTGCTGCTTAAAGGAGTGAAGGAGATTCTGCCACCTTCCGAGGGAGTCTGCTCCACTGCTCCAAGGTAGACTGCTCCTGGAGGGACCACTCCACCATCACAGATCTATCCTTCCGTTGGTTCTGCAGCTGTGGCTTTTCTCCGGGAGAGACACAGCCCTGGACGAGACACGCAGTGCTGTGCATCCGCCACCTTGCTGCGCGGGTGCTTTTTTAAGAAACAGAACACAGCCTGGAGTTAAAAGTTTGCAGATTTGCACTGATGCCTCGTGTGCTCCCAGACAGCTCCTGTCAGCCCCCCTCTCTGTCTCCCGCCAGTCCCTGCTTCGGGGCCGGAAGCCCCACAACCAGCTGACACCCGCATTAAACCAGCTTAACATGTCAGCCCTGTGACCCATCACAGCTCAGCGGAGAGGGAGAAGCGGCCGCTCTATCGCCTGGGCGGAAAGCCTGGTGTGGGGACACAGATCCTCTCTCGGGAAACCAGGACGCGGGGGCTGCCCTTGAGGGCCTGGTCTGGGGGCAAAGCTCTGCAGCTGGGCAGCTGATGGAGACAGGCAATTGCAGGACTTGAGAACTGGGAGGGACCCTAAGGACCATCTAGTCCAGCCCCAGCAATGCAGCAATTCAGTGCTCCAAAATGCAGCAATTCAGTGCTCCAAAAACTGCTGCTCAGCCGGGCTCAAGGTTCTTGCATTAATTCAAAGTTTGGGTCCAGGATGCTTCAAGGACTGCCTGGTCCAGGGGTTCCCAAGTCTTTGGGGGAACTCCCCCCCCCCCCGACAATGTCCTATAAACTCACCCCAATCCCCTGCCACTACCCTATAAGAAGCATTATTCATAATAATAATAATAATTTATTTTTTGTACCCCGCCCATCTGGCTGGGTTTCCCCAGGTGGCTTCCAACAAAGTCGAAAAATACATTAAATGTCACACATTAAAAACTTCCCTGAACAGGGCTGCCTACAGATGTCTTCTAAAAGTCTGGTAGTTGTGTCAGAGGAGAGAGGGAAGGAAAGAGGGACAGAGGTCCATGTTGCCTCCGGCACCCCGGACCACCATTCAAGGCACCCCAGGGTAGCACGGCACACTGGTTAAAACCACTGCCTTAGTGGGACATGCAAACCGCTATTCTGCAAACCGCCTCAGCCCAGTATCCCTGAAGGAGCTTCTCCACCCCCATCGTTCTGCCCGGACACCAGGGTCCATCTCCCAAGGGCCTTCTGGCAGTTCCCTCAGTGCGATAAGCAAAGCTACAGGGAACCAGGCAGAGGGCCTTCTCGGTAGTGGCACCCACCCTGTGGAATGCCCTCCCACCAGATGTCAAAGAGAAAAATGACTACCTGGCTACCAGAAAAGGATGAGGGACTGCCAGCTCTGCAGGCAATGGGGGAGCTAACTGGGCTCCTGAGCCCCCCAGGGAAGCTGCAGAAAGAAGGCAGTTGGTTAAGGGAACCGTGGACTCAAAAAGGTTGAAAAACTCTGCTCACAGTAAAATTCAGGAATCCATTGCACATTTATTCAAAACCCGATTCAAATGATTTAATTTGCAAAATGGATGGACCAGGTCCTGTGAGGCCAGCTTCCAAAGTCTGAGAGTCATGTATACCTCCAGTGATGCCCCCACTCCATTGGCTCTTAGCTCCCCCCACAGGTAATCCCACTGCCAGGTTCCTAGGGGTATTTGGCTCCTGTGATAACAGGATGCTGGGGTAGAGGGGAGATTGAAGGGCTGGAATAGAGGACCTCGGGGTCCCAACTCTATGATGCCACGATGGCCTGATCTTCTTATGTTCTGATCGTAGATATTGATAATAATATCAGCCCAAGGCAGGCAGGATCCACACAGACACACACACACCCAGCAGCCTTTCGGCCTTTGCCACCCCGGAAAACATGGCGCAGCTGATCCCATAATTTCCCCCTTTCCAGATTTCAAGGCCTACGAAGACGCGGCTGAGGAGTTTCACCCCTACATCGATTTCTATGCCACCTTTGACAGCAAGGTACGTAGCTGGCCACAAACACCACCTCCCTTTTGCAGACAGCAGGGACAGCAAATGATGTGTTCCTTGTGTTGGAAGGAAGCTTGCAAGCTGCAGTGGGGGGAGGGCATGGTGGCATGAGAAGTTAGGAGGGGGGCAGATTGCAAGTTTCCAAACAGGAGCAGCCAACGCACCTGAGAAACTGATTCCTGCGTTGCAGAGGGTTGGGCTAGATGACCGCTGGGGTCCCCTCTGCAATTCTAGGACTCCATCCCTCTCTTTCTCCCCATCGCAGGTTGCAAAGAAGCTGTCCCTGAAACTGAACGAGATCGACTACTATGAGCCTTTCATGGAGGAACCGGTCACGATCCCAGACAAACCCAACAGCGAGGAAGAAATTGTCCAGTTTTTGGAGGAGCACAAGAGGTGAAGAGAAATTGGGGAGGGGGAGGGGGGAATTGGAGGAGGGGGAGCCCCCCCGCCTTCCTGGCTCTAGACAGAGACACACACACACACTCCCCACTGAAGCGGGCAATTCTTGCTCCGTCTCCCGGCTGACTGCTGTGGATGGGGAGGAGAGTCATCCGTTGCCATGGCAGCAGCAACACCAAAGTCCTTCTCCTGCTGCCATGGCAACGGCACATTTATTGGCTGAGATTCCAAGCCTCAAACGGAGAAGTCTTTGCAAACAGGGGCTGGGGGGGGAAGGGAGATGCGTTTCGCTGGGCGGGGGGGGGCGCAAAAGATGGCATTGCTGCCCATCAGAAGCATCTCCCAGCCAGGCCTCTTGCAGCCTACACTGGCTGGCAGCAGCAGCAGTCAGGCGGGGAGGGGGCCAGTCCCAGTCCTTACTTGGAGATGCTTTCGGGAATGGAAGGGACCTGTATGGTACGAGTCCTTCCCGTTTATATGTGGAGAAGACGGCTGGGCTGGCTGCTGAGCTGGAGCATCGGGGAGGCGGCGTCCTGGGGGTCCCCTGAGGACAGCCAGCTGGTTTGAGGAGCTCAGGAAACAGGTTGCGCAGCCTGCAGCTCTGGCGCCCGGCGGAGGTTCCTGAGCCGCGGTCCCTGCACTGCACGACCCCCGGGGTCTCTTCCACATCCTCCACCCTGCAATTCTTCCAGAGGAATAGCCCCGGGGAAAACGCAAAATGGCAATCAGTCGCCCTGGGGATGTTTCAGAAGCCCAGGCATGCCAAAGCCCTAGGAGAAAAATCCCCTCTCAAATCACCCCCTCTCTGCCCCCTAACTGCCACTCTCACCGCCGCCAGGGCGCTTATGGGGAGGCCTACCCCCCACCCAAGCTCTCCTCTGCTCTGCTGCAGATGCTGACCCTAATCCCCTGGGATTAACCGGGAGGTTTCCTAACCCCAATCCCTCTCCTCCCAGGAGACCTCAGCCCTGGCACAAACAGGGCGCATTTTGTGGCATAAATCCCCTTCTCTGTCCTGGGGAGGGGAGCGGGGTGGTGTCCCTCGCTTTTGGGGGAAGAAGGCCCTGCGCCCCTTTCCCCCTCCTCATTTTGGGGGGGGGGGGCTGTTGATGCGCTTCATGCCCCTGTTTCTCAGGCACTGCCCCCCCCATGGCATCTCCATCCAGCTGCTTCTAACATCGGGCCGACGAGGGGCTGCGCGGTTGCTATGGCAGCCTGGCCTTTGCGATTCGCTCACGGGACCGGATTAGGCCTGTTTTGCACAGCGATGCGTCTCCGGCTCTCATCCTTGGCATTATCCCTGAACCTCGCTCTGACCCCAAACTGACTCCCTCCCCCCTCTCCCCCTTGGCTACCTGCGTCAAAAGGATTTGCTCAGGCTTGTAAGGCTGCGTACACACCCAAACGCATTTTAAAAGCACGTTTTGCGGGTATGGGGTCTTTCGTGAGAATATAAGGAGAGGCTGGCGGCTGGATCAGGCCAAAGGGGGCCCATCTGGTCCAGCCTCCTGTTCTCACAGTGGCCGAACAGATGCCCTAAAGGGAAATCCGTAAGCAGGACTCGAACACAAGATCAACTCTCCCCTCCTGCGGTTTCCAGCAACTTGTGCTCAGAAGTATCGCTGCCTCTGACTGTGGAGGCAGAGTACAGCCATCCTGGCTAGGAGCCACAAATAGTCTCCTCCTCCATAAATTTGACTCATCCTCTTTTGCAGCCATCCAGACTGGTAGCCGTTGTGGCAGGGAGTTCCACAGTTTAACTATGTGCAGTGTGAAAAAGGACTCTTCTTTTATCAGTTCTGAGTCTTCCAACACTCAGCCTAATTAGATGCCCCCCTCCCCAAGCACTGGTGTTATGGGGGGGGGGGGCGGAGAGAGAAACTGCCCTCCATCCACTTCCTCCAGCCCATGTATAAAATCATAGAATTGTAGGGAGGGACCCTGACGGTCATCTAGTCCATGGGTCAGCAAACTAAGGCCCAATCCCTAAGGATCCGGCCCAATCACCTTCTAAATCCGGCCTGCGGACGGTCCGGGAATCAGTGTGTTTTCACATGAGTAGAATGTGTCCTTTTATTTAAAATGCATCTCTGTGCATAGGAATTCTTTCATTTTTATTTTTATTTTTTCCAAAATATAGTCTGGCCCCCCTACAAGGTCTGAGGGACAGTGGACCGGCCCCCTGCTGGAAAAGTTTGCTGACCCCTGAAATTTCTAGTCCAACCTCCTGTGATGCAATAATTTTACAAGGACTGGCCCACCCATGAGGCAAGTTGAGGCATCGCCTCAGGCAGCAGAATCCACAGGGGCAGCAGACCCAGCCCCCAAGGGATGCATTGCCTGCCGCTGCTGTTGCTGCTGCCTCCTTAGCAGCCCTCCCCAGTCCACCACTGCTGCAAGCTCTCAGCCAATAGGAGGCACTGGGGGTCTCCTTCCACCCTTGCAAATGATGTAGATATTTATTCCCCCACCTGTACCTGGTGTAGATCTTCACTCGCCAGCGTGGTGTAGTGGTTAAGAGCGGTGGACTCGTAATCTGGTGAACTGGGTTCGATTCCCTGCTCCTCCACATGCAGCTGCTTGGGCCAGTCACACTTCCTTGAAGTCTCTCAGCCCCACTTACCTCACAGAGTGTTTGCTGTGGGGGAGGAGGGGAAAGGAGATTGTGAGCTGCTTTGAGACTCCTTAAAAGGTAAAGGGACCCCTGACTGTTAGGTCCAGTCGTGGCCGACTCTGGGATTGCAGCGCTCATCTTGCTTTACTGGAGCCGGCATACAGCTTCTGGGTCATGTGGTCAGCAGGACTAAGCCGCTTCTGGCGAACCAGAGCAGCGCACAGAAACGCTGTTTACCTTCCCACCGGAGTGGTACCTATTCATCTACTTGCACTTTGACGTGCTTTCGAACTGCTAGGTTGGCAGGAGCTGGGACCGAGAAATGGGAGCTCACCCCGTCATTGTGGGGATTCGAACCGCCAACCTTCAGTGGTTTAACCCACAGTGCCACCCACGTCCCTTTGGAGACTCCTTAGGGTAGTGATAAAGCAGGATATCAAATCCAAACTCTTCTTCTATTTGGGGGTTTGCCTCAGGTGTCCGAATGTCTTGGGCTGGCCCTGAATTTTATACACTTCTATCATGTTGCCTCTTCCTCGCCTTTTCTCCAAACTAAAAATCCCCCAATGCTGCCAGCTTTCTCCCAGCCCCATCTGGAGATGCCATGGGGCCCCAAACCAGGGACCTTCTGCATGCGAAGCAGGTGCACTGTCCCAGAGCTACAGCTCTTCACTTAAAAAGAAAACAAGATTCTGGTCCTCATTGTTCTGAATTAAGGGCTGGTGGCCTAGAGATGTGAATTGTACCAGGGAGCTTCTGAATGCCCAGTAGTTTATATAACCGCTGGTAAAGGTAAAGGGACCCCTGACCATTAGGTCCAGTCGTGGCCGACTCTGGGGTTGCGGCGCTCATCTCGCTTTATTGGCCGAGGGAGTCGGCGTACAGCTTCCGGGTCATGTGGCCAGCAGGACTAAGCCGCTCCTGGCGAACCAGAGCAGCGCACAGAAATGCCATTTACCTTCCCGCCAGAGCGGTACCTATATATCTACTTGCACTTTGACGTGCTTTCGAACTGCTAGGTTGGCAGGAGCAGGGACTGAGCAACGGGAGCTCATCCCGTCGTGGGGATTCGAACTGCCAACCTTCTGATCGGCAAGCCCTAGGCTCTGTGGTTTAACCCTCAGCGCCACCCGTGTCCCTATATAACCGCTGAGTTGTGACCTCTTCTCTCCCCTCCCATGGCTCCTTTTTGGTCTTCTCCAAACTCGCATGCATAGCCTAACCAAACAGCTTTCCGGTCCGGCAAAGGTCTTCTCCACCCACTCACAGCCCCAGGATTTTTGCTGACATCTGCAGATTGGGTTAACTGAAAGATGAGGATCTGATGGTTCCTTCTGATGATTAACAGGATTTTGCAAGGCAGCCCTGGAGGGATCTTACAGGATTTCAACTGAAGCTCCACTGAAGATCATTAGGACCCGGAACCTTAAAGAAGTTTGCGTGTGTTTTCCCCTCTTCCTCAAACTCTCTCTCTTCTGCCTCTGTTGTCTTACAGGCCCACACTGAGGAAGCTACAGCCAGAAAGCATGTATGAGACTTGGGTACGTCTAGGGGAAGCCAGGGGGGAGGGAGAAAGAGGAAAGCCTCTGGAATTCTCTGCCTCCAAACCTGTCCCTCAATTTTGGAGTTTCGGGTTTCCTGGAGTGCTTCTGCAGATGTGCTGCTGATGCTCCTCACCCCCCCCCCTTAGCTGGAAGCAGAAATAATGTGCGGATTTCAGACAGCATTTATATCATGCAGCAATGCCCTTCCCTGAGGCCAAGATCTTTCTAACAATGTCTGCTCACAAGTATAAACAGAACTGATTTTCCATTAAGGAGTTGGGTGGAATTGAGCAAGACGTATGAGTGATTCAGTATTCCACCAGCTGCCTAACTCCCCCATAGGTGAGAAAACGGACAGGGGGCAATTCAGAGAAGATATTTTCAAGGGGAAATTGACCACTAATCCCCCAGCCAGTACAAATGCCAAACTTTCTTTGGTTTTATAATTTTATGATGATTTTAATGATTTCATCGTATGGCCCCATGCTATTTGTTTAATGAGCTGGAAACTGAGAAATACCAAGATGTCTCTGTATTTTTGTGACTTTTGTTTTCTCTCTGTGTTTGCCTTTCTTCCGCCGCTACACCACCAAGGTCCATTGATAAAACACGGTGATCTCGAGGCCAGTGTAAGCGAGATGCCTGCAGCCTCGTTCATTCAGAAAAACGTATACCCAGCCACCCCACCCAGCTATTCACCAAGCGGCCTCACCATAAATAATTCACCCTGGTGCAAACAGCACAAAAGCAGCAACTTTTGTGCAAACTGATACTGCTGTGTTGGCCAGCTGAAAATGACCAACTTCCTTTTGTTCTGAACTCATGGATGTTCGTTCCAGCTCTCCCTCGCCCTACGGACGTAGGTGACAAAACCTTCCCAAAGGGCGTCATCAAGGTGCAGACGTGTCCCTCAAAAAATCTCCTTGTTGGTGTGGGAATGTGCCCTTCACCAAGGAGTTCTCCCATGAAGGAGAGCTGTACTTGAGAGTCACCATGAAGAGCACTGAGTGGCTAGTGCCTGGGATGTCACTGATTCCTCTGCATGCTCCTGGACAACTTGCATTCCTTGCAGCAGTACTTGCATAGGGGAATTGCCATGGGGCCTCGTGGTCAGTGTCTTTACCAGTGGTAAGACAGACGCCACAAGCTGGGAGAATTCTGACATAAACGAAAACGGGAGCTGAAATTGCGAATGTTTGGTGGAAATTGGTCCGGCAAATACAGGAACAGAGCTTTGAGTCCTAGTCGGGATTTGAACTCTGATCTCCCAGGTCCTCTAACCTCCACACCACATTGACTCTTGATACAAGGCAGAACAGAAAGCTATGCTTTCTTACACCCCCTGCTAGTGAGTAACATCTCTCTCTCTCTCTTCCTCTCTCTTTGTCCCTCCAGGAGGATGATATAGATGGCATCCATATTGTCGCTTTTGCAGAGGAAGACGACCCTGGTGAGTTGCCCCTACAGAGAACTGAGAGCAGAGCTTCATGGCCACGGGGGGGGGGGGGTCTTGCCTGCAGTCTCCATTTTCTTCCCCAATGGTTATTCCCCCATCTTTCCACATCTACAGTAACTAAAAAACCAGGAAAGGATCATGGTAAATATTACATCAGAAGGGGGCATTCAAAACATATCATAAAAACGCTTCCAAACTAGCAATTGAAAGAAACTGAGGAAGAACTAAGAGAGTTCATGCTCCATTGTGCTGCCTGGAACAGAATTAAAATAGTATAGAAGCTGATTGTCAGTCTTGCCAACGGCAGACATCCCCAGCAGAGAGTGTTTGCCCACATTCAAGAGCTACAATACAGATAATATATTTATATTTGCCAGTAGCCAACCAAGTTTCCCCTGGCTTGCACTACAGTCCCTCAAAACAGGATAATTAAAAAGGTGAGCCTTTGGGTTTCTTTAACAGAGCAGCTGAACCAGCAGTGGGTCTCGCCTTCTGCATCTCCAGAAGCACAAAACTTTAGCTTGCTGTGAGTACAAAGGGAGCACTCGTCCCACACCCTGAATTTAAAGCACTCTTATTCCACTTTAACATCATGGCTTCCCCCCAAAAGCCTTGTCATGTGGTGAAAGAGTACTCTAAGCCCGTGGCGTGGATGTGGAAACCGCAGCAGCCTTCCTAGAGAGGAAATGATTTTGATGAAGAAGTTTGATAAAATCTATCAAGCGATTCTCCTGCCCATAACTGGGGCAGATTTTGCCACGAGACTCTTTTGATTCCTGCCATCTCTCTTTACTGTTATCATACTGGAGCCCCATGGATGCCTTGTGGGGAGCAAGGAGCCATCCCAGCGGTTGCCTGAAACTGGGTTGAAATGGTGACTCTGTTTAGGAAGGGCAGGAGATGGATGGGGTGGGCCTTGATTTGTGGGGGAAGGCCTTGGCACAGGAAAGCTGGCAGACCCTGGCTGCCCTCTGACCTCTGTGGGAATGTTCAGGGATGCAGGAGAGGAGATATTGTTTGATTATAGCCTTTCCAACTTGTGTTAACAAGCTCACAATTTAGCAGAGTAACATTCCCCTTTCTAAACTCGCAGCAGATGTGTTTGCTCAGGCTCCCTAAAGCCTCTAGAATAACTGTTCTGGTATTTCCCCCTTATTCCCTCATAAAAGATAAGACACGACACAGTCTTCTATAAAAGTATAAAAAGAGTTTACTCACTCGCATTCTGTTCACAATCGGATCCCAGAAGGCAGACTTAGCTTAGAAAAGTTATATACAGCTGGAAACTATCTCATAAGGAGACAGTCCCTTTGTCCTCTCTAGGCTGAGAGCATCTTTGGCTAAGCAGATGTTGCTTCTTCGACGTATGTAGTAAAAAGAGAGAGATGGCTGCCCTGCCCTGTGCTTTTGTCATTACCTGCACAGGTGAGGGCACGCCCACCTCTAGTCACATGCAAAAGGAAACAGGAAGTTGACCTGCTGGCTGGACAAACATTCTTCCCCATGTGTAAACATGTTCGCTCTAGGGATGCTATACTTGACTGCTCTTGTGTTTCACATCCCACAACCTCCCTCTCTCCTCAACACTTTCTGGCCACAGATGGTTATGAGTTCCTGGAAATCCTGAAGGATGTTGCCCAAGACAACACAGACAACCCAGACCTCAGTATCATCTGGATCGACCCCGAAGACTTTCCACTGGTGAACAGGCAATTGCGCTCTTTAACGGGGGTGGCTGTCAAGGACCCCATGGCTTGTTCTGCTGCTGCTATGGCCCCCACCAATGCCCCCCTAAGTTGGATTAGACCCATTTCTTGGAAGAAAGCCACTATCGATGGCCAGTGTCCCTACAACCACTTTCTGTCCCCACTCACCCTCCACAAAATCGGACGCTGCGCATGCCTGGAAGTCTTTGTGGGCCCTCATTCCCTGTTCTCTCTTTCTCTCTCTCAGCTGATTCCCTACTGGGAGAAGACTTTCGACATTGACCTGTCCCGGCCTCAGATTGGCGTCGTCAACGTAACGGACGTAAGTGACCATGGGCACGGGAGAGGAGGGCACCTCTGCCGCTGCTGCAAAGCCCAAACCGGGCGCATGCCTCTTGAGAACAACACTTTTGTAGAATTTGTATGGAAGTGTTTCTGAATTCCCAGGTGAGAAATTCAGCGGTTGTATGGCAAACAAGAGGGACGCGGGTAGCGCTGTGGGTTAAACCACAGAGCCTAGGGCTTACCAATCAGAAGGTCGGCGGTTCGAATCCCCGCAACGGGGTGAGCTCCCATTGCTCGGTCCCTGCTCCTGCCAACCTAGCAGTTCAAAAACACGTCAAAGTGCAAGTAGATCAATAGGTACAGCTCTGGCAGGAAGGTGAACGGCGTTTCCGTGCGCTGCTCTGGTTCGCCAGAAGCAGCTTAGTCCTGCTGGCCACATGACCCAGAAGCTGTACGCCAGCTCCCTCAGCCAATAAAGTGAGATGAGCGCCGCAACCCCAGGGTCATCTGCGACTGGACCTAATGGTCAGGGGTCCCTTTACCTTTATGGCAAACAAGCTATGGACACCCTGTGTTTCTGAAAGCCCCCATCACAAAATAAAATCCCCAATACACAATGAAGCAACATTTTAAGGTTCCTGCCTTCAAGCCCTCTCCCCTTCTTTCAGATAGCTCTGTTATAGACAGCGACGGGGTCAAGACATCCATGTAGTCAGGGGGTGGGAAGTTATGGGGGAAATGTTATCTGAGAAAGAGCTCCTGAGCCACCTCAGTCACCTGCTGCGTGTTCCCTTGAACCCAGGGATGAATCAAACATAAAGTGTTTTGTGATTCCTGCATTGCGGGGGTTGGACTAGATGGCCTCATGGGGTACCTTGCAGCTCTACAGTTCTGCGATTCTATGAATTTTTTCACAGTCTTGGGAAAGCTCAGGGGTGGGGGGTAATCAAAATATCATACACATTTTACCCCCAAAAAATATCCTTCACTATATCCTATATCCTTTTTTATATTCAGAACAGATACAGTGGTCCCTTGGTTCTCAAACTTAATCTGTTCCGGAAGCCTGTTCCAAAACCAAAGCGTTCCAAAACGAAGGCGTTCTTTCCCATAGAAAGTAATGCAAAATGGATCAATCCATTCCAGACTTTTAAAAACAACCCCCAAAACAGCAATTTAACATGGATTTTACTATCTAACGAGACCTTTGATCCATAAAATGAAAGCAATCAACAATGTACTGCAGTCACACATTCAATCAATCAGTGGCTGAACTGGGTTTCACACAGTCACAAAAACAAACAAAAAGAGCCGCAAAAACAAAAACACAAAATAAATAGCAGAAACAGACAGACCTCAGTGTAACACTCAAAATGGAAGCGTGGCACTCAAAATTGAGCACGTTCAGCTTCCGAAAAATGTTCTCTTACTTCTGGGTTTACAGTGTTTGGGTTCCAAGTTGTATGAGTACCAAGGCATTTGAGAACCACTGTAACTGTAAAGTATTTAAGCTGCACATATTATTATTATTATTATTATTATTATTAAATATTTGTACCCCGCCCATCTAGCTGGGTTTCCCCAGCCACTCTGGGCGGCTTCCAACAAAGACCAAAAATACACTAAAATGTCACACATAAAAAACTTCCCTGAACAGGGCTGCCTTCTGATGTCTTCTGAATGTCAGGTAGTTGTTTATTTCCTTGACGTCTGACGGGACGGGAGGGCTTTCCACAGGGCGGGCGCCACCACTGAGAAGGCCCTCTGCCTGGTTCCCTGTAACCTCACCCTTCGCAGGGAGGGAACTGCCAGAAGGCCCTCGGAGCTGGACCTCAGTGTCCGGGCAGAACGATGGGGGTGGAGACACTCCTTCAGAACATCACAGATCAATAGGATGATCTCCAACTGAATTTTACATTTCCCCCCCCCCCAGGCTGACAGCATATGGCTGGAGATGGACGACGAGGATGACCTGCCATCCACAGAGGAGCTGGAAGACTGGATTGAGGATGTGCTGGAAGGAGAGATCAACACGGAAGACGACGACGACGATGACGATGACGACGACGATGATGACGATGACGACTAGAGGCTCCCGTTCTTCGTGGAAGGCGGACCCTGCCCGTTGAGGTCCACCTGCGTCACACCTGTCCCCAGAGTATCCCTCGGGGGCCGCAGTGCCAGGCGCCTCTGGCCGACGCGAAATTCAACGCTTTGCCACCAGACCCTAGCAAGAACGTATTTTTATATTGATCCTATTTAAGTCAAGGGCCCCCACCCTGTGCTGAACTCCATGTGTTCCCCCCCCCGGGACCCCGCTCTGCCCTCTGCCAGCGCAGGGGTGGTTGTTGGTGCTGACCCCTCCCTCCCCTTTCCCCATTAGGCTCGCCAGGTGTCCTTCAGGCACCTGAGGATGCTGTTCCTGGATGGACCTCAGTTTTCCCTGGGATGTTAAGCCCAGCTCAGGTTTTCCAGGTGAATCCCAGGAACGGGCAAGGCTCTTTGCCCGTTCCTAACCCTCAGCATCCTGGTTTATCAGGGCACTTGATGGACCCCCAACTCAGCACAGGCAGAGATGTGTGTGACCCAGCCCTAAGTGTTGTGGGCCCAGTGAATTTCCCATCATGCCTTTCTCTCTCTGTGCTTCCCCTGTGATGTCCACTCTGACTGGCAGGGGCTGTCCAGGCAGGGAATCTTTTCTCAGCCCTTCCTGGCGATGCCACGGGGGGCGGGGGGTGAAACCTGGGACCTTCTGGACGCAGAGAAGATGCCTTATTTACCATCTCTTCCCAAATTCCCTGCCTTTCCACCAATGCCTTCCTCTTCCTCACCACGTAGCCTCTCTCTTGGACTTTGTTAAATCTATCACTCACTCGGCTCTGAGTTTCCGTCAGGAAACACCTCCCTGAATCATTTCATCAGTTAAACTGAAGTGGGAGGGCAGAGATCAGCCAATAACATTGGGGGAGGGGGGGTTGGATAGAAACAAATGTAATTCCTGGGCTTTGGGGGTGAATATATTTGGGCTAAAACTGTCTTGTTAATATTTCGGGAGCGGGGAGACAATCCGGGGGGGGGGGGGCACACACAACCCGTTCAGCACCCCGGGGGGGGGACACAAAGGAAAATTTTGTATATTTTTCAACAACTTTGTACAGATCAACCAAAGCGATTAAAAAAAAAATCAAATAACAATGCTGGTGATATATTATTTTCTGCCCGCCCCCGCTACCCTTCTCCCCCACTCCTCGAAATTCTCATAACGATGATGGCATATCAGTTATTATGGAGAGCAGGGGCTCAAAGTCCCGAAGGCAAAAAGGACCAAGGATAGGAATTAATCCTGGATAACTCTTCTTCATAAGAACATGGGAAGGATCTGCTGGATCAGGCCAAAGGGGGCCCACCTAGTCCAGCCTCCTGTTCTCACAGTGGCCCACCAGACGCCCCAACCAGAAACCTGCAAGCAGGATTCAAACACAAGAGCCCTCTCCCTTCCTGGGGTTTGCAGCAGCATCATCCTGGCTGGTAGCCATCGACAGCTGGCTCCTCCATTTTACGCCCTCCACTCCTCTTTTTGAGCCACCCATGTTGGTAGCCATCTCTGTCCCCTTTGGCAGGGAGTTCCATAGTTTAACTCTGCGCTGCGTGAAGAAGGACTTTCTTTTATCCGTCCCGAATCTCCCAACATTCACCTTCACTGGATGTCCATGAATCCTAGTGTTAGGAGAGAGCGAGGAAAACTCTCATCCCTGTTCTTCCCCCATTCCGGGTCTAGTCAGATCAAAAGGCTACACTGGGTTTTGTTTCCATGCCTATTTCACTGTGATTTGGGGGGGGTGGATGTTGGGGGGGGACCTTCCCTTGGAGCCTACGTGGCCTGTGGGAGATTGTTTTGGGATTTGGGGCAGGGGGCAGAGAAAGAGATTTTGGAGGATGGAGGGAGGGAACCTGATCCACCCCAAGACCAGCTCTTCTGTCCTCCTTTGTTTTCCTGCGGTTGCCAGGGTCACCGTCAACTGCGCCATGGAAACGGCACGCTGCCAGGGGTCTGCTTAGAGAGAGGCCGCCAGCAGTGAGCCAGACTGGGCCGGTGGGGTGAGGTGGGAGGGGGCATCTCTGGGCACTGATGTGTGCTGGGGGGGCAAGGCTGCCCATGCACCCACTAGGGTCCTGTGCACATCTGGTTGCACAAAGTGGCTAGACTGGTGATGGAACACCCGCCAGGACCATATGACACTGGTCCTGAAAGACCTACATTGGCTCCCAGTACTTTTCCGAGCACAATTCAAAGTGTTGGTGCTGACCTTCAAAACCTTAAATGGCCTTGGTCCTGTATCCCTAAAGGAGTGTCTCCACCCCCATCGTTCAGCCCAGACACTGAAGTCCAGATCTGAGGGCCTTCTGGTAGTTCTCTCATTGTGAGAAGCGAAGTTACAGGAAACCAGGCAGAGGGCCTTCTCAGTGGTGGCGCCCTCCCTGTGCAACGCCCTCCCACCAGATGTCAAGGAGAAAAAGAACTCTCTGACTTTTAGAAGACATCTGAAGGCAGCCCTGTTCAAGGAAGTTTTTAATGTTTGATGTTGTTTTTAAGTGTGCTGGAAGCCGCCCAGAGTGGCTGAAGCAACTCAGTCAGATGGGCAGAGTACAAATTATAAAATTATCATCATCACCATCATGGGTGCACAGAGAATACTGCTGGCTTGGCTTAGCTCCCCGAGGGATTTTGCCAGTCTTGCCACAGTCTTGCCCTTTTCCACGAAAGTGGCCATCTTCTGCATCAGGTCCTCTGCAGAAGAACGTGAGAAGAGGCCTCCCCAGATCAGGCCAAACAGGGAGTCATAATATCACGGAATTGTAGAGCTGGAAGAGATCTCCAAGGAATCACAACTAAAGCATCCCTGATGGTTGACCATCCAACCTCTGCTTAAAAACATCTGAGGAAGGAGAGCTTGCCATCTCCTAAGGCCATCCACTCTGCACCATAGACAGGAATGCAAGAAGCTGCTTTGTATTGAGTCAGACTGTGGGGTTCACTTAGCTCAGTCTTGTCTACACTGGCTGGCAGCAGCCCAGAGGTTGCTACCAGCCCTGTCTGGAATCCTGGGATCTTCCGCCAGCAAATCAGGTGCTCAGCCACTGAGCCACAGCCCTTCCCCCACGCCAGGGACAGGACAGATCCTTCCAGATGTTTTTGGAGTCCAGCTGCCCCATCACCATCCCTGGCTATGCCACTTGAGATGGAATCGGAGAACATCTGGGGGGTTGCGAGTCTGCGCCCTGTAGACCATAAGGAGTCCAATGCGGTTGCTGGTCCAGTGGGTCCCAAACTTTATTTTTTTTGGGGGGGGGCTGCCTCTCTGGTCCCATAAACTCATTCCCAGAGCCCCTTACCCTACCCCAGAATCACGGTTTGCACAGCCTACAAAGGAACATAAAGGTAAAGGGACCCCTGACCATTAGGTCCAGTTATGGCCGACTCTGGGGTTGGGGCGCTCATCTCACTTTATTGGCCAAGGGAGCCGGAGTACAGCTTCCAGGTCATGTGGCCAGCAGGACTAAGCCGCTTCTGGTGAACCAGAGCAGCGCACGGAAACGCCGTTTACCTTCCCGCCAGAGCGGTACCTATTTATCTACTTGCACTTTGACGTGCTTTCGGACTGCTAGGTGGGCAGGAGCAGGGACTGAGCGACGGGAGCTCACCCCGTCTCGGGGATTCCACTGACCTTCTGATCGGCAAGTCCTAGGCTCTGTGGTTCAACCCACAATGCCACCCGCATCCTTGCTACAAGGGAACATAATAACACAATAAAATTCAAAACAGAAACAACAGTACATTTATTCAAGACCCAATTAAAATGATTTAGTTTAATCAATTCAACACAACTGATGAGCCGGGCCCAGTGATACTAGCTTTCCAAAGTCTGATCGTCGTCTCCTCCTCCAGCGACCCACCCTTGCCTCTTAGCATCCCCCCAGGTCAAGGGGGCAATGCCAGCCACTTGGGGAGCCCCTGCTCTGGTCCGAATGCCCCCCACTTTCGGCACCGGCTGACACTTACGGAAAATATAAACGCGGAGGGATCGCCACCGTCAGCAAAGGCAGTTTCGTGCGCACATTGATGGGTCCGTATGAATAATGTATGCTAAAGCAACAGAATATTCAGGCTCAGAGTCCCAAGTTTGCATCATGTGCTGCTTGGAAATGAAGCGGCGATCCATCATTTCTACAGCACACTAAAAACCGTCTCTCCCTCACAGCAAGATGCTGTGGGCTGCCCTGGTGGGAAGGGTGGGTTGCGATTAGCCCCATTTCACAGACGGCTAAATGAAGGCAGAGACTGAGAGCGAGGGGTGGTCTTCAACAAAGTGCAAGGGGCAAAAGAAGATCAGGAGAGCAGCTGGATCAGGCCAAGGGAGGCCCATTGAGTCACAGAGACCTGCTCTAGGGTAAAAACACGTCTCCGTAAACCGGAGTTATCAATTCTATGAAACCCTGCGGAATTGTCTCACCGGAATATTGTGCTTCCTGAGAGGGGGGCTTGCCTGCTTAAGGAAACAGGAGCCCTCTTCTGAATTAAATCAACACATTAAAGAACTTTAAGCATATCAGACTTGGGATCATAGGCGCCGACTCCATGGGGCTTGAGGGGGCCCGAGCCCCCTCAAAAATTCGTTTGGCGGGGCTCCGCCCCCCCAATAATCTCCGGCGCCCCTCCAGCAGAGCGCCATCGCCGCCCCTCCCCCAGCCCAAAATGCACAGGGGGGGCGGGCTGCATGCCTCCTGCCCTCCCTCCCGAGCAAAAGCTCCACCCAATTTCCTTTGGAGCTGATTAATAGGCGCAGCACGCTCTCCCCTATTCGCTCACGAGGAGGCGGCGCCACTTTATTTGCATATTCATGAGCTTATTTATTATTCATGAGCTTTCCCGGGCCCCCCCAATATTTTTTATAAGTCCGCGTCCCTGCTTGGGATTTGGGCTTCTGCTGTTTTGGTGACTTATGACCATGGCTGGATTTAGGTTTGATGAGGCCCTCAGCTACTGAAGGCAAAGGGGCCCTTTCTATATCCACCTGTCCTTTGTCAACAACAAATGGTCACTGTTTTTTGTGTTGAATGTATGCTATATGGTAATTTATGGACCTAATAGGTATCTAAAGCCATTTGCACGTAACAAAATATGTATTTTATCAAAGTAATTGTTGAACTGAAATACAATTAAGAAGTATATTACCTGTAATAGTGAAATACAATTAAGAAGTATATTAATAGTGAAATAATTATTAAGCTCTAACGTAAAATGATTGGGGGCCCATTACTTACATCATAGGAGCCTGTTGTTGTTTAGTCGTCTCCGCCTCTTCGCAACCCCCTGGACCAGAGCAGGCCAGGCCCTCCTGTCTTCCACTGCCTCCCGCAGTTTGGTCAAACTCATGCTGGGAGCTTCGAGAACACTGTCCCACCATCTCGTCTTCTGTCGTCCCCTTCTCCTTGTGCCCTCCATCTTTCCCAGCATCAGGGTCTTTTCCAGGGAGTCTTCTCTTCTCATGAGGTGGACAAAGTATAGGAGCCTCAGCTTCACGATCTGTCCTTCCAGTGAGCACTCAGGGCTGATTTCCTTCAGAATAGAGAGGTTGGATCTTCTCGCAGTCCATGGGACTCTCAAGAGTCTCCTCCAGCACCAGAATTCAAAACACAATTGATAATTCATAGGCGCCTACACAACACAAAACACTGCTGCTGTATGTAGGTTTTATTTTATGTGCTTTTTATCTCATATTTTGGAAACTAGAGGGGGCCCATCTCATTCAGTGAAAAGGAAAAAAACAGTGTTCTTTCCTTTAATTTTTTGGGGGGGCTTCCAAGAGAAGGAGCCCTAAGCTATAGCTTGTTTATTTTATACGTAAATCTGGCACAGCTTATGATAGAATCTCTCTCACACACACATGCCCATGGCTGGGGCAGACCATAACTCAGAGGCAGAGGGCCTGCTAAAGACTCAGGTTGAGGAGGAGGCCTCCATCACTTGCACACAGGCAGCAGGCAAAGGGCATCCTGCCCCCTCGCTCTTTTCAGGTGGGATTCAATCACATCCAGGTAAACTCAGGTTGAGCAGTTAAAGTTGCCTTGCAGCCCACAAAGAGAACACAAGGAGAGCTTGGCTGCTGCTGAGTCAGGCCCAAGGAGACCCCATCGAGTTCAGCATCTCATTCTCGCCGTGGCCAAAGAACCTTAAGAATCCAGGGCTCTAGATAGACTGCCTCTGGACCTGGAGGTTCCATAGGGAGAGCCTGGCTACTGGATCAGGCCCAAGGGGGGCCCTTCTAGTTCTGTGAAAGAACCAAAAGTGATAGCCTCTCCCCTCCACCCCGTTCATTGCCAACTCTCATTTAATGCAAACTTCTCTCCGCCCCAATGACACTACAAATGAACGTAATGGTCAGCGGTCTGGACATCTCTTGCTGCAGCCACAGAACAAGGCCTGTGGTTTTAAAAAGAAGCCATTTGAATCTGGTGGGATTTTGCTTCTCTTCTCTATTCTGCCGCCCCCCCCCCCCTCGACAACGTTTACATTAAAAATGCATGTGAAACATTGCCAGTCTATTAATACCAAGCCTTGTAAAAGCCTTTTATGCCCTTAATCTTGTGGTGTGACGGCAAGGCGCACAGGGGAGCTGAAAGATCCCCCCAAGATCTATTTCCTGAGGGGGGGGCTCTGGATTCTGCCCTCTTTTTTAAAAAAACAGAAGAGTTTAACTTGGGAGACATAGTTTGTGCTGTTTGCCTAGTGAAAAAGCACCACCTGGCAAAAGATTCTTATACCAAATTAATTTGCAGGGCTTTGGATGAGGTGCAGGGCTTCTCCACCCCCCCCACCTTCCTAATGCCAAAAGGTTTGTGGGGGGAGGGGTTAGCAACATAACCCAACAGGCAAAAAAATAGGACAAAAGTCCAAAGCCCTAAGAAGCCCCGAGTATAATGGTAAAGGAACCCCTGACCATTAGGTCCAGTCGTGACCGACTCTGGGGTTGCAACGCTCATCTCGCTTTACTGGCCGAGGGAGCCGACGTACAGCTTCCGGGTCATGTGGCCAGCATGACTAAGCCGCTTCTGGTGAACCAGAGCAGCGCACAGAAATGCCATTCACCTTCCCGCCAGAGCAGTACCTATTTATCTACTTGCACTCTGCTGGCATCATTTCCACACTTGCCTCTGAAACAAAACCATCTTTGCAGTGACTTTTCTGCAGGAAAGCTGCTAGAGGAACGTGGTCCTTCCTCTCTCTTAACCCTGGAACCTGAGGGTGTATGAGGAGGCTGGACATGGGAACATTCAGGATGGGCAAAAGGAAGTCCTTCACGCAGCACAAATTTAAACTATGGAACTCACATCTGCAGGAGGCGGTTGGTCCTTCCTTTTAAAAAGGACTGGACAAACCCACAGAGGGGGAGAGGCTATGAGTCTTGAAAGGTTGTGTGTGTGTGTGTGTTTTAACATATCATTTTCAAGAGTAATTAAACATACTTTTACATCTTATTCAATTTTTTTGACTTCCATCAATCCTGTCTGAAAATTTTCCAATCTAATCTCTTAGTATGCATTTCTTATCTTCCCTATTACATTTCAAACTCATAACCAATATCTCTACCTATTTCTACTTTGTAACACTTCGTATATTTCTCCTTACAAAACTCCTTGTAGTCCTACTAGCGTAATTTGTTGATTACAGTTGCTCTTCAAATAATTCATATACTTCTTCCAATCTTCTCTGAATCTCTGTTCCCGCAGGTTTCGAATCCTTCCTCTCATTTTGTCCAATTCTGCACAGGCCATTAATTTCATCTGCCGTTCTTCTTTTGTCTTGAAAGGTTCTTGAGGATTCCTCTGTGGATGGAAACTTTCCGCTTGATCTCAGGAAGTGCAAGTGTAAGAGCTGATCTCATCTCCGTCTCATGGCCAGCCACAGGGCGATGTGCGCAGGGAAACAGTGGGAGGAAAGAGGTGCAGCTTGCTCAGATCTCGAGTTCCTCCTTTCCTTCTCAAGTCACACTGAGAAGGTTTCCTGGCAGCACGGAAGGCAAGAACGTAACATGGGAAAGGTCCCACCCACCCTGGCCCATGCAACTGCATCAGCTGATGGGAGAGGGAAATGGTTGTTGTTTAGTCGTTTAGTCGTTTCCGCCTCTTCGTGACCCCCTGGACCAGAGCACGCCAGGCCCTCCTGTCTTCCACTGCCTCCCGCACTTTGGTCAAACTCATGCTGGTAGCTTCGAGAACACTGTCCCGCCATCTCGTCCTCTGTCGTCCCCTTCTCCTTGTGCCCTCCATCTTTCCCAGCATCAGGGTCTTTTCCAGGGAGTCTTCTCTTCTCATGAGGTGGCCAAAGTCTTGGAGCCTCAGCTTCAGGATCTGTCCTTCCAGTGACCACTCAGGGCTGATTTCCTTCAGAATGGAGAGGTTGGATCTTCTTGCAGTCCATGGGACTCTCCAGAGTCTCCTCCAGCACCAGAATTCAAAAGCATCCATTCTTCGGTGATTACCCTTCTTTGTGGTCCAGCTCTCACTTCCATACATCACTACTGGGAAAACCATAACTTGAACTATACGGACCTTTGTTGGCAAGTTGATGTCTCTGCTAGCTTCCTCCAAACCCAGCTGGTGGATTTTGAGCAAGCAAATGGCAGCTAAAATGAAACTTGTTTCCAAGCATTTGAGAGTCACATGTACCTTTTTCCAAAGACGAGGAATATCTGTGGCCCTCTGAATGTTGCCAGACTCCCAACTCCTACCATATTTGACCATCCTGAAGCTGCTGGGAGGTGGGAGTCCAACAGTATCAAAAGATTCATAGGTGTCCCAGCCCTCAATCAAACCTTTATTGAATATCCGGCAAATAAATTGTATTTGACGCCTAATGACATTTTAGTTCAGTACTGAATAATACTGCACCGAGGCCATGCCATGTTATTCTTGAAAGTTAACATGCAACAGCATTCAGCCACCTGGCTGTGTTTGACAGCTGGCATGCAATGGTATTTAGTATTTATTTATTTTACAATTCTCTTTCTTTATTTCTTAACAGCATGTTTAAGCTGGTGTGAAATAGTATTTGGTATTTTGGACTATATTTATCTACAGCACTCATTTGCTGCCCAAACGCAATGTGCTCTTTGGATGCCAAGCAACAAAACATTAAAAATACAATAACTGCCCTGGAACAATGGAAAACAGTAAAGGAAGCCCTGCATGAAAAATTTAGCAGCAGGGAGCAGAGAACCATAGAAGATGCAAAGAGGTGGCTAAAAGCATGGAACAGATCTGAGATCAGGTGGATTTTAAAATCTCTCAGTAGGCTGGGCATCTTCACCTGGAGTCCTCAAGCCGCTGGATCAGGCCCAAGAGGCGGTGGTCCTGGTGCTAATCTACTCAAGCACCTTGATAACGACCAGCTCTTCAGGCTTGACACCAGCAACAATCAGAGCGGATACCAAGTGGTTTAAATGCAAACTCCAAAGACCAGGTTGCATTTCGGGTTCGGAAGGACTTGTTCCAGCCACTTTTGCAAAAGTTGGGTTTCTCTTGGCGACGCTGAGCGAGATGAGACCCCCAGGGTCTGACTCGGTATATGGCTGCTTCCGACCACTCTGCCCCCAGCAGAGGACAAAGGGGCCGCCATCCGAAAGGACCAGCGTCTTCCCTAATTATTTAGGGCTATTTTTGGTTTTTTAAAAGAACGAGGGATGGGGCGGCGGGAGGTGATGCCCGCTGCTGCCCTCCTTTCTCCCGGCCAGGCTGGGGCGGCTGCCCTTCGCCTGAACCCCTCCAAAGAGCCCTTTCGTCTCCGGGGGTCGTTTGGCGAGACGCGCGCTCCGGAGCGTCACGTGTGAAAGGGGCTGGTTTCGGGTTCCTGCTTTGCCAAGCCTCGCGCATCAGCACAAAAAGCCAGCCTGCCCGCCCGCCAGCCTCCTCCTCCTCCTCCTCCTCCTCTCGGCGGCTCCCCCCGCTGACATCACTCGGCGCGGAGGAGGGCAGAGCGGGAGGAGGGTGGGGTGACCCGGAGAGCCGCCCAGCGCGAAAGGAGAAGCCTCGCCGCCGCCGCCGCCACCGCGCACAGACAGACGCTCGCCCGCCGCCGCCGCTGCCGCTGCCGCTGCGCCCGGCTCCAGGGGCGCGTCCCGTCCGGGGAGGGCAGGAGGACGAGGTCGCCGCCGTAACCAGCCGTGCCCAGGGGGACCCATCCTGCTCCGGCGCTTCCTGCCGCCGGTAAGTCCAGCGCCTCTCCTCCGGCTCAGCCATCCCTCGCCATGGGAGAGAGAAAGAGAGAGATCCATCCGAAAGGGGCGCAGCCGCCGCTCCGTGCGCTCTGCACATGGCCAGAGGCTCGCCCGCGCCCGCCCGCTGGGGGCCTGAGCGACCAAAGTCGGGGCGGTGGGGCTGATGGAGGGCTGGGGCGATGGGGAGTCGGGGGCGATGATAGGGACGCAGAGAGCCCCGTTTCCGGGGCGCGCCCAAGGCGGGGAGCCCCCTTCGCCTCCCGGCTCTCCTTCGCCCGCTGAGGGTGACTCAAACCCAGATCCCGGGCTGAATCATTGCCGCTTCCTCTTTGGACTGCTGCCCTGGCAGATTTCTGGACAGAGCTCAGCAGCCGTCGCCTGACTCGGACCAGAGAAGCTCAGGACTGTCCACACTGGCAGGCAGCAGCGGCGGCAGCGGCTCTCCAGGGTCTCAGGGCAGGAAGATGTCGATGGAGGGGGGACAAGGGGGGATTTGAACCCGGGACCTTATGCATGCAAAGCACATGTTCTGCCCCGGACTCGGCGTCCACCCTGCCGGCCGCATTTGCTCTCCGGGCTCCCAGGCCATCGCCAGCCCCCTCTCCCCTTCTGCCCCCCCCCGTTAAAAAAAAGCCCAAAGTGAACCACATTGTGCAGGCAAAACTCTAAAAGTGCCAACCGCCTTGAGAGCCAGCCAGAGCCCAACGGGGCATTGTCCCTGCTGCCTAGTCTAACTCTTTAGCTCTTTCTCGCCCCCCCCCATTTCTTTCCCTCCCCCTGCAACTTAACTCTGCCCCTGGTCAGCCCGACTTGATGCCATCTGCCCAAGGTGCTCGAAATTGAGAGGAACCAGGCCTGGGGCGGGGCTCCTCCCAGTTTGCCACTTCCTCCACAAATCTAGGAAATGTAGGTAACGGCTTTCTTGTGAGTTGGGCCATTGGGTCCACCTGGCTCAGTGCTTCCTACACGGGCTGGCAGCCCTGGCGTGGCAGCAGTGGCGTAGCGTGGGGGGTGCAAGGGGGGCCGGCCGCACCGGGCGCAACTTCTGGGGTTAGGGCAAATCCACGGGTTAGGGGGCGCAAATCCACGGGTTAGGGGGCGCAAATTACTTGCCTTGCCCCGGGTGCTGACAACCCACGCTACTCCACTGCGTGGCAGCCCTACCTGGAGATGCCAGCGGGGATTGAGCCTGGCATGGTCTGCAAGCAGAGCAGGGGCTCTGCCAGGGAGCCATGGTAGTCCTTCTCTACTCTAGAGATGACCCAAGAACAGCAGCGATTCCTGCAGTGCAGGGGGTTGGACTAGATGACCCCCAGGGGTTCCTTCCAGCTCTACAGTTCTATGGCAGGATAAACAGAGCCCTGGAAGAAAACTTCGGGAAAACAGGAATGAGCCACCAGCGCTCTCAGCTGCGTGCAGATATGAACCTGGGAATTTCTGGTACCTAAACTCTGGTGATAAACGGCCAAGCAAAGTCCTTCTGTAAAGGGGACCAGCCTGGATATGGCTGTGGAGTGTGGGATGTGGAAGAGACCCGGGTTCAAATCCCCCACACTTAGCCTAGCCTACCTCCTGGGGTTGTTGTGAGGATGGTGCTCTGCAGAAAGCACCTTGAGCTCCTTGGAGAACAGGCAGGATATAAATGCAGTCAGTAAATGAGGATGTCCACCCTGGTCAGCTGGAACAACACCCAAACTCTTTCCCTGGCTCTCCCTGCCCACAGCAGAGCTGAGGGTCTCTTGGGCCTGGAACTCCCTAGCCAAGAGAGAACTTGAAGCAGATCAGATGGCCACCCCTCAATCACTGGGTTCAGAGTATTCAAGGGACTAGTCCTCAAGCTGTTCATTCAGATCAAGCTTCAGTTACTTCCTTGGCACAGCATTCCTTCCACCACCACCGCTCCTCCTCCCCACCCTGACATCCTCCTGAGCATCTCCTTGCCTTCTGAGGTACCCACTGAACATGAAAAAGCCCTTGTCTTTTTGGCATCCTGTTGTGGACAGCCCTGAGGTGGGACTGTTCTTTATCTAACCAACTTTTCATTTATCTTATGTTCATTTTCTGTTTTAGCTGCAATTACGTGTGTGTATGTGTGTGTCAGTGTCCTGGTGTCCTGCTGATTTGCAGATTTGTTGCCTCCTTTTCGATGCTTAGTTGATACTGATTGACAGGGATGGTGGTTCCTGCTTTGCTGGAGTTTTGCTGTGGCGTTGCAAACGGTGTTTGGATACTTTTGCATCTCGGGGAGTTGGCCCTTTTGGGTCCTGCCAACCCCACAGTTCTGTGATTCTGGGATGATACCTCATGCCTCGGAGCGGGGAAGGCAGCCACCGAGATGCACTCTCCACACAGACGGAATAAATAAATCATGTTGGGTAAATGCACCCTGCTCAAGCTGAAATGGGCTCCTCTGATAACGCTCTGTCAGAAGCCAGGGCCTTGCAGGACCAGGCCAAAAGGTGCATTTAAGCCAGCATCTGGTCCTCAGGGATAGCTGGACCGGTGCTTCTGTGATGCTTTGCAATTTGGGCCACCTTGGGCTCATTTGGCAGGAGACTCCTTTCCGTGCTTGGAGAAAGTGGATGGGGAGAAGCTTTTCTCCCTCTATCATAATACAGTGGTACCTCTGGTTATGGACTTAATGCGTTCCGGAGGTCCGTTCTTAACCTGAGGTACCACTTTAGCTAATAGAGCCTCCTGCTGCCGCCGTGTCGCCATTGTGTGATTTCTGTTCTCATCCTGAAGTAAAGTTCTTAACCCCAGGTACTACTTCCAGGTTAGCAGAGTCTGTAACCCAAAGTGTTTGTAGCCCGAGGTAAAAAGGTAAAGGTAAAGGGACCCCTGACCATTAGGTTCAGTCGTGGCTGACTCTGGGGTTGCGACGCTCATCTCACTTTATTGGCCGAGGGAGCCGGCATACAGCTTCCGGGTCATGTGTCCAGCATGACTAAACCACTTCTGGCGAACCAGAGCAGCGCACGGAAACACCATTGACCTTCCCGCCAGAGTGGTACCTATTTATCTACTTGCACTTTCATGTGCTTTTGAACTGCTAGGTTGGCAGGAGCAGGGACCGAGCAACGGGAGCTCACCCCATCACGGGGATTCAAACCACCGGCCTTCTGATTGGCAAGTCCTAGGCTCTGTGGTTTAACCCACAGCGCCACCCGCGTCCCTTGTAACCCGAAGTACCACTGTACTAAACTCAGAGACATCTGAGGAAGCTAAATGTTGGGAGATTCAGGACAGCCCAAAGGAAATCCGCCCTCCACGCGCTGTGCAGAGCTGAATTATGGTGTTCATTCTCCCAAGAGGTAGTAGTGATGGCTCTCAGCTTGGAAAACTTGGAAAGAGGATCGTATCACTTCCCAGAGGAGGAGACCAGCCGTGGCCATCAGCCGCAATGGTGGCTGCGCTCCTCCTTCCTCCACCATCGCGCCTCTGAATAATACCAGTTGCTGGGATCACACAGCTGTTGTGCTCCTGTCCCAGGAACATCGGAAGCCGCCTTATCCTGAGTCAGACTGTTGGTCCATCTAGCCCAGTAATGTCTACACGGGCTGGCAGTGGCCCTCCAGGATTCCAGGTCAGGATCTCTCCCAGCCCTACCTGGAGGTGCCAAGGATTGTGCTGCTTCCAGGTTTCCCATGGGGGAATCTGGTTCTTCGCTGTGGGAACAGGATGCTGGACTAGCTGTGCCCACTTTGGGCCTGATCCTGTTGGGCTTCCCCCAGGGAATGTGGTTGGCCACTATAAGAATAGTGTGCTCAACTAGATGAGTCCTCTTTGTCCTGATCAGCAGCAGGGCTATTCTTACATCCGTAGTGTGAGGGTCAGTAGCTGATGTTGGTCTTCTCAGACTCCAGCGCCCATCCTTCCCGACTCATTAGCCAGACTGGCCATGGCTGATGGGAACTGGAGTCCAGCAACATACAGAGTGGACCACCTTAGCTACCCCTGTCTGACGTGAATCACTTCCAAGGACTGTGGCAGAGTCAGGATGGGGGTGGGATGTCCCCACAGAAAGGAGAAGGCCGCTTTAGCCATCATGGCTACAGGCAGCAGAGGATAAACACAAAGGATGTTAGCAGAGCAGGTGGGCTTGCAAAGGATTATCTCATGGGCGGCTCACGCTGCCTCACTAGCATCCCTTGAAGTCGTAAAAGTGTAAGGAGAGCCCGGCTGCTGGATCAGGCCCATAGCCCATCTCATCCAGCATCCTGTTCCCACAGTGGCCAACCAGATGCCTGTGTGTGAAACCTGAAAGCAGGATTCGTGCACAAGAGCAACTTCTGCCTCCAGTGTTTTCCAGCAACTGGTATTCAGAAACATTGCTGCAAAGCCTCCTCTGTGAATTGGCTCATCCTCTTTTCACGCCATCCAGGTTGGGGACTGTCACTGCCTCCTGTTGTCCCGCTGCCCCACGCAGAGTCGGGCTGCTTTTGCCTGTTCCTCGCTCCGCCGTGACTTTTGACTTTTTCAATGTCCGCGCTGCAACATCCACGTGGAAGCAGAGCTGCCCCAGCAAAGGGGCCCATTGTGTCCGCTGAGTCCAGATACCATCACGCTCCGGACAGCGGCGTTGGAGTCTTGCTAGACAATGGGCCCCTTCAGACAACCCAGTCCCACGAGAAGCTGCTGCTGCTGCAGAGTCATTGCTGTGTGTGTTGTGGGGGGCGGGATCTGCTGTCATCTGGGTCCTCCAGAGAGGGCACACTTTGTCTTAGTTGCCGTCTGGGACCATCTTAATAAACTGACTTGCAAGCTATCACTGTGAGTCCCTCCCTCAGTCCTGCTGGTTTGTAGAAATCGCAAGGAGGGGAGACTAGTGTCACTGTGGAACTCCTGTTCTGTTTTTGTGGACTTTCCCTTAAGGCAGCTGGTTGGCCCCTGGGAGAACTGGACTGGATGAGCCCCCTTTGTCCTGACCCAGCCGCCAGCCTTTTCTGATGTTCTTATATTGACTTCTGCTGGCAGGACGTAGTTTGGGCTCTATTGCTTTAGTGCTTAGTCTTTGTTTAGGTCTGGAGGTCATTTTTTGTGGGGGCTGTTGTTGTCACACCCTGTTGTGAGTTTGGTGTTCACCGCAGGGTGCTGAAATAGGGGGGCCTTTGATCTGAGCCTGCAGACCTCCTTTTATGTTAGGGCTTTTGTTCAAAATGTTTCACATGGTGCACCAAAATTCTCCAAAACAACATCTTTAGGCCGGTTCGTTTTTACAACAACCTTGTCGGGGTGCGGCAAAGTTATCATCCCCATATTACAGAGAAGGACAAAAGCAGACAGAGGCAGGGTTCAAATTACGAGCATCCTGGTTCACAGCTCACACCCTTAACTGCCTTTCCCTCAAATAATTTGTGGTCTTCAAGCTTTTAATTGTGCTTTCCCAAATGCTGTCCTGCCCTTCTAAAGGCAAGTTATTTCAGCTTCTCACACACCCCTGACAACTTGGGGTGACCGCTCTCAGTCTCTTCTGCCTCTGTCAAATCTGCCCTTTGGGACTCTGCAGGCCACATGCGCCCCCTCACTAGCCCCAAATATTTTTGTCCGGCTGGGATGTGTCCTTGGGCCCTGATCATGGATGGAGGATGCAGAGGGAGGGACGCCAGAGTATGTACAAGGAAACTGTACAAGGGGGACATTCACCTCCCTTGCCCCGCCCACATTTCCATCTGGCTCCACCTACCCCTGGCATGTGGCCCTCGGAAGATTGCCCAGAAGAGAATATGGCCCTTGGGCTGGAGAAACCAAGAGGCATTCCAAACTGACCCTACTTGCGGGACACCTCACTTCTGATGTGCCAAGGCCAGGTCAAAGCCTCTCTGTCTCCTACCTGTGCTCTCCTCAGGTAGACTCACCTGGTCCCTTCACTGCACATTTCAAGGTGCAATCAATGGCCCTTTCAGTGTGTTTGCCAGAGGGAGAGTCACTGGGTTTTGTTTCATTTTTATTATGTCATCATTTTGTATGTTTATGCTCTTCCGCCACGTGCTCTTCAGATGGGGATCGGAACATAAAGTTAATAAATAAATATCTCCTTTCCTCACCTCCGTTCCTTCATTCGAAAGTTACTTTCAGGTTAAAAAAAGGGGGGGAAGGCAGCCTTAAGATCTCTCCCCTTGATTGACAGCAGCCAACTCAGAACACCACTGATAGCAGGCAAATAAGAGATTGGCTTATATATATTTCCCCCCCTGTGTGCGTCATTCGGCAATTACCCTTCCCCCCTCGGTTGAATTTTATCCACATCCTTCTTACTTCTGAAACCCTTTTCTCTGCCTGCCTTGCTTTGGACTCGCGTGGTTTCTGCATCTCATGACAAGGGCTGTCATCCTCTGTGTGGTGATTCAGCTGCCTCGCCTTCCGTCAGATCCTTCGTGGTTGTGCTGGGAGGCACAGGTGGCCCTGTCTATGGCCTGCTCTCCAAAGTGGGAACATCCTTGATCCTTCACGTTCAGCCTCTTCCCTTTCCCCACACACCCCCAGGCAGTTTTGTGCCTATTAAAAGGCTCCCAGTTCGTCTGACAGCTTCCAGTCGTCTTTCATCCTTCCTTCCTTCAGGTTCTGATAGTGGACAGAAAGTTTTCGCCTCCGCTTGGCTTTCGGAAGAGCTTGTTCCAAGACCCCCGGAGCCACTTCTGCAAGCGAACTCCGCTGTGCAGGTAACTCAAGCACACTGAAGCCCTCCCTCAGTTCTGAAGTTCATAGAACCATAGAATGGTAGAGTTAGAAGGGGACCCCAGTGGTCATCTAGTCCAGCCCCCTGCAGTGCAAGAATTGCAACTGGCGCATCCATGACAAATGGCCACCCAACCACTCATACAACCCTTCAGTGAAGGACAGTCCTCCACTTTCCAAGGCAGCCCCTAAAATAAGCTTGTTTTCTGTTGCTGCAGGGCCTGAACCAGTGGGTTCGAATTGTAAGGAAAGAGATTCCAACTAAACATTATTAGGAAGAACTTTATGACAGTAAGGGCAACCTTGGAAGGTGGTGGACTCTCCTTCTTTGGAGGTTTTTAAGCAGAGGCTGGATGGCCATCTGTCAAGGATGCTTTAGCTGTGATTCCTGCTCTGCGAGGGTTGGACTAGATGACCCTTGGGGAACTCCTTCCAATTCTGCAATTATATGCTTCTGAGTTGTGGTTTATATGCTGCAGTGTGGATCAGCTTCACTGATAAGGAAGAAGGCTGAGGGACAGCTCTGTGTGTGCTCCTGCCTTTGGATCAGACCCCCATCAAGAAGACATACTGTAATCACAGTTAATAAACTCGCTTGCAGAATCCTAAAAAATATTCCAGTGCATTTTGCAAGATGCAACTTTACAAAATGTGCATTGTCTCTCCCCCCTGCCCCCCCATAACTATTAAGGCACTTGCATCATCTTGACAAAATACTAAACTAGAATTACTTACTTACTTCCGACCTCATTCGTTCCCCAGATTTTTGACTGGGCGCACAATTCAGATGTTTCCCTCTCCTGTTTCCCCTAATATTCCAGGACAGGAGTCAATAATTCTGGGAAGGAAAACTTGGCAAAAATAAGCCAGTGTGTTTTGCCACAGGAGGAAAAGGATAACCTGGGTGGCAGGGAGAGTAGAATACCTGTGGGATTAGAAATGTCAGTGGCTGAGAGGGCGTTAGCGCCCACGAAACCTCCTCTTGCCTGGCAAAACCAGGATAAAATATTGCAAAAATGAGAGGGAGGCCCTGCAGCTCAAAGCTAGCTCAGAAGGTCAGCTGGAGGCTGGAGCCGTCTTGGGCCAAAGCGTTGCCCTTTCTGGGATGCTGCCTCTTGGCTGACAAGCTGCACATCAGAGCTGGGGTTTTTTTCTCCTCCTTTTAATGGGAGTGTGCCAGACTGTTTGATCTCAGTTCGCCCATTTAAAAGTCAGCTGCTTATCTAAGTCCAGTTAATAATGCTGAGCCTGACTTTATATCTCAAAGCCCTGGATATATATACATTATAATGACAAGCTAAGCTAGGCCTCCTTCAGAGGAGGAGGGAGGGAGCCATCGTAGCTCAATGGGGAGAGCATGGAGAAGATCCCAAGTCCAGTCCTTGAAAGTTTCTCCGGGTAGGGCTGAGGGTGGGTCTCCTGAAACCCTGGCGAGCCTCTGCCCATCAGTGAAGACAAAACTGAGCTCAATGGGCTCAGGGGTCCTGATGTGGTACAGGGAAGATCCCTCTGTTCCTCTTTAAATTAGCCATTTCTTCAGAACCATGAGGACTACAATCTTAGTTTGTTTTTAAAGGGAACAGCTGTAACCTCAGTGGCTTTGCATGCAGAATACATTCAATCCCTGGCTTCTCCAGGCCTGAAACTCTGGCAATCTGCTGCCAGTCAGTGTTGCCATTACTAAGCTAGATGGAGTAGTGGTTCAGCTTCCTAGGTTCCCATTTATGCTTCAGATCTGGGCATGAGGCTTGCTGTCACGTTTAGTGTGGCGGGGGTGGTTCTTTGCACATCTGGAAGACGACTGTGTCACCTCCCATCACCCTCTTGAAGGTGCTTTGACAGCTCAGGGAAAAGGGCAGGCAGCCACAGCATCTGTAGACTGTAGCATCCTGAATTAAGGGAGGGGGAATTCCCCTTGCAGCCAAAGGGTTGTTTGAGGCCACCACGAAAGAGCTGATCTTCAGCTTGAAACCAGGACTTGCTCTTTCACCAGGCTGCTCCTCCAGCTGCCAATACCATCCATGTGTGAATATCAGGCGTGGGTTGTGTCCAGGAACCTGGGAGGATTTCTTTCACGGGTGTGCATGTTTTCGTCTTTAAATAAACAGCCCATGCAAGTTTCCAGCTCTTATGGCCATCGAGATTCGCCTGGCCGTCTCAGAGGAAATCTGGGGAGGCTGAGGTGGACCTTCCAGTGGTCAAAATGTGCTTGTGTCTTCCTGCCCAGCATCTATTTCCTGCCCTCTTCCCCCACCGCACCCCTCTTTCTCTCTCACACTTGAACCCGAACCCATGTTGTGCAAAAGGAGCAAATCTGTGCAATGTTCTTGAACAGTTGCAGAATCTGGTTTCGGTTCGTTTTCATTTTCTTGCACAGGAAGCTTTGATGCCGAGTACACAAGCCTTCCCAGCCCTGCCTCCTGCAAAGCACTCTTCTTCCAACCACATCCTGGAACATTTCCATGCTGTTGGGTGGGTTTCGAAAGAAGATTGCCCCTTTTGTGAGCCTGGAAATCGCAGCAGCAGCAGCAGCAGCCCTGCTTTGAACCCGTTCAGTTGCAAGCCCGTCTCTCCTCACCAGTCTTCTCCCCCCCCCACTTCCATGTTCTCTCTCTCTGTGCATCTCTGCTCCTCTCTGTTCCCTTCAAGCGAGTGTCACCCCACGTCAGAGGCCCTTTGCATCCAGGTGCCTGTTCTGCCCTCCCAATAGTCCCCGCGGAGCTGTCTCCCTGACTCTTTCCTTCCACATCTGTTTGCTCACCTCCCTGGCTCCCAGACCCAGCTGTCCCAGAACCTTAGCAGAGCTGCCTGTCATTCTAGGGGCTGAGTTCATTTCGCCAAACAGTGACTGGCGGCTCGGGCAGGGGCTGCTTGCCGTCGCCCCAGCCTCCTGTCGCAACCGTCTTTCCTGGAGTGTTGCACGGATTTTAATCTACCCCCAAAGAGATCCCTTGTTGTTATTTAGTTGTTTAGTCGTGTCCGACTCTTCGTGACCCCCTGGACCAGAGAACGCCAGGCCCTCCTGTCTTCCACTGCCTCCCGCAGTTTGGTCAAACTCATGCTGGGAGCTTCGAGAACACTGTCCCACCATCTTGTCCTCCGTCGTCCCCTTCTCCTTGCGCCCTCCATCTTTCCCAACATCAGGGTCTTTTCCAGGGAGTCTTCTCTTCTCAGGAGGTGGCCAAAGTATTGGAGCCTCAGCTTCAGGATCTGTCCTTCCAGTGAGCACTCAGGGCTGATTTCCTTCAGAATGGAGAGGCTGGATCTTCTTGCAGTCCATGGGACTCTCCAGAGTCTCCTCCAGCACCAGAATTCAAAAGCATCCATTCTTCGGCAATCAGCCTTCTTGATGGTCCAGCTCTCACTTCCATACATCACTAAAAGAGATCCCTTATCATGTTTTATTGAAAACATGGAAACTGGTGTCTGCCTCTCAGGCCAGGCCAGCATCCTGTTTTCACAGTGGCCATGGGAAGGCGGTGAGCAGGACCTGAGCATGAGAACATTCTCCCTTCCTGCAGTTTCCAGCAACTTATGCAGAAGCATTGCCGCCATCAGTAGCCTCAACCGGCCCCCTATCCTTTCCTTCAGGCCCCCTCTCCAGGATTTCTTGTCTTTTATAAACCATTTGCTCTGCACAGCAGATTAGCCGACAGATGCCAGGCAAAGAATCTTGCACATGGCAGAGCATCTCCAAGAGCATCAGCCCCGTCCTCCTTCAACAGCACTTGCCTCGCGCTCAAGAGCCATTTGATATAAAGGCAGCCACCTGGCTTCATCTGTTGTCATCAGCAGGAGGCTGTGTGAATAAAAGCGAAATGGGCTTGCTCATCCTTGATTGGGTCTCCCAGAGAGTGGTTTTGTGTAGTTTTGTTTTTTAAGATCTTCCCCTTGCTCATCAAATACTTGTTTTTGGAGATTTTCAGGCTCAGAAACTATAGGAAGGATCCAGAGCTTAATCCTCTTCATTTAAGTGACATTAAAAAGATATATATGTCAGGACTGCCACACATAACGGAATGAGAATGCATAGAAGTGCAAGAAGGCTCTCTTACCCAATTCTTCCTTCATTTTCCGGTTCAATCCCAGAGTCCAACTCAAAATGCACGTCTCTCACCCAGAAAGTGTGGTGTAGTTCAGGCTTGAGGCAGATAGTTAAGTTGGTAAGCTACTTATGAGAACATAAGACTCCAGGAAGAGCCTGCTGGGTCAGCTGCCCAAGGGGACCCACTTTCTCCAGCCTCCTGTTCTTACAGGGACGTGGGTGGTGCTGTGGGTTAAACCACAGAGCCTAGGACTTGCTGATCAGAAGGTCGGCGGTTCGAATCCCCGCGACGGGGTGAGCTCCCGTTGCTCAGTCCCTGCTCCTGCCAACCTAGCAGTTCGAAAGCACGTCAAAGTGCAAGTAGATAAATAGGTAGTTTCCGTGCGCTGCTCTGGTTTGCCAGAAGCGGCTTAGTCCTGCTGGCCACATGACCCGGAAGCTGTATTCCGGCTCCCTCAGCCAGTAAAGCGAGATGAGCGCCGCAACCCCTGAGTTGGCCACGACTGGACCTAACAGTCAGGGGTCCCTTTACCTTTACCTGTTTTTACAGTGACCAGCCAGATGCCCCAATGGGAAACCCACAAGCAGGATCTGAGCACAAGTGCAGCCCTCTCCTGTGCTTTGGTTTCCAGCAACCGGCATTCAGAACCATTGCTTCCTCCAACCATGAAGACAGAACCAAGTCATCACAGGCAGTCGCCATTGCTAGTCTTATCCTCCACAATAAATTCCTTTCCTTTCCAATTCAGTGTTATTCATTTCCATGGGTGTTGCTTCAGCCCATTCTGGAGAAACTCCTGTGCTGATCTTTGTGATGTTTAGAATCAAAGAGGAAGCCAGGCTTTACCGGGGCGGGTGGGTGGGGGCCATACTTTTCTGGTTTTTCATTCCTCATGCTGACTCTCGGTGGAATAGCCTTGGAGAAAAGCGCTGAGAGTTAAGAGCCAATTGATGCTCAGCTCAAAAGTGCAACCAAAAGCATCTCTTTCCAGGACAGAGTAGCAGGAAGTCAGGCTGTATTTTTATATTCTGTTGGAAGCTGCCCAGAGTGGCTGGGGCAACCCATTCAGATGAGTGAGAATAATAAGAATAAAGTTGCAGGTTGCATTGTGGCTTGGCATTCTGTCCATGTTGCCACAAGCAGCTCCATGTTCTGGGGGTTATGCTTTAGAGTTCACCGCCCTCTTGGCGACTTTGAACAGTATTTGGGGCAGGAACCCGGCTCAGTGTGCATGGGATGCAGAAGGCCAGGGAGCCTCTCTGGTCTGGCGCTGTGCGATTTTCGCAGGCCTGGCAGGTGCTTTGCAGAGCCACTGCTACTGAGGAGACACTGGTGAACTAGAGGAAGGATCAGGCAGCTTCCTACGTCCTCACAAAAAGGCAGTTGCTGCGGGATTTTTTAATATTGTGCCATCAATGTACATATGGCACTTTGTGCAATAGGGCAGATCTCTGCCTTGATGGACTTAGACTCTAGCAGGTGGCGGGAAATGCCTTTGGCAGCCTGGGGGCTGGATGCCAGGGGTGGGTGGGGCTGGGAGCGAAAGTGCTCGGAGCAAGACATCTCAATTTACTCCTGCATCCCTCCGTAATGCCAGAAGCACAATCTGAGCTCAAGGACACATGGCAGCTAGGCAGAAACACTCCAGAAGAATCCACAGCAGAACCAGAGAGGGGTGTGAGTCCTGGAAGACCTGGAAGACCTTTCCCCACCCTCCTGGGAGGGTGGGGCCTGGACGGACTCCATCTACAAAAGCTGAGGCTGCTGACCAGTATTGTTTTGTTTTGTTGTTCCTGTTATTGATATTAATGTTTTTTGTATCTTTATATTAGATGTTGTGAATTATATGGAAATTGTTTCCATTGGGTTGTGTACTTTTTGATGCTTCACCTGTTGTTCATGACTACTTTTTATCTTTGTAATTATGTTTTTTTTACGTTGTAAGCCACCTTGAGCATGCTTTTAACCATAGGAAGGCAGCATGCAGATAAAGTTATGCATGTGTAGTCTGGGTAGAGCTGAAAGGGCCAGACAGAAAGGTCTCGAGGGCCACATTTGGGCCCAAGGCCTGAGGCTTTTCGACTCCTGCACTACCCAATCAAGGCAGATTGCATTATTACACGCACTTGGGTTTTGTTGCAGAAGGCTTTGCGGAAAAGGGGTTTGAAGATTTGAAGGAAGTGGCAGAGGTGATGTCACACAGATCCTCTTCTGGACAGGTCCAGGCATACTGGGGGGGGGGCAGAGGGGAACCAAGGAGAAGTGTGCAAGTTTTACATGTTGCATTCAAGAAACTTGCAACCCAGCAGGTCCTAACCTGCTTTCAGGGCAGCCTCATCACCCCCTAAAAGCTTGCAGAAAACCCCAAGGGCAGAGGCTGGCAGAAAAACCGGTTGATCCCCGGGTTGAAGTTGACCAGCAAGGAAGCCTGACTTCCACTTGTTTAATAAGAGTAGCGACAAAATAATCATTTTCTCCCCACACCTGCAAATTATACCACTGAAATGAAGAAAGCTTGAGGGGTAGCCAGGAGTGGTTTGGTTTTTTTGAAGGACTGTGAGTTCCATTCATCTTCTTGTGCTCAAAACAAATTTCTGGGCTTCATTTGGAATTGTTGTTGTTGTTAAGGATGTACAGTATGTCTCTTGCGCCTGGCTCGGGTTGGTGGATCCTGAGTTTCTCTTGAAAACAACAAAGCAGATTCTACGAGCCTGCGGCTCCCCTAGGGAACCCAGAATTGCCATTTTGAGTCGTGGCCCAGCTATCTTGCTTGCATCCCTCATTCCTGAGCTGGCCTGGGCACACACACACACACACACTTTCCTACTCCTCCCCCAGCAACACCCCCCTCCCTCAGTAGCCAGGGTGGAAAACAGCTGGACCATTCAGCATATCTTCTGAATTGCGTCTGTCTCTGGGTGTCAGCACCATCAGCCAGCCGCTTGCCATTGTCTCGGGATTTGGGTGCTGGGGCGAGCTGGACAAAAGGGCTATTGTTTGGGCACTTACACTGGTATCCCCCTGTCCTGCCTCGCCTTTGTTCCATCCCTGAATATTCCTCTCTCTCTTTTGCACACACCCCAGTGGCTTCACAGCAGCCAACCGGACATTCCATTGCATTTCCAGAGGTGGGGAGTGGAGAGGGGGGGATGCGAAAGGACAGAAGGAAACTGACAGGGTGCAGGCCCAGGGTGCAGGAGACGGGCTTGCGGCTGCAAAAGCAAGGAGCGTGAAAGGTGCAAAAGCTAAAAGTAGAAAAATAAATAAATAAGGTGGGTAAAAGGAACTGTGGAAGGAATAAAGGAGACCCCCCCCCCCCCCCGGGAAGAACAGACTCTAGTGAATAAAAAAACAACCCTGATGCGATTCCCATCTGTGTAAAGGAAATGTGAACTTGCTGTTCGATTCCCTCTGCAGAATGCTGGGATCTCGCTCTGGGGTTGGGCTGAAATGCTCCACATCTGTTGGGAAAGGAATTCTGAGCAGGGAGTTGTGTGTGTGTGTGTGTGTGTGTGTGTGTGTGTGTGTGTGCGCGCGTGCATGCGCACATGAAGCATTCTCTCTCTCTCTCTCTCTCTGGGAAGGAGCCCATCTTTTAACAGCCCAGCTGTGCAGAACTGAAAGATGCCTGCCGCCTGGCACCAAGCCAGCCCCAGAAAGCGGAAGCGTGGCTCTCGGTGCGCCCAGCTTCCCATCAGATCGCTTTGCTCGGCTGTGTCTGGGGGAACCGACTTCGCGGAGGAGGGGGTTTGATCTGTTTTATTTTTAAGAGTCCGAAAACAGGATGGGCTCTCTGTTGAAACTTAGGGCTTGCCGCAAGCATACATTCAGAGCGTGTTGGACTGGAGTGGGGTATATACAACCCCTCCTCTCTCTCACCTGCCTAAATTCTGCCACATGCAGCCCTGACGCTGCACACCTTTTAAAACGTTCCTGCCTTGCATATTTTTATTTTAGTATTTCATGCATTTCTACCCCAACTTTTTCTTTCTCCAAGATGCTCGAGGTGGCATATATGGCTTTGTCTCGCCTCCTGAATAAATCACCCACAGCGCAACCCTGGGAGGCAGGTTAGGCAGGGAGGCAGGGACTGGCCCAAAGGCACCCAATGAACTTCATGATTGAGCAGTGATTCGAACCCTGCTCTCTCAAGTCGTAGTCCAAAACCCTCACCGCTACACCCCACTGGCTCTCTGATGGCACTGATTCCACCAGAATTACAGGGCAGTATTAACATATTGAGGGACGCGGGTGGCACTGTGGGTTAAACCACAGAGCCTAGGACTTGCCGATCAGAAGGTCGGCGGTTCAAATCCCCGCAACGGGATGAGCTCCCATTGCTCGGTCCCTGCTCCTGCCAACCTAGCAGTTCGAAAGCAAGTGCAAGTAGATAAATAGGTACCACTCAGGCAGAAAGGCAAACAGCATTTCTGTGCGCTGCTCTGGTTCTCCAGAAGCGGCTTAGTCATGCTGGCCACATGACCCAGAAGGAAGCTGTACGCTGGCTCCCTTGGCCAATAGAGCGAGATGAGCGCTGCAACCCCAGAGTCAGCCACGACTGGACCTAAGGGTCAGGGGTCCCTTTACCTTTATTAACATATTGTAGTTGTAATCCTCTTTATGAGAGATCTCAACTCTTTCCTCAGTTCTTGTATGGGGTGCAGAGAGGTGTTTGTGTGGGTGTATCATTATTAGTATTAGTGTCTTACATCATAGATCAGGACCAGATAAATGGGGGGTGAGAGAAAAGGCCTGGTATGTGAATGCCCTGTGCCCCTCCACCTGGTAAGCCCCCCCCCGAACTGCCCAAGACCCCCCCCCTCAAGCCCCAGAGCCAGCCCCTGCCTGCTTTGCAAACAAGGATGCTGCGAGGAGGATGCAGCGGGCCGGATCCACGGTGGCTCAGCATCCTTTCAACTGCATAGCATTTCCCAAGTTTCTAATTTTAATGACGAGCAGCGGAGAGGAAGTGTGAATCTTATTAAGGAAAAATAATGGGTCAGCTCGGAATGGGGTGAGGTCAAAGAAAGCTGAGGCCGATTTTGCAGAGAGGTGAAAGTTCTGGTTGTCAGCTGGAGATCTGGGCAACAGTCGAAGATTCTGGGGGCCTGCCTGCTTGCCCTCGGGGGCCGCCTCTGTCTTGAATCAAACTCTGGCAGTCCCGTCTGTCATTCCTGGAGTTGCTTTCTCCTCCCTTCCAGTAGGTTTTCAGAGATTGCAAGGAAGTCTTTCTTCATGCAGCACAGAGTTAACCGATGGAACTCACTGCTGCAGGAGGCCCCGAACTTAGATGGCTGTAAAAGAGAACTGGGCATCTGGTTGGCCACTGTGAGAACAGGAGGCTGGACTAGATGGGCTCCCTTTGGCCTGACCCAGCAGACTCTTCTTGTCTTCTTACAATGATGAATTGGGATGTGGGGAATCCAGCTGCAGTGCCTCCTTCTGGTTTCTCTCGGCCAGGCCCACCTCACAGGGCCGTTGTGAGCGTAAACAGCGCTCACAAAGCAGGAAACAGCAGAGATAGGGAATGGACTAAAACTCAAGGTGCACAGAGACCCCCACGGGGAAGGTTGCCGGGATCAGAGTGTGCCAAACACTTCACCCTGGTGCCTAATAGGATACGGCAGAGAACTGGGCCCATTTCTGGAAATGAGCTGTGGATGAGAAACAGGCGCTTTGGGGCAGCAAGGGGTCTGCGTTGCCATTGGCACGGCCTGCCTCCTGCCCCAGATTTCCTCAGAGGCAAGATGCAAACAAGCACAGCTAATCCCAGGGGTTTCAAAATGTCCATGAAAACGAAGCCTCGGAAATTTATTAGAGTGCTTGAGAGCTGCGAGATTAAACACACAAACAAGGCTGGCCTCCTGCTCTTAATGGGTTTTTTTTTAAGGGGGGGTCTCAACCTACACCCCCCTCTCTGTTCTTTTCCCACCTGACACCTGTGGGTAGCAATGGAGAGGGAGAGGGAGGGAGAACAAGGGAGCTGGACAAAGACAGGATGAGGCCTGAGGGAGGGAGGAAGGAAACTGGGGAGGGGGCAAGACCCAAAGCTGTCTCCTTCTGCTGCAAGCGGGTTTCCTGAATCCCAGTTCCTGCAGTGACATCCTGGGTAGTTTGTGGGGTGGGGGGCTGCGCCGCACCCCAGCCTGCGAAGGAAGCACCTTCCTCTCCTGGCTTCTGCCTCACTCTTGCCTACTTGCAGCCGTCACAAACATCTTACGTGAGGAGTCTGGTCCAAATGGGTCACCTTGTTGCAGAGTGACTGGCAGCTCTCATGGTAACATGCTAAGCAGGCTGATGGACTGAGCAGCGGACAGGAGGAAGGCTCTTTTCGAGATGGCATCTTTGAAGGATAGGGAAATACGAAAGGTGCCTTGGGAGGAGTAGAGATCGGCTCCGTCTGGCTTAGTTTCGCAAGGCCAATGCAGCGCCCTCTCTTTATGTTTCATAAAACGTGTATACACTGCTTGATTGTAACAAACAAACAAACTAAAAGCAGTTTACTAACAGAATAAAACAAGAACATTATCGGTAAAATCAACTATTAATCATTTTTCTTTTTAAAAAAACTAGAATCAGATTAAAACACACATCGACATTCTACAGGCTTGTCTAAACAAAAATGCTTCTAACGGGCACCAAAAAAGAGTCAATAGGCAGGGAGTTCCAAAGTGTAGGTGCGGCTGCACTAGAAAATTGGTATCTTCTGGTTCCGCAAATCAAAGCGGTTGAGTGGGCACATTTGGAGTAAGACGATCTTGCAGGTTAACTGGCCCCAAGTTATGGGCTTTATAAACTAATAGTGACATGTTGAATGTCTACAACAGGGGTCGGCAACCTAAGGCCCAAGGGCCACAAGCGGCCCATGGGGGTCATTTAACTGGCCCATGGACCCCTCGGTCAGCTCCCGTGTGCTGCGCTAAACTGGCATGGAGCAGAGCAAGGACCGCCTTCCGTGACGCTGGCCAGTTTTCCATTGGTGGCAGAAAGCTCCTGCAGCCAATAGGAAGCTGTGTACACCTTCTCCGTGCCACAAGGAGCACCGGAAATAGCATTTGCGCATGCATGCGTGGGTGCATGGACACATACTCCAGCCCACCGTGGTGTCTGTGGGACCACAAACTGGCCCAAGCCACAAAAACTTTGCCAACCCGTGATCTAGAAGATGGTGGTGGTGATTATTTTTCTTATTAAGCCTTCATTCCCTACCCTTACTGTCAGCATCCCTTGGAAGTGATAACACAACATTTAAACATTCTTGCGTTGGATTAAACCACGCCTGGCTTCAGGAAAATGCATGGCAAAATCAATTTGTCAGTCTTCAAACTCGTGGCTTCCTCAGTGGTAAATGACGCTTTTTGTTCCGTAGCCTGGTTTGTGATTTCCTTTGCTTTCAGTCCGGCTTGTGCCTCAGTGACCACGTGCGGACGCCTGGCCGCTTAGGAAAGAGGGCGATCTTGTTAGGCACCCTCAAAGCCCTGGCAAGCCCACAGCAGCCAAGGGGTTAGGAAAACCGACCGCTCCGCACTTTGACAGATAGAGAGGCCACTGTTTGGGGGGCAGACCGGAGGGGGGTTGCCGATTGTAATGGGGAAGGGGGTCGGGGAGAGGGGTCAAAGGCCGGCTTGTTTAACAGTCATATTGTGTCTCAGATTAAATTGCTGCTTCATGGAGAAAGGTCAGAGGTCTTTGGCCTCCAGATAAGGCCAAGGGCAGACCCCTGCCCCAGAGACGAAGGCCAAGGACTCAGCTACAGGGGTGGGCCAATGGCGGAAAGAGGGTTTCATAGCTTTATGGTGGAAGTTTTTTTGAACTATGATACAGGGGAGCTTTTCTCCTTTAGGTGCCCTTGCAGCAAGAGAGCCAAAATTGGCCCTTTTGACCGGGTGTGCTGTCACTACAACCGGACTAGAGAAACAGAACTATAGAGTTGGAAGGGGCACAAAGAGTCATCTAGTCTGACCTTCTGCAATGCGCATGATGCTCTCTCTGCCTTGCCATCCTCAGCAGAAAAAGTGGGTGGGGCGGGTTGGCTTGGTGTCTACCATAACAGACCAGTTGTTGTTGTTTAGTTGTGTCCGACTCTCCATGACCCCCTGGACCACAGCAGGCCAGGCCCTCCTGTCTTCCCCTGCCTCCCTCATGCTGGTAGCTTCGAGAACACTGTCCCACCATCTCGTCCTCTGTCGTCCCCTTCTCCTTGTGCCCTCCATCTTTCCCAACATCAGGGTCTTTTCCAGGGAGTCTTCTCTTCTCATGAGGTGGCCAAAGTCTTGGAGCCTCAGCTTCAGGATCTGTCCTTCCAGTGAGCACTCAGGGCTGATTTCCTTCAGAATGGAGAGGTTGGATCTTCTTGCAGTCCATGGGACTCTCCAGAGTCTCCTCCAGCACCAGAATTCAGAAGCATCCATTCTTCGGCAATCAGCCTTCTTGATGGTCCAGCTCTCACTTCCATACATCACTACTGGGAACACCAGAGCTTTAACTATACGGACCTTTGTTGGCAAGGTGATGTCTCTGCTTCTTAAGATGCTGTCTAGGTTTGCCATCGCCTTTCTCCCATGAAGCAGGCGTCTTTTAATTTCGTGACTGCTGTCACCATCTGCAGTGATCATGGAGCCCAGGAAAGTGAAATCTCTCACTGCCTCCTTTTCTTCCCCTTCTGTTTGCCAGGAGGTGATGGGACCAGTGGCCATGATCTTCGTTAGCAGTGATCAGTAGAGATGTTTAATTGCTTCTGCCCTGCTGGATCTATGATCTTGTGACTATCCAATGAGGCTGAGTGCTGGGAGATTTGGGTTAAAAGAAAGTGATTTTTTTCCCCACGCAGCACATAGTTAAACTATTAAACTCTCTCCCACAGGAAGCTGTGAATGGCCACCAATCTGGGTGACTTTAAGAGAGGGTTAGACAAATTCATGGAGAATGCAGGGCCTTTCCTGTTGTGGCTCCCTGTTTGTGCAAAGCTCCCCCCAGGAGCATTACATATATTTAGGTGCAAAAACATTCCTCTTCTCCCAGCCCTTTGGCTAATTAAACAAACAATGGCCTTTTAAACTGTGGGGGGGGGGGTATTGTTTTTGTTTGGTATCATGGCATGTTTGTGTTTTTATATTGTAAAACTGTGATTTTCGGATGAAGGGCAGCGTAGAAATTTAATAAACAACAAGAATAATTAAAAGTAATAGCAATAGCCACGATGCCTGCACAGTTGCAGGCACCATTGCCTCTGAATATCAGTTGCTGGAAACTACTGGAGGGGAGAATGGCCGTTGTGCCCTAATTCTGCCTGCTGGTTTCTCTTTAGAGCACCTGAGTGACCAGTCTGAGAGGAGGACACTGGGCTGGACGGGCTGTTGGCCTGACCCAGCAGGCTCTTCTTATGTTCTTGACTTTTGGCGTTTTAAAATTGCTTCCACACCCATCCTGCAGAGAAATAAAGATGGGGAACATCTGTCGCCTTCCAGATGTTGGCCCCCGATCTCCACCAGTAGGTCCAGTGCTCAGAGAGGATGATGATGATGGGAGTTGTGATCCGAAAATGTCCCTGACTCCTCAGGACTTCGGATTTAATTGGGAAGGAGATGTGCTTTGAGTTGAGAGACAAAAGGGAGAGAAGGAAAGGCAAAGCAGAAGTGAGAGTCATAACCATGTCAAGCTTAGCTGTTGCCATGGTGATTTCTCTTGCTCCTACAAACTCACGCTGTATCACTTTCCTTCCCCTCCTCCCCATCCTGGCTCCACTGCTCCTTACCCCACCCCACCCCGTCTCCAGTTTATGCACACTCTTAATTTCTGGCCTTGCATCCTCCATCCTTCACCAGTACCAGTTGCTGGAAACTGAACAGGAGGGGAGAGTTGCTCTTGTGCACGAATCCTGCTTGTGTTCCCCACAGGTAACTGGTTGGCCCCTGTGGGAACAGGACGCTGGGCTAGTAGGGTCATTGGCCTGATCCTGACAGGGCAGTTCTTAACGTTCCTTCCATGTGCAATTTGGGACTAGCGGTTTTAAATCCCCTCTCTGAATTGCCAAAGTGGGAAAGGGGGTCCACGGCAGAGAACGACTGGAGCCTCTCCCTGCCCACATGACATGCTGGCTTTTGTCCCACCCCTCTCCCCCCACCTAACTATTCATGTGTCAGTTAAATCCCCAGCCTCATTTCAACCCATCATTCTCTATTTAACAGGGTCTATTATCTGCCCTTGCATTTGCAAAATCTCTCTCTCTTTCTCTCTCTTACACACACACACACACACACACACACACACACACACGGACACAGACAAATCTTCTTTGCGACTGGTCTCCATACTTCCCCTCTTTCTGCTGGTTGTCTGCCTGGCTTCTTCTCTGGGCACGGATGGCTCTGCCCTGCCTTCCACAGTCAGAAACCCCAATACAGTGGTACCTCGGGTTAAGTACTTAATTCGTTCCGGAGGTCCGTTCTTAACCTGAAACTGTTCTTAACCTGAAGCACCGCTTTAGCTAATGGGGCCTCCCACTGCCGCTGCGTCGCCGGAGCACGATTTCTGTTATCATCCTGAAGCAAAGTTCTTAACCCGAGGTACTAGTTCTGGGTTAGCGGGGTCTGTAACCCGAAGCGTCTGTAACCCGAGGTACCACTGTACAGGGGTTGGCAAGGTTTACCTCGCCTGGACCAGTTCACTTCAGCAGAGATCCCTCCATGGGCTGGAGCGTGTGTGAGTGCGTGTGGCCGCGCTTTCCGGTGTGCGTCTGCGCAGACATGATTTTCGGCATCTGAGCATGCGCAGATATGATTTCTGGCACCATGGAAGCGAGTCCCTGCGCTGTGCTCCACCGGTTTAGCGCAGCGCGCAGGGACTCGCTGAGCGGGTGGCTCAGTTGGGAGGCGGCTCATGGGCCAGTTAAATGACCCCTGTGGGCCACTTGTGGCCCATGGGCCTTAGGTTGCCTACCCCTGCCCTAATACCTCTGAATACCAATTGCTGGGAACCTGCAGGAGGGGAGGAGAGAGTCCTCTTGTCCTCAAATCCCTTTGGGGCACCTGGTCGACCGCTGTGAGAGCAGGACGATGGACTCTGTGGACTCTCCTTGGCCTAATCCAGCAGGCTCTTCTTGTGTTCTGGAGTTCTTGTCTGTAAAATGGGCGCAGCTTTTATCCCCAGCCCCTTTATAGAAATTACATTGACTGTCCTGTGTGATTTGGGAACCAACTCCCAGTTCTTTACCCATTTGCCTGCTCTAATCACAAGAGCAAAAGAAAAGGAAACAAACAAACAACAGCCCATGAAGACACTTGCTAAAGACATTCAGCTACAGAAGATGGTGCTTTTTATTTTTTTTAAAAAAACAATTTCCCCCAAAAGCCTTAGATTTGTTCCAGAATCAGAGGCAGAGATGCTTCTGAGAACCAGTTCCTGGAAACTGTCAGGGTGCTCTCAGGTCCTTCTTGTGGCTTCCCATTGAGGCACATGCTTGGCCACTGTGGAAAAAGGATGCTGAATTAGGATGAGGCCCCTTTGGCCTGATCCTGCAGGCTCTTCTTCTTACTTTAATGACGGCAGTGGTGGTGACAATTATGATGTCAGGAGGGAAGGGAGATTATATTCAACCTAAGCTATGAAAGCTCCGATTTCCCTACCCTCCCACCCCCAACTCCAGCTTTCCTTCTTTTCTCTCGAGTCTGTGAGAAAATATTCTTGGCAGGACACAGGGGAAAATAATTGCTCTCATCACAATTCTTCCCCCTCCCTGCGCTGCAGCCCAGCTGCTGTGTATGCAAAACGACTTCTTTTCATGAATGAACCCCCTCATGCATATTGATGAACTGCTTTGCATATGAGCCATGAATGGAGGCCAATTTGGTTTTGTTTTTTAAAAAATTGCAAATGCCTGGTTGAGTCTTCCCATTTGCTGGCAGCTCCTCGGTGCTGAGCCTGTGAGGGTTGCCTCCCCCCACACCCCATAATAAAAGGACTTGGGTTACGTCCACACAGGACATTTAAAGCATAGCGTGTGCACATGCGCACACCCAAAGTATCCTGGGGATTTTACTTTGTTAAGGGTGCTGAGAATTGAAGCTGTGCTAGGGATAAGCTACAGGGCCTAAGGATTGGGGGGGGGAGAGCTATGTGTTCTAAATGTGCTGTGGGGAGGGGACCTTGTTCACAGGTGCTGGAACAAGGCACAGTTCTTACCAACCGGAAAATGGATGTATAATTGCGGCCGTGTTGTGAGGGGAATCAAAAGACAGGATACACCCTGTGCAGGTTAAATATGATAAAGAATTTTGGGAACTACAGTGGTACCTTGGTTCTCAAACTTCATCCACTCCGGGAGTCCGACTCCCAAAACCATTCAAAAACCAAGGTGCAGCTTCCGATTGGCTGCAGGAGCTTCCTGCAGGAGCCGCGTCGGACGTTCGGCTTCCAAAAAAGTTCGCAAACCGGAACACTCGCTTCCAGGTTTGCAGCATTCAGGAGCCGAATTGTTCAGGGGCAAAGCCGTTCAAGTATCAAGGTACTACTGTATTGTGGCCAATAAAAAAAAGAGTACAGTGGTACCTCAGGTTACATATGCTTCAGGTTACATACGCTTCAGGTTACAGACTCCGCTAACCCAGAAATAGTACCTGGGGTTAAGAACTTTGCTTCAGGATGAGAACAGAAATTGTGCTCCGGCGGCGCGGCAGCAGTAGGAGGCCCCATTAGCTAAAGTGGTGCTTCAGGTTAAGAACAGTTTCAGGTTAAGAACGGAACAAATTAAGTACTTAACCCAAGGTACCAATGTATGTATGAGACCTCCGGGTATAGGATGGTATATAAATTCAATAAATAATAATGAGACAGTCAGGCTGGGTCCAAAACTTGCCCGTGGACAGACCATCACTCCCCATCACTCTGTGATGCTGCAGACAATTTAGCAAGCCCTGTAAGCCGCCTAGCTGGTGGCTATTGCGTTTCCTTTGCCACTCAGAAGCACGGGGGAAGAGCTGTGGCTCAGTGGGGGAACATCTGCTTTGCACACAGAAGGTCCAGGGTTCAGTTCCTGGTGGCATCTTCAGGTAGGACTGAGAAAGACTCCCTTGCCTGAAATCCTGGAGAGCAGTTGCTAGGCAGTGTAGACCAGGGGTCAGCAAACTTTTTCAGCAGGGGGCCTGTCCACTATCCCTCAGACCTTGGGGGGGGGCCAGACTATATATTTTTTTTGGGGGGGGGGGATGAATTAATTTCCTTTGCCCCACAAATAACCCAGAGATGTATTTTAAATAAAAGGACACATTCTACTCGTGTAAAAATATACTGATTCCCGGACCGTCTGAGGGCCGGATTTAGAAGGCAATTGGGCCGGATCCAGCCCCCGGGCCTTAGTTTGCCTGCTCATGGTGTAGACAGTGCTGAGCAAGATGGACCAATGGTCTGACTCAGTATAAAGCAGCTTCCTTATGGATGGGTTTGGAATAGTGACACAGCCGTGGGAAGGAAAAGGTGCAGCAATTGGCCACAGAAAGCTTGGTTCACGGAAGGAAAATGAGATACTTCGAATGAGTTTTGCTCGTGACTTTTGGGGCCTTTGCAAGTCATGGAAGCAGCTGTTTCGGTCGAGAGAGAGAGAGAGAGAGAGAGAGAGAGAGAGAGAGAGAGAGAGAG
>JAXCMG010000055.1:5882857-5922724 GCA_034642415.1 Podarcis siculus | reverse complement strand
GAGAGAGAGAGAGAGAGAGAGAGAGAGAGAGAGAGAGAGAGAGAGAGAAGCAGGGAGGAATTTAATGCATCATCATCTCCTTTGTGGACTTCTAAGTTTAGAAACTCACCAAATGCCTTATTAAAAGAAGAGAGTGTGCATGCGAGTCTTGCAGCACATTATTAAAGTCTAAAATGGGTTTATTGCAGCAGAATCTTCCTTGCTTCTGAGGATGCAAATTTTAAAGCTCTGGAATTTGTCACCCAAAATCCCTTGCAGGCCTGTTTTTGCATCTTTTCCAAAAAGCCCCCACCAGCTGGTGGGAAACTTACAGGCCAGCAGAGAAACAGACACACAGAGAGAGGCTTAATTCTTCCAGATCCTCTCAGTGGCTGCTCTACTTTACAATGAAATTGAGAAAGCCAAACTAGAAAAGCCAATTCACACTTATTTTTAACTGAAAAGGAAAAAAATTGGCCCTATCAGGACAGTGTGTTTGATTGTCTGCCTCCCTTTGAAATGTGCGGAGTTCTCATTATCCATCTCGAAAAACTAGAACTGCAAACCAAGAACTAGAACTGCAAAAGGGGTCCTTACAGGGAGCCACATGCGAGCAACTCAATTCCTCACCAACATTAGGCTTGCGGATTTAAGGCTGGATACAAAATTATCTCCTGGACATCATTGCATGTGTCATCGTTCTAGCAACCTGCCTGGCTAAGGTTTAAAATGTTTTTCAAATAGCCCACTGCGAAGTCTTTTACTCTGTGAGAACCTGGCAAATGATCGATGATGGATTCTTAGGTAGTTCTTTTTAAGGGGTGTGGGGCATTTTCAAAAACAATTCCCTACTGAGAATTCCCTATGACTGCTATTATTATCACCCTTTTAAGTCTGAGGCCAGTCCACAGGCAAATGACTTGAAGCTCTCAAACAAATTAAATAAGGTTCTTTAAAATTAAATTATCGAGTCGTGTAAGACGATTTGTATCTGTCTTTTACTGTTTTCCATTGACTCACAATGTTCCCTCCGCCCACAACATTTCTGGCTCCGGGCCAAGTTAACTAAATGGATGCTAAGTAATTGAGCATGCAGGAATATTTTGCTCCACATCCAGAACAACATACAGGGCCTCTTATGTGACTCGGAAACATTGGTATCTCTCAAATTAAATGAGCTGAGCCAGGACACTTCCGATCTGCAACTCGCTTTAGCTCGTGAGAGCAATTACAGACTGTCCCCTGTGTGAGCGCTGATGTCTGTTTATATCCTCCTTCGCTGGTGACTCTCCTCCCCTGACCTTCCTTTCCCATGGGGGATGGATGGTGTCTCCATTAATTAATCCTTTGCAGGAGCTGAGGGAGGGTAGCTCAGAGGCCCTTAGAAATCCCCCCCCCCATTCAGAAATTGTTGGTGTCTGAGAGCAGGGTGCTGTTGGAGGTGTACTACCAACCTTACTGTATGCTTGTGAAACATGGACCACTTATAAACGCCATCTCCAACTCCTCAGAAGATTCCACCAATGGTGTCTCCAGAAAATTTTACACATCACTTGGGAAGACAGGTGAACTAATGCCAGTGTACTGGAAGAAGCAAAGATCACAGGTGCCAAAGTAATGATTCTTCAACATCAACTTTGTTGGACTGGTCACATTGTGCGGATGCCTGATGATCGTCTTCCAAAGCAACTACTCTATTCCGAACTTAAAAATGGAAAGTGTAATGCTGGTGGTCAACAAAAGAGGTTTAAAGACTGTCTCAAGGTGTTACGGAAGGCAAATCTTTAAAAATGTAGTATAAACACTGACAACTGGGAAACACTGGCCTGCGAGCGCTCCAGTTGGAGAACAGCCTTTACCAAAGGTGTCACAGGCTTTGAAGACACTCAAACTCAGGACGCAAGGGAGAAACGTGCTAAGAGGAAGGCACGCTTGGCAAATCCACACCGTGATCAACTCCTGCCCGGAAACCAATGTCCCCAGTGTGGAAGGACGTGGGGATCCAGAATTGGCCTCTACAGTCACTTACAGACTCATTGTTAAAACCGTGTTTATGGAAGACAATCTTACTTGGCTACGAGGGATCGCCAAAGAAGAAGAAGAAGAAGAAGCTGTTGGAGGAGGAGGAGGAGGAAAGGGGAGGTATAAAATCCAGGCTGTGGAGCAAGAAAGAAGGAAAGGTCTGGATAAGACAATAATTATGAATAGGGCTGCTATATATGCAGGGTACTGCCCTCCCCTGAAGATTAATATATTCCTACTCTGACTTTCAGGGGCCCTGTAGTGCTTAATTAGACTATGAAACTCATTTCCACAGGAGGCAGTGACAGCCCCCAATTTGGATGGCTTTAATATAGGATTAGTCTTAGAGTGCCCCCCCCCACACACACTTGGGGGTCAGGATGCAAACCCAGTTAAAAGATCTGCAATAAAAAGAGGTGCCCCAGTCAGCTGAGGGTAGCAGCAAGCTCTACCGCTGATCCTGCAGGCAGCTTCACAAAAAGAACCTCATTCACATGATGATGGGCAATGATTATGTCACTTGCTTTGATAACAAGCCGTGATAGCAAGCGGTATTCTTATCACCATCGCTGTAAACCTAGATAGGGCTGCAGTTTTACCATATGCTACATCGACTGTGGTTGCTGGCACACAGATTCGTTTCGCAGCCTTTGTGTACCTCGCACAAGATCACACATCCTACAAGCTGCTTCTGTCGGTGGCCCATCTTTCGTTGGAAGAGCCGGGACAGATAAAAGAAAGTGTTTCGTCTGACACAGTACATAGTTGAACTGTGGAACTCCCTCCCACTGGAAGCAGTGATGACCACTGTAATAAACGAAAATCTGCCCTTATTCCCTTATGGGGGACACAATAGCCCTTATAGAGTCCTTTGTAGGTTCTCCATCAGTCGGAGAAAATAACAGAGGCCAACCAGAGAATATTGAGAAGCAAAGCAGCTAGTAAGCCTGATCTTTATTAAAGCTGTTGCCACAGGGTGCTCCCCTCACACGCAGGAAAGGAGGAGGAACCCAGAACAGTGGTGTGTAAGCCCTTATATAGACTTTTGAAATTGCCCACCTTGGAGTTCAAGACCACCCCCAGAAACATCTACATCACAGAAGGGGTGTAGCTCAAGACCACCCCCCAGACACATCATACCTACATCACAGAAAAGGCGGTCTACAACAGAAATCTGAGTGCGTTGTTTCTCTCCTGTCTGGCAGGTTACCTGTTAATGCTCACGTGATTGGATACCCTGGGGAGACTGGCCAGTCTTTTGTAATGACAAATGCTTAGTTCCTGAGCCAGGTCACAGGCTCACCCTATTCAGACACAGACATACCCTTAAGACAGGATTTGTGAAGGAAAATACAATGGGGAGGCTTTTCCACTTTCCTTTGACCTTGGAAAGAAAACATTTGCTCAGTTTGGGAGCCAAAATGGCTCCAGGGCTGCCCTCCTGTGCTGCCTCAGACATGTGGCCCATACATTTATGTACGCGTTTGCTTGGTACATTTATGAACATTTATTATATATATAAGACCTTAATTTTTTTATTTCACCAGCAGCCTGGATGGCTTTAAAAGAGGACTGGGGGGATTCACAGAGGGGAAAGCTATTGATAGCTACTTGCCATGACAGCGAGTCTCGGGCAGTGGTGCTTCTGAGAGTGCTCTTGAACCCTGCCTGTGCGTTTCCGGAAAGAGACATCTGGTTGGCCTCTGTGAGAAGAGGATGCTAGACCCCTTGGCTCTTCTTCTCTTCTTATTTCCACAGCCTGCCCAGGAGTGGGTTTAACAAGGAGTAAAGCCGTGTCCCGGGAGGGGTGTGAAACAGAAGGAAGAAGAAGAAGAAGGCACAGCTGGTCTGAGAGCACCAGGCACCGCCACTTCCTCAGAAGCAGATGAAGGGCTGATCCTCCTCGTGTTGCGGCTTTCTCTCTGTGTGTGCCTCGACTGTGGCGTGTTAATAGATCGGAACTGTTAGAAACACATGTTTAAACACACAGGCGCGCACACTGAGTTAATTGGCTGCATGGGGGACGCAGCAAGCAAACATGTGTTAACCAGGCCATGAGTCTTTCTGTCAACGTAGGCATCTGAGCGTAGATTTTATTACTACAAGAAGGGCCTGACCTACATACAGGCTCCGAAACCCCAAATTTAAAAAGTGAGGAGGAGGAGGAGGATAAATAGTTATTTGGTCTATTGTTACTTGATGCATTGCATTCGCCAGCCTTTGCAATAACTGGCTTAAAATAGGTTACTGACTTGAAAATGACAAACATCTGGAGTGTTGAAGATGTGATTATTATTCTGTACGGAAGCAGCTCAGGATTCTCTACACTGACTTGCTGGGGTTTTAGGCAGGGGGTTGTTCCAGTCCTAAAGCTCTGGTTTTCCCAGTAGTGATGTATGGAAGTGAGAGCTGGACCATCAAGAAGGCTGATCGCCGAAGAATGGATGCTTTTGAATTATGGTGCTGGAGAAGACTCTTGAGAGTCCCATGGACTGCAAGAAGCTCAAACCTCTCCATTCTGAAGGAAATGAGCCCTGAGTGCTCACTGGAAGGACAGATCCTGACGCTGAGGCTCCAAGACTTTGGTCACCTCATGAGAAGAGAAGACTCCCTGGAAAAGACCCTGATGTTGGGAAAGATGGAGGGCACAGGGCGAATGGGACGACAGAGGACGAGATGGTGGGACGGTGTTCTCAAAGAGACCAGCATGAGTTTGACCAAACTGCAGGAGGCAGTGGAAGACAGAAGTGCCTGGTGTGCTCTGGTCCAGGGGGTCACAAACAGGCGGACACGACTCAAGGACAACAGTTCCAGGCCTACCTGGAGAAGCTGGGGACTGAACCTGGGACTGACTGCACGCAAGGCAGATGCTCTACTGCTGATCTACAGGCCTTCCCCAAAGTTGGAATGACCAACTTTGTATATCTTGCATAGCTGTGATTCCTGCATTGTAGCAGGTTTGGACAACATGACATTCCAGCACTATATTCTATTATCTCTAATGCATTTTGTAAACTCTGATTTTTGTCTTCCGGTCTCTGTGTTTTAGTCTGCGCTAATATACAGTATTTTCTAAAAATCTGTGGCTTAGGGCGTGACATACTTTGGGCTGCTGGGTTTAAAGCACCTTCTTGTCCCTTTACGATTCCTCCCTCTCCTCCGTAACCCTGGAAGGGGAGACACAACAAATCAGGCTCTGGCACTATTTGGAGTTACTTCACCATCATAATTTCCCCTTCTTATGGACTTTTGGGTCATGCTACTTGCTCCCGTATACATAAGCGCCATGCGTGTAAGATCAAAGCAGTTTACAAAAGGACAAAACAATAAATACGAGAAAAATTAACCACCATACTTTAAAACATACAAAAGCTGAAATACTAAAACAGATAAAAAATGCTTCAACGTTTTAAGCCTCTACCCAGCTGCACATCCATCTCTCCCTCACTCTTTGCTCAAGTGCATCTCTCTCTGCACAGCGTGTGAGATCAACTGAGTGTACAAGTAAATAAAATGAAATAAAAGCAAGCAATGCTTCCCCCCCCCCATGTGCTATTTCCATCCAGATATGCAGCGAGGTTACTGGAACAAGCTTTTTGTCGTGAAAAAATGCAACTAAAGCACTGGATGCATCCCTCAGGCCTTGTCCTTACTCAACCTCTGAGTATTTCCTTCCTCCTCAAGGCAGGAGTGTGTGAGAGAAATTAAAGTTGCAGAGGCCCCTAATGCAATGTGACTGGGAAGTAGCCTCCCCTCAGACTGCATTTTGGAACCACGGCGGAGATGTCAATAGGAGCCCTGCAGACACCTTGGAAGCTGGGGTACTTTCTAGGGTGTTTTCCCTCTTTCTAAATAAAAACCTTGATTTGCAAAACGTCCATATCTGCAAGCAACGGTCGCCCTCAGTGCTCATGGACTTGCTTTTAGAACAAAAGGGCTTGCATGTCATTTACCAAGAGGAAAAGGAAAACTATTTGCACAGAGCGAAGAAATCCTTTGGCAAATCATGATAACAATAAAATAAATAGTTATTATTTCTCTCCTGATTACAGAAACGCAGGGAGTTTCCCTTCCTGGAGTGCAGTTTTCCCTCATGAATTTAGGGGAAATGGCCTTTTCCACAAGTCATGAAGGAAGCCTGGCTAGAAACTAGTCTTCCCTATTACAAGCTGTATGAATCTTAAGATTGTGCATGATTAGGAAATGATATGCTTTAGCAATTGTGATTAAGTAAATAGTAAAATAAGTGATAAAAGAGAAAAGGAGACAATATGAATTGAACATGTTACGTTTATTTTAAAGGTATTAAAATTGTGACACAACATATTGAATTTGGATACATAACATGTGAAAGTTACAATAAGGTATGATATAAGGTAACAAATTGCTGACATTGTTAATTTAAAGAACGCAGAATCGGAAGGGGTGGGGAAGTCCAAGTAGGGATTTATTTTGGTTTTTGATTTTATTGTTTTGTTAAAAAAAAAAAAAGAAAAATGGTTTCTTGTAACCTTTCTATTTGTTTGCAATGTACAGAATTATGGAAAGAAACGCAATAAAAAAAATTTACAAAAAAAAGAAACTAGTCTTCCCTCAGAATATATATACTGTATTGGAGCCACTCTGCAGATGCGTTTATTTCTTTTTGTACAACAGCCTTTCTTCCAAGGAACAGGGAGCTGTATTGCCATCAATACAGGGTGCCCCCCCCCCCGCTTCCTTCTTTATGAGAAATCTGCCTCTCTCTCTTTTTAAAAAAACAACCCACTTCTTGTCCAACAAAATAAACCCCCCTCAGCTACCTTTCAATGGCGTCTGAGAGAACTAAATAGTGATGTCTGGCACGTTGTGAGTGGGGAAAACCTCCCCGCAGAATTCATTTTTGAACCTTTCTGTAGATGGAGGAACATGAAGCGAGGCCGCTGCTACTTATTTCCTAAGAAATTGCAGTCTCAAATTTTTATCTCCTCCCAACCAAGTTCTCCCCTTCTATAAATGGCTTCTGAGTCTTCACCCCTTCAAGCCTCCCCAAAGGATTCCCTCTAGCAATTAGTTCATGTTCATTAAGGGCCAGGCTGCTGCCTTAAGAATTGGCAATGCTTCTCATAAGGAGGAAACTCTTCTCCTCCTTTTGGAAATACTCCATCGAATCTACCTGTCTCTACAGTGGGGATAAAATAGGAGGAAGCAAAGGCACCTGGAAACTTCTAGAACTGTGCTGCTCTTTTCCTGAGGAATTCCCCTCTCTCTTTCCCCCCTCAACCGAATTCCCCTTTTCCCCTCAGTCTTAACAAAATCCCCTTCCTCTGCCTCTCCCTTCTGTACTGAGTGAGGGGGCTTGCATGGCAAATCCTGTCGCCTTCTGTCTGGGAATTAAACTCTCCTTGGGATCCTCCATCTTGCCTGGATCCCCAGTTAGGCTGCTCTCCATCCCAGCCAGCTCCTCCGTTTCTCCTTTCCTGAGGAAATGTCCTCTTTTTAAAAGCAGCGTTTCCTCTTTTGCTTATTATGAAGTGTCCCTAAGCTGAAGGACACGACCACGTGCATCTAGAAGGAGGCAGGGAACTTGCTGAAGGAAGTCCAGGGGCGCTGAGGGAAGCCATTCTTTGTCATCGCTGGAAGGCAACGTTTTCCCCTCAGCCATCAAGTGAAATTGCCGCCCAAGTCATGAGTGTGTGAGGGAAACACTCTTAGCAAAGCCCAGTTCAGCAAATATGTGCCTCATTTGTGGATAAATAGTAATATAAATAAATTGGAAACAGACCAAACAATCCATCCGCTATCAGCTTGCTGTTTTCTTTCTTTTGTTTTTTCTAAATGCTTTTTATTGATTTTTCCTTTAATACAAACAAACAAAATACAGTGAAATTTATCAGTCATTTACCCACATTCTTTCCCCACACTCTGCCGAGCGCTGACTTCGTTCCATAGCTGTCAACGTTTCCCTTTTTTAAGGGAAATTCCCTTATTCCGAATAGGATTCCTTGCAAGAACAGGGAAAAGTTGACAGCTATGCTTCCTTCCTTCCCTCCCTTCTTTCTTTCTTACTTCAGTTGTTTTTCCACAGTTTCTTATTGTATCCAGTAGATTATATAAGTAACAGCTTGCTGTTTTCTTGAGGGATTTCCCCATTCTTTTCCTTCTAATTCCCTAAACTGAGAGAAGTAAAATGGCCTCCAAGGACTGAAGAGGGAAACTCCATCTTGAAAACAGGCTCCCCACCCCAGCTTCTCATTTCCTAGTAAATTATCCTGCTTTTCGAATAAAATTTCCTCTGCTCATCATTGTAACAAAAGGCCCCTCAGCTTCTCCTCCTCCTCTAGACTGTATGTGCATTTGAGAGAAGAAGGAAACTAGCAACAGGAGAATCTTGTTGTCTCTCGCCTCAGAATCCATATTGGGTGCCATGTCGATAACAGGATCACAGAGTGAACTAGGCTGTTGCCGCTTGTTTACTAAGAAAAGACAATCTGTAAAACTGAGAAGGGGGAAAGCCTTCCTCCTTGACCATTTCCCCCTCTCAGTAAATGCCATTTCAAGCATTCCCAGCTGATTCCTTTCCACAGATAGCCTAATAGTCATTTTTGTTCTCAACACCTTTGCATCCTGCCAACACTTGCTGCATCCCACCGTTTGGGAACTTGTTATGTAATATATCACCATGCAAAAGTCAGGAAGCTGCCCTGAGGAGGTTGCAGGTGTAAAACTGGGCACAACAGGGAGGGATTTTATCCCTTGCCCTTCATGACTTCCTCCACGCCTGCAGTGCGTAGGTGTGTCGCCCAAATGCTCTTATAAGGGGTGAGTTTAACCTCCAGTTTGCTAGTAAAACTGAATTACTGGTCTCACAAAATGGTGCATGTCTAAAAAGTGTGTCACCAACATGAGAAGTTTGGAAAGCTCTGATCTAGAGCATTGTCTGGTGGTCTGGGACAAGCAAAAGCATTGTGATGGGACCTTCAGGGGGCTGCACTAGGGGCAATGCCACCACCATTTTCATTTCCTTAAGCTTCTTTTAAAAGGGGATGCTACAATTTCATTGAGAAGCAAAGGGGTCGATTAACCACGTCGACTCCATGTTCAGAGGAACCTGCAACTCAGGCATGTGAGAGCCATTTGACTTCTTCTGGTGGGCTTCTTTTCATCATCGTCATCATTTTTTAAAAAAATTGTATACCATCTTTCTATCTTACAATACTCAAGGTGGTTTGCAAGCTGAAGATCTAGCAATGCAATACAATACAAAAATGTGATAATAAAGCAAAACTTTAAAATAAGCAACCTACATCAGAAAGGAACATCCTACAATTATTAGAGTAGTATAAAATAATAATATCAACATATAAAAGTTAAACAGAAATCCATTCAACAGTTACAATAAATAATTTCCAAACTATAATCAATAAAACAACGGCAAGCCACAGTACATAAAATACAATACAAACTGAGAAGCAGAGACTAGAGGGTCCAGCAAGGCAGGTGGAAGGAGGCCTTGCCTGATGGAGTCTCTCCCCTCACCATGGTGCTGAATTAGATGGAAACGCTTGACGCCACTCTAGTCTAATTCACTGTTAGCGTTGATTTCATCCGATGCAACTTTTCATCTCTTCCTGACCTGACACATTATGTGTGCTGAAAATTCCCCCATTGCTCACAGAATTGGAGGAGTCTTCCCTTCCTCCGGGCCTGGTCACCTGAGACCAGGTGTGGCTCACCTGGAGCCTCCAGATGTTAGGGGAGTCCAGCTCCCCTCAGTCCTGGGAGCCAGGGATGGTGGGAACTGGTCCAGCAACATCTGGGGGGCCACAGGTTAGGCACCCGTGCGATAGAGAGAGAAGGAGAAAAAGAGAAAGATGGATGCACACACTGAAATACCGTATTTTTTGCTCTATAAGACTCACTTTTTCCCTCCTAAAAAGTAAGGGGAAATGTGTGTGCGTCTTATGGAGTGAATGCAGGCTGCGCAGCTATCCCAGAAGCCAGAACAGCAAGAGGGATTGCTGCTTTCACTGCGCAGCGATCCCTCTTGCTGTTCTGGCTTCTGAGATTCAGAATTATTTTTTTTCTTGTTTTCCTCCTCCAAAAACTAGGTGCATCTTGTGGTCTGGTGCATCTTATAGAGCGAAAAATACGGTAATTTTAATGTTGCAAGTTGGGATTTAAAAGTGGGTTTGGGGTCTCGTAAGTCCTCAGATGACCTAGAATTATGTTTCCACCCACAATTCCACAAATCTCTCTCCCCCTGCCCCCGTTCCTGACAAATCTAGGCCACAAATCCCCCAGTACTCCACATAGACTAGCAAATTATGTCAACAAGAATCCTAAGACCTGAACGTGGAGATTTGGAGGCTGCATATCAGTATTAAGTACAAATCCAGCATGCACATGAACATTTGCACGATGGGGCTGTGCTGAATTTCAATCGTCATGGTGTCACTTTGGGTGCCTCAGGGCAGAGAGGCGGCTTTAAAAAAATACCAGGCCTAAAGAAACAACAGCAACAGGATTTCCTCTCTGGATTAGAGCATCAAACACTCTGTCTACAGCAGGGAGCTCTGGGAATGTCACCCAATAGTTTATTACTTAAAAAAGGAAAACCACCTAACCCACCTTCAAATTTGCTCAGGGTGATATTCATGGCCAGCCCCCTCCCCTTTTATCCGCACAACAACCCTGTGAGGTAGGTTATGTCAACATAGCTGTCAACATTTCCCTTTTTTAAATGGTAATTCCCTTATTCCGAATAGGATTCCTTGCAAGAAAAGAGAAAAGTTGACAGCTATGTATGTCAAGCGGGCATGATGAGCCCTGGCTGTGTGGGCTTTTGGACTCTGGTCTCCTCCCTCTCCAGCTCACCACACAGGAGCTCATTGGGGATAGCTATAGGAAGGCACTGTTTCTGTTAACAGTCCTGTACGATTTAGTTGTGTGCATGAGGAGCTGAGAGAATGAGCAGAGGTGGAGAATCTGCATTGCTAGAGGTGGCAGAAACTCAGTGGCAAAGCTGCACATTCCCCCAGACTCCACCTTTTCTAGGAATAAGCATGCCTCAGGTCAACGGCTTTGCTCTCCAATACATGCCTTGTGTACCAGCCACTAGGAATCACTGCTGTTGTGCTCAGGTCTTGCTTGTGGGCAAGCTCCCTGGGGCTGACTACTGTGGAGACAGGATGCTGGATTACGATGGGAGGGGCGCCCTTTGGCCTGATCCAGCAGCCAGGCTCTAGCTCAGGTGGGTAGGACTCAAACCAATGGATTCAAGTTATAAGAAAGGAGGTCCCGACTAAACTTTCCAGCAGTGGAATGGACTCCCATGTCACAGTCCGGTCTACAGGTGATCGAAGTCCCGGCTGAGGATGTCTGGACCAGGGGCAAGATGGCAGAGTGGGAGCACGAGCGAGAGGCCAGAAGCCAGGGGTCCAAGGATCAGGAAGCAGGAAGTAATGAAGTCAAGGGTTCAAGGGTCGAGAAGCAAGGAGTCAAGAAGCCAAGGTCTGAGGATCAGGAAGCAAGCAGTCAAACGCAGCAAGGCAGGGAACGTGTTGCTGTGGCCAAGAGCCGAAGGGAAATGCTGACCTTATATCCCTTCCCGGCTCTTGCCACCAGGTGCAGTGAGTTACCAAGCAGCCTCACCTGTGTGGCTGCGCATTGCCTCTCCAGAACAAACTTAGGAAGGCCCCAGTCCTGCAAAGCCCTACTGGTCCCGGGGCCTGGCTCCTGCATGCACTCCTGACATCCCACAAGAGAATGGGCTCTTCTTCCTTGGAGGTTTTGAAGCAGAGGTTGGATGGCCGTCTGTCATGGATGCTTCAGTTGAGATTCCTGCATTGCAGGGGGCTGGACTAGATGGCCACCAGAGGTCCCTTCCAACTCTATGATTCTGTGTTTCTAAGGGTCACCTGGTCCAGCCAACTCCCTGCAGTGCAGAAATGACAGCCGAAGAATACCTGACAGGTGGCCCTCCAACCTCCATGTGAAACCTCCAGTGAAGTTGACTCCACCAATGTCACAGTCCAGTTCATGGGTGAAGTCCCGGCAGGGGACGTTGGGACTGGGGGCAAGATGGCAGGGCGGGAGCAGGAACGGGAGTCCAGAAGCCAGGAAGCCAAGAGTCCGAGGGTCAGAGAGCTGGGAGTCAAGAAGCCATGGATGCAAGAGTCAGGAAGCAAGGCAGGGAATGTGCTGCTGTGGCAAAGAGCCAAAGGGAAATGCTGAACTTATATCCCTTCCCGGCTCTTGCCACCAGGTGCAGTGAGTTACCAAGCGGCCTCACCTGTGCAGCTGCGCCTTGCCTCTCCAGAACACACTTAGGAAGGCCCCAGTCCTGCAAAGTCCTACTGGTCCCAGCTCCTGGCTCCTGCACACACACCTGACAACCAGCTTCCGAAGGAGTCCTGTGTTCTTATAAAACTTGTTTTTAAAAAACTGGCCCTCCTTCCCATGCTCTTAAACCAGTGTTGTTTTTTTCTGCCCATGCCATTAGAAAGATTCACCTGCTGCTTCCAGCAGCGCCTTCCAGGCACAGGAGCTGTCTGCAACCAATTTGTTTATTGGCAAGTTGGTAGCCCCCGGGCCTCCACTCGCTCCCTGCCATTATCCACTGCTTGCTTCCTCCTTTCTTCATGCCACCCAGCGGGCCTGGGAAATGGGCAGCGGGCCCAGTGTGGGCAGTTTGTTATTCTTGAAGGGTTGCTGAATCCCCCTGGCACAGAAAGAGAGAGAGAAGGGGGGGAGGTTAAATAAGAAAGGTGGGGGAGCCAGAGGAAAAGGCGTGAATAAGCAAGGGAGGGAATATGCATGCCACCCCAGCCCTTGGAAAGGGGAAAAAGTGGGGCAGGCAGGCAGAGAAACAAGCGGTCCCACACCACAGCAGGGGAAGGCGTAAATAAATAGCTTGGAGTGATGGGGGGAAAGTGGAAGGACCATTTGAACCGGCTGGAGCCAGGATCTCTCCCCTTTTCTATCAGCCATTCATTGTTTCAGGAAGTGGCAGCCATCTGGGAAGGTTTTTTTGCTTCAAACGAACAGCCGGAATTTCCTCTTCCTAAGGGAAGACGACAAGAATCCCAAAACAGGACAGGCCTGTGTGTGTGTGTGTGTGTGTGTGTGAGAGAGAGAGAGAGAGAGAGAGAGAGAGAGAGAGAGAGAGAGAGAGAGAGAAACAACAGGAGTCCAGAGGGTAGGACAGGGGTCAGCAAACTTTTTCAGCCATGGGCCGGTCCACTGTCCCTCAGACCTTGTGGGGGGCCGGACTATATTTTGAAGGGGGGGAATATGAACAAATTCCTACCCCCCACAAATAACCCAGAGATGCATTTTAAATAAAAGCACACATTCTACTCATGTAAAAACACCCTGATTCCCGGACCATCTGTGGGCCAGATTGAGAAGGCGATTGGGCCAGATCCGGCCCCCAGGCCTTTGCCTACCAATGGGGTAGGATGATGGCCCATCTTTTCACCACCTTCTCCTGCCCTGTGGTGCCCCCCCCCCCAGCAGCCAGATGAACAGAAAATGGTTAGGGGTTTGTGGCCATATCCCTCCCTGCCGTGAAAAGCTCTGCCTCTGATTTTTTTATTATTAAAACAACAGCAACCACACACACACACACACCCAAGAGCGGGTGATGCTGGCTTTGGCAGGCCCACAGGACAGAAGAACGAAATTCACCCCCAAGAGAAGATCAATGGGAGTGGACTGGCCCTGCACACACTTTGAATTCAGACTGAGTGGAGAGCAAGAAAGGAACCATGTGGTGGTGGCAGCGGCCAGTGCCGTCATAGTGATGGCTTATTCGATATTGCCCACCCTGGCTGGCAGCATCTCTCCAGGGTTCCAGGCAGGGTTCTCTCCCAGCCCAGCCTGGTGGTCCCTTCAGCATCCGTGGCAGATGCCCTTTGTCTGAGTTGTGGTCCTTCCCCAAGGAGAGGGGGAGGAAGGGCTGTAGTTCAGTGGAAGAGAACCTGCCTTGCATGTGGAAGACCCCCAGGTTCAGTCCCCAGGGTAGGACTGGGGAAGCCCCCTCCCCAGAAACTGGAGAGCCTGTACTGAGCTGGATGGAGCCCAGTGGTCTGACTCTGAGTATAAGGCAGCTTCCTATGGAAAGGAACAACACACCGGAGGGGTGAGGGACTGGTGTGAGTAAACTGTGCCAGCCTCCACTGTGCTGACAGGGGCTGATCCGTGGAGCTGTAAGTCCAGCCGCATCTGGACTGGCAAAGGCTGCTCTAATCAATGGAGACGGCAGACATTTTGCCTGTAAATCCCTTGTGCCCAGAAGGCTGATTTATGACAGACCTCTGGCCCATAGGTCCAGAATGTGTGCAGGGATTATGTGTTGTTATCAGTGTCTATGGCCCTGCCAGGGTCCCCAAGGCTGTCCTACATCAAGTGGTGATAACAGGAGGAGAACTCACAGGAGAAATACAGGCACGGGCCATTATGCAGAGGTCAGGGTTCATTTAGCTGGACCATCAAGAAGGCTGATTGCCAGAGAATTGATGCTTTTGAATTCTGGTGCTGGAGGAGACTCTTGAGAGTCCCATGGACTGCAAGAAGATCCAACCTCTCCATTCTGAAGGAAATCAACCCTGAGTGCTCACTGGAAGGACAGATCCTGAAGCTGAGGCTCCAAGACTTTGGCCACCTCATGAGAAGAGAAGACTCCCTGGAAAAGACCCTGATGTTGGGAAAGATGGAGGGCACAAGGAGAAGGGGGCAACAGAGGACGAGATGGTGGGACAGTGTTCTCAAAGCTACCAGCATGAGTCTGACCAAACTGCGGGAGGCAGTGGAAGACAGGAGGGCCTGGCGTGCTCTGCTCTGCCTGGGTGTCACAAAGAGGCAGACATGACTAAACGACTAAACAACAGCACAGCAGCCCAGGTCCCAATTTGGCCTGTGAGACTGTTCCCCACAAACCACTGCCATTTGTGATGTCTCATGCACAACAGGAACAGAAATGGCCACAAAGGAACAACCGAGAGCATAAAGTAAGTTTCCTGTGGTTCCTTTGCAACCCACTCCAGTCTCAACCCACTGCTCCTGCTCCTGCCCAGACTGTTGCTTCTCATTCATTCATTTGTTCACTGCATTTACCTATGGTTTTTTCTGCCAAGGTGCTTAGGGCAAGCTGCAATTTGAAACAATGGTGACTTCAAACCAATAAGTATCAAATGTGGTGACAGTAATAATAATACAACAAAACAATAACACCACAAACTGGCATATAAGTATAAAATTTACTAGAATAATAGCTAGAATAGAGATGGACTTGTAACCATTCAAACAACAAGCATACGAAGGTGCCATGTGCAAGACAAAGCCTGGAGATACTGTAAACACGGAGTGGATAAATGTACAACTCTATCTTAACAAAACAAAAAAAAAATTCACAGACTGTATCTGAAGAAGTGTGCATGCACACGAAAGCTCATACCAAGAACTAACTTAGTTGGTCTTTAAGGTGCTACTGGAAGGAATTTTTGTTTTGTTTTGACTATGGCAGACCAACACGGCTACCTATCTGTAACTAACTCTATCTTAACAAGTTATATGTGCCATAAACGTTATACAGACTGGATAAATGAACCGTTCAACAAGTAGCTTAAGTCCAGTCACAGAACGGCAACCCCGTGCCCCCACAACGGCAAGGGTAGCACACTGGAGAATATGAAAAAGTTTTCCAAAGCTGTTTTTCGAAGATTGAACTGGATGAGATGTTCTTCAATGGGTCTTGAGTTGGAAACACAAAGCCGTATGCATGGATCAATCAGGAGAAGGCAAATCAAAGCCGCCACCCTGGTGAGAATAACACAAGTGGGCAAAAGGAGACCTGTTGTTCTCCGGATATATTACAGGTTTTGCCACACGCTTCATCAGTCCGAAAGGCCAGTCATACAAAATGGTTTACTCAGGATAAAGAAAGTATTCACAGGTACAGTACCAATTTAATGATCCCTCTCTGCTTCCTGGGCTGCTGTTTGTAGGCACATGTGTGCTGGAGTGGCGCTGAAGACACAGAGCTCACATCCTTGAGAAGACTTGGGGAGATGGGGGGGGCTGCCTCTGGGAAGGACTAATGGAGAGACGACTTTTGTTATAATAATAATAATAATAATAATAATAATAATAATAATAATAATAATAATTTATTATTTATACCCCACCCATCTGGCTGGGTTTCTCCAGCCACTCTGGGCAGCTTCCAACAGAACACTAAAATACAATAACCTATTAAACATTAAAAGCTTCCCTAAACAGGGCTGCCTTCAGATGTCTTCTGAATGTCAGGTAGTTGTTGTTCTCTTTGACATCTGGTGGGAGGGCGTTCCACAGGATGGGTGCCACTACCGAGAAGGCCCTCTGCCTGGTTCCCTGTAACTTGGCTTCTCGCAGTGAGGGAACCGCCAGAAGGCCCTCAGAGCTGGACCTCAGTGTCCAGGCAGAACAATGGGGGTGGAGACGCTCCTTCAGGTGTAATGGACAGAGGCAGTTTAGGGCTTTAAAGGTCAACACCAACACTTTGAATTGTGCCTTTAAACGTACTGGGAGCCAATGTAGGTCTTTCAAGACTGGTGTTATATGGTCTCGGCGGCCACTCCCAGTCACCAGTCTGGCTGCCGCATTCTGGGTTAGTTTTAGTTTCAAGGTCACCTTCAAAGGTAGCCCCACATAGAGCGCATTGCAGTAGTCCAAGCGGGAGATAACCAGAGCATGCACCACTCTGGCGAGACAGTCTACAGGCAGGGCGGGTCTCATCCTGCGTACCAGATGGAGCTGGTAGACAGCTGCCCTGGACACAGAATTGACCTGCGCCTCCATGGACAGATGTGAGTCCAGAATGACTCCCAGGCTGCGCACCTGGTCCTTCAGGGACACAGTGACCCCACTCAGGACCAGGGAATCCCCCGCATCTGCCTGCCCCGTCCCCCAAGAACAGTACTTCTGTCTTGTCAGGATTCAACCTCAATCTGTTAGCCACCTTCCATCCTCCAACTGCCTCCAGGCACTCACACAGGACCTTCACCGCCTTCACTGGTTCTGATTTGAAAGAGAGGCAGAGCGCTCTTCTCCTTCTCCCCATATGTATCTGGTTGACCATAGTAAGAACAGCATGCTGGACTAGATGCCCCCCTCCCTTTTGTTTGATTCAGCAGCCAGGCTCTTCTTAGGTGCCTATGTTCTCAACAGGGTGTTATAGAACTGAGTACAGAATGTGCCCCTTGAGGGCAACACTAACTAGGGGGTGGCACTCTGCAAAACAAAACGAAAAAGGAATGAAATTTGTTTGTGGTTTTGTGTGTGTTGGAATGATTAGCTGTGCCCAGGGCACGGGTTTAATTGCACAGCAGAGAATTAATTAATGAGCATGTTCCGGTCGGGAAGGGCTCTGAAGATGCAGGAGATTGATGGTGCATGTTGTGCCGCTGTGGAAACACTTGAGATTTGAGGCTTGCCAGCCAGCCAACAAATCCCATGCAATTGGCTGTAGATTTGGGTCACTCATTGAAAAGTGTGGGGCAATTGTCCCTCGGTAGACCAGGGGGCCATAGCTCTGTCAGGCTGGAAGGGAAGGATTAATTTGCGTGATGCTTGGGGGCAAAGAATGTGCGCTTTTGCGTGGGGGTTTGTATACACGTCCGCACATGAATTGTGCTTTTCACAAGGGTTGCAATAATGCCACCCTGTATTTTCACCGTACACAGGAGTTATGAAGTTTCAGGAGATGATCACATATAGCATGGCTTTATTCCTTTGTTGTGTAAGAACGTGGCTCTCCAGAGAGGTGCCAAAGCTTGTGTAACTAAATTCGTTCCCTACAAGGTGATCTGCGTTCTGGAGCAAGGCCCTTTAGGTGTGATAATCCACTTTTCTTACCACTCCAGATCTTCTCCCACCTGCTGAACAAAAGCTTCTCTATCTTAAGTCATGGCGGCATTTATTTTATTTTTATTTTTTTAAAAAAGCACCCTCAAATGTTAGTTAATATCCAGAACGAGCACTGAGGTCGGTGGATTGAGAGCTTCTGCCTTAATCTGACAAACACTGTCTGGAAATCCAGCTGCCGTATTTCCCAAATCCCTGGATAATTAATCACTGGATTTGAGCAGAATTAACAAGCAACAGCAATGAGATAGCAAACAACAAACTGGACTGAGGCGGGGGGGGGGGGGGGGGGGGGGGAGTGGAAGGTGTGGTCCCAACCCATTCTTCTCATTTGTCCTGTACAGAGTAACAAATCAATTTGTTCCTCCTTTACCAGCAACGTTACAACACCCAGAGAGAGAGAGAGAACAAGCAAAACCTGCTGGAAATAGTAGAGACAGTCCTGAATGCTAAAAAATCTATGTTTTCTTCTCTCATGGTAGTGAGTGGAGGAACCAAAACCATGTACAGTAGTAACTTGGTTTTCGAACAGATTAGTTCTCGAATGTTTTGGCTTCCGAATGCCGCAAACCCGGAAGTGAGTGTTCTAGTTTGCAAACTATTTCTGATTTGCTGTCAGAAGCCGCACTTTGGTTTTCGAACGCTTTGGAAGTCTAACGGACTTCCGGAACGGATTCCGTTTGACTTCCGAGATACGACTGTAATTTCCACCCTACAAAATAAAAAAAAATCCTTCCAGTAGCACCTTAGAGACCAGCGAAGTTTGTCCTTGGCGTGAGCTTTCGTGTGCATGCACACTTCTTCAGATACACTGAAACAGAAGTCAGCAGACCCTTATATAGAGAGAGTGTGTATCTGAAGAAGTGTGCGTGCACACGAAAGCTCATACCAAGAACAAACTTAGTTGGTCTCTAAGGTGCTACTGGAAGGAATTTATTTATTGTGTTTCGACTACGGCAGACCAACACGGCTACCTACCTGTAACTTCCCCCCTACAGTTCATCCAGCTGACCTTTGACTCCTGGACCATTCATCTTGTCCCAGACTACTCCTGGTTTTTGTCGAAGGCTCCCAAATCAGACTCGGGTTTGGGCAGAGTGGTTTAGTTTTCCCTTCAGAATTCGTCAGCACCCTTTGGGGTGTGTTGCTTTGGGGGGGGGGGCAGTGGCAGGAAGCACTGATGAAATTAGGAGTGCATATGCTAATGAGTCGGGGCAGGGAGAGGCGATGCCTGGAAGGACCACAGAGTTCTCCTATTTGAATGCAGCTAGTAAACACTTCACAGTACCTGTCGAGATGCTCAACATTCATGGCACTGAAGGCACTGAAGGGTAGCAGTTTCTTTCGCTCCCTCTCCCTGCTCCCTCCACAGCTCCTTCCACCCTGAGGCCTGTGGCTGGAGATCCCTAGCAGAGACCCAGCTGTTGCTGCAATGATGCCTCCTAGCCCCCTCCTCTTTTCGAAATAAGTTCTCATTATCCACAGATGAGCCCCCTCTCCAAATCCAAGGCCAAATTGCTCATTGTCCCTGAACTGTCAGGGATTCTAGAAAGCCCTGCAAAGCTGGGTGATGTCTCTGTCTGGGAATTATATTTCCCAGTGCCCTCATTTTTTAAATGAGGAGAAAACACACACACACTAATCTCCATTACCAAGCCATCTATGCAAACAAGCTCCAAATAGGGAGGGGGAGAGGTATTTTGTCTTTCCTACAGATACAGAAGTGCTTTTCTCTAGCTAGGAGGGCAAAGTCCAAGGCCTTGATGTCCCAGCAAGCCTTCTAAAGCTCTGTGCTGTGGTTGGAGTGTTTAATGCAGAATAAAATCACAACGCATGCCAAGGGCTGTCCTTTTTAAAAGAAAAGCAGGCAGCAGAGCCAGCCCTTCCATTAGGAGGTTGAGTGAGGTGGCTGCCTCTGGCGGCAGATGTTGATGGAAAGCAGTGATGTGTTGGCAAATAGAGTTGCTTGTGCCCCCAGAGCCAGCCCTTCGCCCTCTGAGGTGCAGTGGGGAGAGTGCTGTCCGGTCATAAATGTTGAAGCAAGAGTCAGTGGTCAGTCTAGTTAGCTGCTGAAGGGGGAAACCTTTGCCTCCAGCAGGAAAAAAACGTCTTGGGCCAGCCCAAATCGCAGTCCATAACAAAACCCTGCTGGAAAAATGTATGTGCTATTTTTATGAATTGTCTTCAGGTTGTGAGTTTGTGGGGAGCTTTTTGGTTCTGTTGTCTTAGAAACTCTCCCAGTTCTTTCCAGTGTTTGTCAAAGGAAAGCAGACGTTCTTGTTTTACCTGTAACAGAGAACCAGGAGCACATGCATGCAGGGTGTGGGTGTTGATTATGGGGCCTGGTGGTTGCACATTCCAGTCTCCCACAAACCACTGTTCCAGAATGGGAGTCTCTCTTCCGCACCACACTAAAAAGTACATGCTTGCATCAGGACGCCTCATAAATGGCAGGACTTTTCAGAATGGCTGCAGCTTCACAGATCAGCAGCAAATCAATCTGAAACGAAAACAAAGAACCAGGCAGCCGGTATTCTGCCTGACCAAATAGTTCCACTGGGAGGATCAGCATCAGTTTAATGATATTTGTTGTGTGCTCTACACTCGACTGAGCAGCAACGGAGAGAGGGGGAGAGATGTTCCAGGGCAGAACAACCTGAGTTTGGTTTCCTTTGGGTGAGAAACAGCCAGAGGGAAAGGCTGTGCGCTGGAGATTCTCTTGGGTTGCCTGCCAACCTTAAACTGAACTCAGCAAACACTTAGGGCTCATCTAGATTTTTGTTTGCCCTGCTGCTTTCCAGGGGGGAAACCCACTCCTTACTGCTGAATTGAAACAAACATTGATTGGGTTTTCTCCTGATTGATGCTTGCTCCGATTTAGCGCTAAATAGGACGCGGGTGGCGCTGTGGGTTAAACCCCTGAGCCTAGGACTTGCTGATCAGAAGGTTGGCGGTTCGAATCCCCGTGACGGGGTGAGCTCCCATTGCTCAGTCCCTGCTCCTGCCAACCTAGCAGTTTCAAAAGCAAGTGCAAGTAGATAAATAGGTACCACTCCGGCAGGAAGGTAAACAGCGTTTCCGTGCGCTGCTCTGGTTCGCCAGAAGTGGCTTAGTCATGCTGGCCACATGACCCGGAAGCTGTACGCCGGCTCCCTCGGCCAGTAAAGCGAGATGAGTGCCACAATCCCAGAGTCGTCCACAACTGGACCCTAATGTTGAGTTGTGTTTCATGATGGGCGTAAAGCCGAATAAACATTTTGATAATGGTCAGGGGTCCCTTTACCTTTACCTTGGTGGGTTTTCCAGGAGAAATTTTTGGGGCATGTGACAAGTGGAAAACGTCTGGGCCCTGTGCTTTCGAGGTACGGAACAAGGGGAAGTGTGGACGGTCCCTTAGAAAGCTAAAGAGGAGGAGGAATTTTATCAGAGAAAGTAAAATTCACCAATTCCAGGCAAGGTCAGTTTGGAGAATAGATGGATGACTCCCCACCCTTTCCCACCCCGGAGAGGAGGCAAAAGGTTTCTGAGAATCCAGTACACGGTTTCATCCCTATCAGGAACATCCTACAACAACATCTGGCAAACTAGTGTACAGCTTCTTGCAGAGCTACACTTCAGAGCCTCCTTGCAAGCCCCAGTTCCCAGGATTCTTTGGGTGGGGAGCCGCATACTTCACATGAGCTCTGCAATGGGCATGGTGTGTCTGCAGCCTTCTGCAACACAGTGGTCCCTTGGTACTCAAACAGCTTGGAACCCAAACACTGCAAACCTGGAAGAAAGTGTTCCAGTTTGTGAACCTTTTTCGGGAGCCAAACACACTCCGTTTTGAGTGTTACGCTGAGGTCTGTCTGTTTCTGCTATTTATTTTGTGTTTTTGTTTTTGCGGCTCTTTTCGTTTGTTTTTGTGACTGTGTGGAACCCAGTTCAGCTACCGATTGATTGATTGTGTGACTGCAGTACATTGTTGATTGCTTTCATTTTATGGATCAACGGTCTCGTTCGATAGTAAAATTCATGTTAAATTGCTGTGTTAGGGGTTGTTTTTAAAAGTCTGGAATGGATTAATCCATTTTGCATTACTTTCTATGGGAAAGTGCACCCTGGTTTTGGAACGCTTTGGTTTTGGAACGGACTTCCGGAACGGATTAAGTTTGAGAACCAAGGGACCACTGTGCTTGATTTATTTACAAATGCAGAAGCATAATGTTGAATGGGAGGCAAACGTCAGGCATTCCCATACAGGGCAGAGACCCCTGAACCTCACCCCACTCCAAGATGCTTCCAACTCTCCCCACGCCACCCCACCCCAGGGTCATGCATTTTGCCTGTTCCAAATTCCTGTTTCTTCACCCCCCCATGCAGCTGCCCTCTCTCCCTTGAGCTTGGGGTCTGTGCACTTGTAGGTCCTTTCTCCCCCAAACTTGGAAAGTGGCGATTGCCAGCTATCTCCCAACGGAGAAAGCATAGACCTTGAGGCTGCTAACAAATCATCTCCCTAGCAAAGGGAGGTCAGTTAAGAACATGCCAAGCCAGCTGCAACAATTGGCACGCAAAGTAGAACAAAGAAGAACCGTACCTGGTTTCCAGGTACACTAGGAAAGAAGAACAAAAACACAGTATTTGATGACAGAAAGCCAGATTCCAAGGTGGAGCACAGGAATTCATCACTGGCCGTTCCAGGGCCCTCAAGCTTTGGACTAGGGGCCAGAGAAGGATCAGGGTTCAAATCCCCACTCCGTAACAAAGCTCACTACCTCCCAGGATTGTCGTGAGGTTGAAATAGGAAAGGGGAGAACCATGTATGCCACCTCCAGCTTCTTGGAGGAAAGATGGGGTCTAAATGAAATAACAATAATAATAAACAGCTGCATCTGGATCTTTAACTCAGGGATGTGCAGAAGGTAGATAGGGATCTACTGATGGGTCTCTGGGTGATTTGCACAAAGTCAGCAAGGGTTTCTGACTCCCAGCTGACCTCTGACCTCCGTCCCCAAATGCTGCACAACTGAAGAAAAGCTGGGTAACCACGAGTGGATTTTAAATTTATTTTTTAAAGCTGAAGGGTTGCAAAGCTCTGTTCACTTTGGCAGTCCAAGCCAACTCCTAGGCTCAGGGTCCTTTCATTCAATGTGTGTGTGATTTGCACCCGGCTCCAGTTGGTAGATCTCAGGGTCCTAGTGGACAAATCCTGCAGGCGTGACGTCTTGCCTACCCCTTTCTATAACTCGCCCTGTTCCCCCTTCCTCACCCCTTGCAGAGATGGCAGAATACAGCAGCCTTCTGGAGGAGCTGGCTGAGAACATCACCAACGAAGACTTGGACCAGCTGAAGTCGGCCTGCAAGGAGGACATCCCCAGTGAGAAGAACGAGGAGATCACCACCAGCAAGGACTGGTTCAGCTTCCTGGAAAAGCACAAGAAACTGGACAAAGGTGAGCAGGACCACTGGCCTTTGAGATGGCTCTGCTCTGCCCCATGGAAGGAGGCAACACTGCTTCTGAAGGCCAGTTGCTGGAAACTCTTGTGTTTGAATCCTGCTTGTGGACTTCCCACTGGGGCATCTGGTTGGATGCTGGACTAGAAGGGCTCTGGGCCTGATCCAGCAGGCTCTTCTGCTGCTCTTCTGAGAAGGGGAAGGAGATGAGGAGGAGCAGGGGAGGAAGAGAGTGTGCTCAGCCCCAGACCCCTTCTGCACCAGCCTATCACTCAGGATGGGAGCCCAGGAGCTGAGAGTGGGATGCTGGGATGTGATCTTTGGCTTTGCTGGCCCCAGCCTCTGCCTGGGAACCCAGGACAAGGCTGGGATGAGTGAGGCCAAAGATCACCCTCTGAGTGTCCCACACATCCTGGGTGGCATCACATGACGAATCACATGGCCCCCCTCAATGGGGGGGGGCAAGTTGGCGCCCCCAGCTGCACCTAGCCTATATAGTCATACCTCGGGTAAAAGTAGTTTCAGGTTGAGCATTTTCGGGTTGCGCTCTGCGGCAACCCAGAAGTAACAGAGCGCGCTACTTCTGGGTTTTGCCGCTCACGCATGCGCAGATGTTCAAAATGACATCACGCGCATGTGCGGAAGTGGTGAATTGCAACCTGTGCATGTGCAGACACGCGGACGCGGGTTGCATTCGCTTCAGGATGCAAACAGGGCTCTGGAACGGATCCCGTTCTCATCCAGAGGTACCACTGTACCTGAATCTGTGGGATTAAAATAAACACAGTGAAGAGGGGCAGGGGAGAAGAATCTGTGCACCTAGACAGGCCTACATATCAATAAGCAGCTCAGCCCTCTCTCACTGCCGCTTTCACCCTGATTTCCTTCCAAAGGAAGGAAGGCAAGAGCAGCAGAATCAAGTTGAGTGACTCAGAGCTGGCAGGCTTGAGGTTCCAGGAGGGTTGGGGAGTGGGGAGGAGCAGCCCGCCTGCCCGCCTGGCTGTGACAGCTCCAGGCAAGAGGAACGGACGGCTGGGCTCCCGGGAGAACCAGTGACTCAGCAGACAGGCACCAGCCAGGCAGGTCCGCTCAGGGTGCAGATCTCATTCAAGGGCTTGACACTTCCAGACCAACAAAGCACCTCTGCAATCACTTCTGTTCTGTCCCCAGGAGGGAAGCTGGGGCAGGGAGATGAATACCTGTCGCCTGGCACCATTTGACAGGGCATGAGCGCAGGGAGAAGGTGTGGGTGCCGAGTTGTGCGACAGAACCAGGAGCCCAAACCTCCACCTCTTTCAGGGGGCTCAGTGCAACTGTGGGGCACCCATTGAAAAAATGGGTGCGTTTTTGGGAGGTGTGCGTATGTGGCTGTAGGAATGAACAGCTCTCAGAAGAGATTACGCCAGGTGTCTCACACACACACACACACACACCACTCACCAACAAGGGGGGAAAACACCCTCTCATGACCCTAGAACTCATGGATGAAGCTGGAAATTGGAATATTCAGGACAGATAAAAGAGAGTCTTTTGCACAGCACATAGTTAAACAAGGGAACTCACTGCTGCAGCAAGCAAGGTGGCCACCAACTTGGATGCCATTAAAAGAGGATTGGACAAATCCACATAGAATACAACTACTTATAACAACATAAAAAACAGTTTAGAATCTTATGGTTTTACCTGGTTACGAACTTAATTCGTTCCAGAGGCCCATTCTTAACTTGAGGTACCACTTTAGCTAATGGGGCCTCCCGCTGCCGCTGGCACCTGATTTCTGTTCTCATCCTGAGGTAAACTTCTTAACCCGAGGTACTATTTCTGAAACCCAAAGTGTTTGTAACCTAAGGTGTTTGTAACCCGAGGTACCACTGTGACTGTGAAGAATGAAATCACACAAAAATGGGGTGAGCCCTAGAAATGCACATCTCAGGTGTCAAAGGCCAGGGTGAAAAGTTGTGTCCTCAGCATTCATCAAAAAGTAGTATGATGACAAACAGGAGCAGAAGCTGCTCTGGGCACAGGAGGAGAAATATCCAAATATATCTAAATATCGCCCTAGCGCATTAGATGCTCTTCACAACCAGACCTGCATCCCAGCTCTCTTCTGCTCTTGTTCAGAGTTGCTGGTCTCTCCACCCTGCACCCACCCTGCCCACTTCAGCCTTCCAGGTTCTTGAGCTGAGACACCCCCAGCACACACACACACACACACACACACACACACACACACACACACGGCTGAGCCCCAGCCTGAGTTGCTCTTGTGGAGGAAGGCTACAGATGGTGCTGTGGAGCTGGATGATGTCATTTTGTGCTTTTTTAAAAAATAAAGTTGTTTTCTCAGGGCAATGCAACCTGCTGTTGGTTGGTTGCTTTCCTCTCTCATATGCACACACATACACCTCTGCACTGGTCTCTCTGCCCACGCACCAGCAGCATCGTGAACAGACTCACACTGCTGTGCCCACGCAAGACAGCCCCGTGCCTCCAGAGAGGCTCACAGTCGTCAGTCACACCTTCAGGAAAGCGGCACCAACACACACACACACACTTGGTATGTTACAGACACAAAGAGTCAAGTTAAATTCACACGTAGAGAATGGAACAGGTGTGGGTTTCAGGTGACGATTAGCATGAAACAGTGGGCTGCTTTTGACATGGTGCCGTCCTAAGTGGGGGCGGCCGGGGGGGGGGAGAGAAGGAGAAAGAGAGAAGCCCCTGCACTGATTGTCTGCATTGAAATCCTGGAGGGATGCAAGAGGCAGGGCAACCCAAGCCCTTTCATCTTTGGAGGCGGGGCAAGGCAGGCGCAATTCGGCCGATTCAACAGACAGGGCGCTTGCCACTGCCTTCCTGTTTCCCCACAGCTGACCTCCTCCCTGTGCTTATTCATGCTTGGACTACTGCAATGCGCTCTACGTGGGGCTACCTTTGAAGGTGACCCGGAAACTGCAATTAATCCAGAAGGCGGCAGCTAGACTGGTGACTGGGAGCGGCCGCCAAGACCACATAACACCAGTCCTGAGAGACCTACATTGGCTCCCAGTACATTTCCGAGCACAATTCAAAGTGTTGGTACTGACCTTGAAAGCCCTAAACGGCCTCAAAGGCCCAGTATACCTGAAGGAGCGTCTCCACCCCCACTGTTCAGCCCAGACACTGAGGTCCAGCTCCGAGGGCCTTCTGGTGGTTCCCTCCCTGCAAGAAGTGAGGTTACAGGGAACCAGGCAGAGGGCCTTCTCGGTGGTGGCACCCGCCCTGTGGAACGCCCTCCCACCAGATGTCAAGGAAATAAGCAGCTATCTTCTCTTTAAAAGACATCAGAAGGCGGCCCTGTTTAGGGAAGTTTTTAATATTTAATGCTGTATTGTTTTTAACACTCGATTGGGAGCTGCCCAGAATGGCTGGGGAAACTCAGCCAGATGGGTGGGGCATAAATAATAAATTATTATAATATTATTATTATTCCTGCGCAGACAACCTCTCCTACATCGAGCACATCTTTGAGATCTCCCGCCGCCCTGACTTGCTCACCATGGTGGTCGAGTACCGCACCCAAGTGCTGAAGATCTCTGAGGAGGATGAAGTGGACACAAAGCTGACCCGCATCCCCAGTGCCAAGAAATACAAAGGTCAGGGGCCTCCCTGCCCAGCACCCTCATGCCCTCAGCCACCCCCTTCCCCAAAACCCCAGCAGTTGCACCTGGCTCTCACCTCACCCCTTCTTCCTGCATGGAGACCCTGGGGCTGGGGCTGGATGGTCCATGTCTCTGGCTGGTTGGCTGTCCATCTTTCTCTCAGCCTCTCTCAGCGGGATGCAGCTGCTCAAGAGGCTCAGCTGGTTTTGGGGAAGTAGGAAGACTCACCTTTCTCATCCGACCTTGAGGGGAGAACTTGGTCTCCCCTCCCTTTTCCAGACCCACTTTGAACAGCTGGAGAAGCCCAGCTTCAGATCTCCAGCCTGAAGGCAGGGACATGCCCCATATCCACCCAAGGGCGATGGGGGGTGGACAGAGGACTCTTTTGTCCAGAGTCTGCCAACAACTCCATCCCCAAACCTCCCTGGCTCACAAGGGGCAAGATGCAGCCGTGGGGGAGATAAATGGTTGGTTGTGCGGGAAACCTTTCCAGGGCGTAGTTTTTCTACTCTGAGGTTGAAGATGGGCAGCTAGGCAAAAGCAGGTCGTGCAACTGTCCCTTCCATGACTAAGGGCGCCAACTGTACAGCTTTCTAACCTGAGGAAGAGGATGGGAAGGGATTCAATAATTTGGGTTTGCTCTGCTCTATTCTGAGGCAGATTTATACGCAGCCCAGAAATAGCGTTCTGCGAGGCTGAGTGGCTCCCAGTTGCTAGTATACATCGTTAGCTGAGAGGATACCTTTGAAATATTGAGTTTAATAATAGTAAAAAAGATAAGCCATGCTGTTAATAGTCACGTGTATTTAAGTGAACAAACAGGGCCCCCCAAAGAGGGCTGCATGTGGGGCCCCCTCGGACCCCAAGCTCTCCACTGGTTCCCTCTTTATAGGGACTGCATTTAGGTTTTCAATCTGTTAAATATCACTTGGAGACCTTCAAGTCCGAATCATAGAAATTAGACTAGGTAGTAGATCCAGGCCGCAGTTTCTTAACACAGGTCCTCACAAGCTTGTGGAACTCTCTGCCACAAGATGTCTTTCTGGCCACCAACTCAGATCTCTTTAAAGGAGGCTTAGGTGGACTCAGACAATCCCACCTCCTAAGTGGTTCTAATGTTGTCTCCCTTCTTTTTCTCCCCACAGACATCATCCGGCAGCCCTCCGAAGAAGAGATAATCAAACTGGCTCCGCCACCCAAAAAAGCTTAAAGTGGGGGGGGGGGAGGAAGGGAGCAGCTGGGAGGAGGATGACCCCCCCACCCCCCCCACCCCTCTGCTCCACTGTGCCCTGACGGTTCCAGCTGCCCCTTCTGGCTACATCCTGCCCTTTCTCTGTGACTGTCTGCCTGTCTTGTGGGACTGGGGTGGGGAGCAGCCTTGGCCACTAATGGAGTCTTAATTCCACCCCCCTCCCCAACCCCTCCTCCCCACACACATATCTCCCCCTTGCCACTGACTGGTATGGGTGAACCCTCGGGAGGGCTGCTGGGACGGGTGGGGGGCAGCCAGGGGGCTGGAGGACTGTTGCTATGCAAACATGGTGCCCACCTCTCCCCAATTGCCACTCCCTCCCTTCCATGCACCTACCCACCGGGAAGGGGCAGACCCCCCCAAGTTTAACACCCCAACAAAATCAAGAGCCTTGGCCTGTTGTTGTGGTTGTTGTCCTTGTTGTTGTTAAGGAAGAGGTGAGGATGGGCAGAGGAAGTTGGACAGGGGAGATGAGATCGGGTGGGTGGGTGTTTTGTTTTTAAGAAGCCACTGGGAGCCCCCCAGTGCAGAATCAGCGCCAGGAGCTGGCATTGAGGCATCAGTTTGCAGGGGAGAAATGGGGGGGGGGGGTTTAGAAAGGACTGGGCAACGAGGGACAAGTTCAGCAAGCAAGGAGGGGAAGGGAACGAGATGGAGAAGGGTTAGGAAGAAGTCATGGCAGCTTTTCTTGTGAGGCTGCAGCGGGAAAGCCTGAGGGGGCCCCTAGTTGCTTAGATGTGCTGGGGGGGGCCCTAGGGCCACAGAATGGGGCCCTGCAACTCCCCCCTCCAGAAATGTCACTCCGGCTATACACCCTGCCAGTCGCCCGTGAGGCCTCGCTACCACTCTTGACCCCTTCAAAGTCAGCCAAGTACTGCAGCTTAAGATTTTGCTGACATCCCGGCTCAATGCACACACAGAATGAGCGGCGCACTGGAGATTTGCGCATCTCAGGCCATGGCAGCCACACTCCTCTTCAAACTGCCAAGACTTATTTCGGCTGAGCCAGACATCCAAAAAGGGTTTTTAGGGGGAGCAGCTGGTTGCAGAGGCGAGCTGGGGAGGGAGGGCATTTAAATTTTCTCCCAGGGTGTTATCTCTGGGGCGGAGGGCTAGGGTGCTGGAGTCCCAGGGCAGGGGTGCTAAGTACCTGCTGAGCAGGGAGGGGGACAAGCGGAAGACAGGAGTTGGGGGGGGGGATACAGCTTGAGAGAAAGAGAGAGGAGAGAGAACAAAAGTTTGTGTGGAGAGAGCCGGGTTCAATTTGGGGGTCTGCTCCTTCCCTGCCAGTCTGTGCTAACCCTGGGGTGGGAGAGCAGGCCTTTCACCAGGAGGCAAGCTGGGGGGTGGGGGACACACACACCAGCCCACCCCCACTGGCCTGCCAGCCTCCTTGCCTGCCCCCCCTGACTTTGTGCCTTTCCTCGGTGTTGGTTGTGCCGCTGCCGCCTCTCCTTCAACTTGCTCCATGGGTGCCTCTTCCTCCGTTGTCGCCAGAGACATTGACCCCTTCCTCCTCCTCCTCCTCCTCCTCCTCCTTCCTCAGGGGGCTGACTTGGTGCCACTTCTGCCCCAATTCAGTCCACCTCCCACCCCCTGCCTGCTGGCTCACCTTGAGCGGAGGGCCATTTCCACAGGGGGGCCAACCCTTAATCGCCACGTCTTTTTCTTTGCCGTGATTTCTACTCAGTTCGTGGACCGCCTTGCTGTTCTGCTCAGTGGCTGCATTGTCATAGATGGGGAGGGGGGACTGGTAGGTGGGGGGGCCATGGGGATGGTGGGACCCTTGAGGCTTTCCCTGTGGAATTGCCTGCCTGTCTGTTGGCCCTCCACACACCCAGGAGACAGCCTGATATGGAGGGCAGGCCTCTTGATGCTCCATGGTTGCAACAGGGGCACCTCTGAAGCAACCAAGGCTACCAGCAGCCTCCCCACCTGCCCAGACCCAAGACACCTGGTGACACTGCTTGCATGCACTCATCCTGCATCCGATCACCAAGACACCCGTGTCTTAAATAAATCAGGGAAGTCCTGAGGGGCCACATTTCTGCTTACAGAGAAATACGTGTTGCCTCCCCCTGCAGCACATGCAGCCCCCTTGGGTGCTGAGCAGCTGCCGTGTGTGTGTGTGTGTGTGTGTGTGTGTGTGTGTGTGTGTGTGTAAGCAGGCTAAAATGTTTAAGGAACAAATGGGGGGGAAACAGTAATCCACATGCAGCAAGGAGGAATGTGGGACTTGTCCGCCTCTCTCTGTCTCCCCACACAGTTTGTTTCCAGATGGAGCCAGATTAAGACAGTCTCCCTGCCTCACATGGCTGCTGGGGGTTTAGAGGAGGAGGAGGAGGAAGGGAAGGGGGGGCCACGTGACTGTTTCTGGGCGCCCAAAGCTGTGATCCTGGCTGCTGCGTTCGTCTCTCTGCTGCAGCTTCCATTGCACATATATTGCCATTAAACTAACTGCACCTGTTCTGGGGTGGGGGGAGGAAAACGCTTCTCCGTTGTTGTTTTTTTAAAAAATAGACCCACCCAAACAGTGGAACTTGCATCAGACTGCAAAAGGAAATATATATATATATATATTATTTAATTAACGCTGAAAAACTGCGCTGTGCACCCTGGTGTTGTTGGCCAGGTGGTATTTCCTCCTCTTTTCTCCCTGCCACCCCCCACCTTAAAGCGAGACCACCTGCTTCTGCCCTTCCCCCTTGCAGGTAGTGTTGTGTTCTTTTGTGTTACGTATCAACAGGTGGGCTAGGTCTGTGTTTCTTACAAGGCATCTTGTTTAGGTCTCCCCTTCCCCACCCCCCCTGGCAATCCCGCTGCCTCTCTACCCACCACACACAGCCTGAGCCTTGCCTTCAATCCCCCCCCCCAATTCCCTGGGTCAGGACCTCGGCCGCAGTGGGTCGATCCTGCCCAACCAGATGCATCCCTGGCACAAAACTCCCTCGGTGCGTGTTGGTGTGCAATGACTGTTCAGAAGTCCAGAGAGCTGGCGGAAAGGGGGAGCGAGGTGGGGTGGGGAGGGCAAGGGGTCAGCGGCAGGAGAGAGACAGGCAATGGCCCCGTTCGAGAGAGGCAGGCTGCCGTCCCTACAACCACTCTGCATCCCCCTGCCTGCCTTCAGTTTGGCATGGTGGGCCTCGCCTGCAAACTGCACCACAAAGCACCTTCTTGCAAGGTTGGCCATGCACATCTGGACACAACTCCAAGGGCACACGGCAAACTCAGCTGGGCTCTCAGCACCGGGCTTGTTACGCTTCTGGATTGAGCCAAGCCTAGAGGAAGGGGCCAGAGCATGTGGACTCTCCTTCGCCGGAGGTTTTTAAGCGGAGGGCCATCTGTCCTGGATGCCTTCGTTGTGATTTAGATGTGGGGGCTTATCACTTCTGATTCAGCAATTCTATGACTCTGTGGAAGGGGCTTCTCAGCCTCCTTGCTCTTGCAGAGGTCAACCACATTTCAAATCAAGATATATATAGAGAGAGAGAGAGAGTCTGGGGTCCTGCAGAAAAGCTATGAGGAGCGGTAGCAGAAGGGAGTGTTCGCTCTCGGCTAAGAGAGTCAGGGACACTGGGGAGGGCTCTGGGCTGCTTGCACTTGCTTGGTGCCCTCCTAAGAGAAGCCTTTGTGTGAAGACGTGCAGAAGCGCTTCAGCAAATGCTGCTAGAGGTGCAAAAATTGCGCAGGAGGGGAAGGGGCTGCTGCTGCCGCCGCCTTTGCCTTCTTTCTCTCCCCCTGACTCCTTCCAAGGTCCTACAGTAACAAAAATCAGCTCCGGGAAGCCTATTGCCTTCTCAAAGCCAAAGCCTTGGCAGAAGGGTGGTCTCTGGTTCAGCTGCCCTTAAGTACCCACACCCCTAAGACACACACTTCTGATGTTTACAGCTGAACAGTTGGTGGTGATGATGTCATTGCAAATTAGCAAATTGGCAGCGGGTAAAAATAGTGTCAGAAAAGAAACAGGGTGGTGGTTGGGGGGGTTGAGGCTGGAATTAAAAAGCGAACAAACAGCTCAAAACAAAGCGAAGAACAAAGGGGCTGATTAGGAGGCAGCTCAGAATCACAGGATGCAGAAAACACTTTTTTTTTTTTTGCTTAGGGGCTAAATGCCCACCACCCGTGGCCTGGCCAAGTCCTTCGCCGCTCTTAAAGGGCAGCCCTTGCCTGGTCTCCGGATGAATACGCCTCAAATATTTTGCAAGGCCAGTGACATTGCCAGAGAGAGGGAGGCTCTCTGCTAGGTCAGGGCTCGGGGTGGAGAGGCAGACACACACCTGTGTGGCCCTCCAGCTGTGGTTGCGCCACACACACACACCCTGGCACTCCAGGATTTCAGGCAGGGGAAATTCCCAGCCCTACTGGAGACACTGCTGGGGACTGAATCTGGGGCCTTCTGCAAGCCAGGCATGCGCCCTGCTGCTGAGCCACCAATGAGCAAGATCCTGCACTGTTTAAAAAGAACCTCCTCCCACAAGCCACATATATATAAACACACACACAAAAGCAACTTTGCACATACAGTGGACGCTCGGGTTGCGAACGTGATCCGTGCGGGAGGCACGTTCACAACCCGCAGTGTTCGCGACCCACACGTCTGCGCACGCGCGGGTTGCAATTTGGCATTTCTGCGCATGCACAAAGAGCGATTTAGCACTTCTGCGCATGTGCCGAAACCCGGAAGGAACCCGTTCCGGTACTTCTGGGTTCGGCGCAGTGCGCAACCCGAAATTGCGCAACCTGAGGTATGACTGTAATGTTAAATTAACCCCACCACAACACTTTCTTACCTCCAAGATGAGCACAAAGAGCAACTTCCACGCAGATTGAATGTTACCAGTCAAACCAGTGTGCCACCTCTGGTGTCTCAGATTTAAAATTCCGGGACATGGTCAGGGTTCTTATTTTCTTTTAATAGTACAAACCCGCCCTCCGTATTAAGTTCAGGTGCATGAATTGTAGTCCGCTGCAGCCGGACAGAACCTCCAGGAGCCAGAACAGGGGAAGGAAACAGCCAGGCCCCAATCCTGCCTCTCCGCCAGCTCTCTCTACTTCCTCCCTCCCCAGCTCTCCCTGACCCCTGATGCTCAGACCGTGCTAACTGTGTGTACATATATATTATAAATATATGTATATTAAATATAATATTGAGTGTTTAGTGTTAACTTATTCTCTCTTTTTTTTTTGTCAAGTGGACCAAAACAAAAAAAACAAAACCACAGCAAACAGGAACTGTAACAAAGTATTAGTTTCTAACTCAACACAATTTTTGATTAAAGAAGTGTGTTTCTTTGAACAAAACGATAATCATAACTTCAGTATAGCTGATGGGGTGTTTTGTTTGCATACAATTTGGATAAGCCCAAAAATACACGGTGGAGGGAGAAGGACTACCTCGAAGGGTTGCTGTGAGGATTTATTGAAAAAGGCAGTATTCTGTGTAAAGTCGGGATAAAAAACGGGCCTCTCTTGGGTTCACTCAAATCAAGCGGACCTATGGGAAATATTTGCCGCCCCCCCCTGCAAGTGAATGAACTTGGCTGTTATGGGGGGGGGCAGGTTGGGGTACTTTACTCGTGGGCTGAGATGCCCCTGGCCTTCCCTTGAAGGTTTTTAAAGAGCGGCTGGACGGCCACCTGCCAGGGATTCTTTGCCTGCGATTCCTGCATTGCGGGGGGCCAGTCGAGATGGCCATTGGGGTCTCTCACACTACACTCTGCACATGAACAGCTTTTCCTTTCCTTTGCCAGCCTTCCTCACCCACAGCCAGGTAGCCTGCCCCCCATCCCCGTGGCAACTCCACCCTCCATCGCTGTAGCGACACTGGCGAGAAAAAAATCTGTTCCAGGCAAACTCCAGCCCTCCCGAAGTTTGGGACTACAATTCCCATCATCCCTAGCTAACAGGAACAGTGATGGATGGCAGTCTCACTTTCTGCCCAGGAAAGGAAGTAGCTCTCAAGGAGAGCCCAAGTCCTGCACTGATTTGGGGGGGGGGGTGTCTGGGTTTAGCCTCCTGCAGCCCACCCACCTGCTCCCCAATTCCATGTTTCCAAGTCGACACGAGGGGTCAGGGGTCTCCACAGCCCCCACCCCCCCCAACTCTTGAGCTGCGCCCAAAGTGGTGCCCCTTCCCTCAAAGTGGATTGCTGACTTGCACTGTTCATTCCTACCTTCTCCTGTAAGTGGCGATGTTCTTCGCAACTTTTTTTTTTTAAAAAAAGAAGAAAAATGTTTCTTTAATCAAAACTTGTCATAACTGCAAAGTTAATTTTTTAAGGGTTTTTGTTTTGTTTTTTTAGAGTAAAGGAATAAAAGCTCCTGCTTTGATTACTCTCCCCTGATCCCCACCCTCGATTTTTCTCTCCAAAATGTAATGAGAGTCATTGTGCTAATCATGGAAATAAAAGTCAAAGGTATTGTGTACGTGATGACTGTGTTCTTTCTTAAAAAAAAATCACCTTCTCCCCTCTCTGTTAAGCAGGTGGAGGCTGGAGGAGGAGAGGGCGACAAGGGGAGCGATTGGTCCTCCTGAGGGGCCCCTTGCAGCCAAACAGCACAGAAGCCCCCCCCCCCAAAGTTCCTGGGTGTTTGGTGCAAGTAAGCTAAGCTCCCTGCCCCCCCCCCCATACTCAAACTGGAAGAGGAGGAAGACAATGCCAGGCAGCTGGCAGGCACTGGGAGGGGGGGTGTTTGTGTGTAGGAAGAGCCGTTCTCACAACCGAAGGGGCCACCTCACCATCCCTAAAGATAACTTTTGGGGGGGGGTTGAGGGCTGCATCTGTTGGATGGCTGCCTGCCAGGGATGCTTCAGCTGTGATCATTGCATGGCGGTGGGCTGGACTAGATGACCGTGGGAGGGCCCTTTCCAGCTCTATGAGTCTGTAATTTGAGGTCCCTCCTTGACACACTCCTTCCTTCGCCTTTACTGTTTGGGCATTAATTTATTTTGGGAATGAAGCTGCTCTCTGGATGCAGCCAAAGTGTTCAAGGCATCTTGCTCTGACAAAGCAAGGCACCCACTCTTTCGCTCCCCAAAAAAGCCGGCCTGAGGCTCTCTTTAATAATAATAATATTATTATTATAATTATTTATTTATACCCCGCCCATCTGGCTGGGTTTCCCCAGCCACTCTGGGCGGCTTCCAACACAATATTAAAATGCATTTAAAATGAGGGGCTAGTCTGTTTGACCCCCAAAGTGAAGTCACTGGCTCTTATTTGGTGGGCACAGCTACTGAGTCCTCCCCCACTATTCAAACTCTGCGCTGCCCCTATGGGATAGGTAAAGGTAAAGGGACCCCTGACCATTAGGTCCAGTCGTGACCGACTCTGGGGTTGCGGTGCTCATTTCGCTTTATTGGCCGAGGGAGCTGGCGTACAGCTTCCGGGTCATGTGGCCAGCAGGACTAAGCTGCTTCTGGCGAACCAGAGCAGCGCACGGAATCACCGTTTACCTTCCCGCCGGAGTGGTACCTATTTATCTACTTGCACTTGCTTTCGAACTGCTAGGTTGGCAGGAACAGGGACTGAGCAACGGGAGCTCACCCCGTCACGGGGATTCGAACCGCCGACCTTCTGATCGGCAAGTCCTAGGCTCTGTGGTTTAACCCACAGCGCCAGCCGCGTCCCTATGGGATGCCACCCCCCAAAAAAGCAAAACCAAGCCAGGATTCGAGGCTGAAGAGTTCAGCCCCTGGCTGGCTGCCTTTGGAAAGAAGATCTCGATATTGCTGATGTGAAAGATGTCCTTATTGCGAAGGCAAGATGCTCCAGCAGTTTGGCTGACTCAAGGAGATGCACAGGGGACACAGAAGTGCTGGCACAGCCAGCGAAGCAAAAAGTAAAAAGGTGATTTAGGAAAGACGGGACAAAGGCAAGCAAGGAAGGGTCATGAGGAAGCAGGGGGGACGGCTGAGTTGAGAGCCCCCTCCAGGCCTGTGGAGTCTATTAGGCGAACAAGGCCGCAGAAAGGGGGGGCCAGAGCCCCACCTCCTGTCCCAAGAAGGGCAAAGGCAACCAGCCCCACGGAGCCAAAGAGGAACCTCTGGCCAGGCTCCCAGGTGACCCATTTCACACACAGCCAGGCCTGTCTCTCAATTCTTTTATTGCATTTATATAATATATATATTTAAACTTTTACAATAATTTTAACTTGATAACATCCAAGTTTTAATTTGGTTCTTGTCTTGTTTAATACATATAAAATTAGGCCTCTAAACAGCGATGGGAGGGGGGGAAGGGCAGTTGTTTTCGAAAACAAATAAGATTATTTTTTAAAGGAAAGGGAGCAGAGGAAAATGGAACACAAAGAACCTTCGGGCAAATGGAGGGGATCCCACAAGAACCCCTCTCCCTCTGCAGGGCAGCAGTGAGCCCCCCTCCCCACCGCAAAAGGGGGAGGGGAATCAGCCCCACGCCTCTTCTCTGCATTTAAACCTCTCTTAAACAAAAACAAAAAACCTTTACTCTCCGAAAAGGTTGGGCGAAGGGGGTCCGAGGGGGCCAAGGCAAGCTCTAGACTGCAAAAGGGGGTTCTTCATGCCGCTAGAACTCTGCTGAAGGAAGAACACAAAAACAGGAGGCGGAGGGAGAAGAACGCCCCCCCCCCAAAAAAAAGTAAAATGTAATCAGAAATAAAGCAAAGAGTCCAAGCTTGCTCATCCTGAAAGCGGGCAAGCAAGGGCGCTCCTCAAAAACGGGAGTGGGGGGGGGAGAGAAAAAGCACAAAACCTCCAAAAAAATGCCCCCTTTGGGGCTCACACCAACATCTTAAAGGGAAGGAGGAGGGAGGCAGAACCCGAACTCAGCTCACTCAATAGGAAGCTTCACAGGGAACGGCGGGGGGGGGGGGGGAGCAACCAAGCCCCTTCCCTCCCCACTCCCCCCACCCCATGCCTCTGGGGAAATGGGGGGGGGTGGAAGGGGGCAGGCCTCCCTCCTCCCCATGCCAAAACCGAGGCAGAGAGAGAGAGAGAGAGAGGAGGGGGAGAGCAGAAGGGGATCCCAGGGCGTCCCATGTGTGTCCCCCCCTCTGCCCCCCTCAAGCAAAGTCCAAGTGCAATTAATGCCAAGCAGGTTGCCCCTGAGGGAGGGCAAGCGACAAGGAGGGCGGGGGGGCAGGGGGGGCTTTCCTTGGTGTTTCAGTAAAAAGCAGGGAGGGGGGACAGATGGCAATTCAAAGTGGTGCGCATCTCGTTGCCGATTCAAGTCTGCACACTCTTCATGCCCCCACCCTTTCCTCATCCTCGGAGGGGGGTCTCAAGAAGGCATGCACTGCACCCGATCCGGGCCTTCCTCGTCATCGTCCGACGTGTCAGAGGAGCTGGGGGATTCGTCCGAGTCGCTGTCCGTCGCCCCGGTGCCTGGATCTCTTCGGCGCTGGGGGGAAAGGGAAGAGTAGGGGGCTCAACGCACTCAGGATCAGCCCATCGCCAAAACAGGCTCACCCGTGGCTGCGTCATTCAGGGCTTCAACTCGGCAGCAGGACACCTGCCGGCATGCAGAAGGCCTCGGGTCCGATCCCCTGGAGAGCCGCTGCTGCTGCCAGTCAGGGCAGGCAGTGCTGAGCTGGATGGGCCATTGGCCTGACTCTGCCTAAGGCAACTTCCTGTGTCCCCATCGCTCACTGGGGGGGGGGGCAGTGAGAGCAGCCCCACGCCCTCCCAACCGACCGAAACCCCCATGGGGTGAGCTTCAAGGCCCCCGTTCCCGATCTTCCAACACAACGTCCTCCCCCCCCCCCCCCCCCCCCCCCGCGGTTCAGCCTGGCCCGTCCGCCCTACCCGGTGGTGCCGCCTCTGTCGGAAGTGGTGCATCAGGAACCAGAGCAGGTGGCTCTCGTACATGTCCGTGTGGTGCAGGCTGTCCTCATCCCGCTCTCGCTTGTTCTTCTTTATCACCTGACAGGGAGGACGAGGAGGAGGAGGAGGAAGAGGAGAGGGTCACTGGGCTGCACGGGGCCCATTCAGAACCTAAGACTCCTGCACTGCACGGGGTTGGACTAGATGCCCCTGGGTGTCCCTGCCGACTCAGTGGCCCGTCTAGTGAAGAGGGACGGCATTTTATCTCTCCTGAACCTTCCAATGGTCCGCTTCATTGAATGGCCACTGGCTCCAGTATTGATGAGCTTCCCACAAGCGCAGGAAGCCACAGGAGGCCTCCCAGAGAGGTGTGGAAGGATGACCCAAACCACCTCCTTCCCAGCCAGTGTCCGTGGCCCTCCAGACATCATCAGCATCATCATCCTTTATTATTTACACCCCACCCATCTGGCTGGGTTCCCTCAGCCACTCTGGGCGGCTCCCAACAGAATATTAATAATATTAATCTCAAGAATACAATAAAACATCAAACATTAAGAGCTTCTCTAAACAGGGCTGCCTTCTAAAAGTCATATAGCTGTTTATTTCCTTGACATCTGATGGGAGGGTGTTCCACAGGGAGGGCACCACCACCAAGAAGGCCCTCTGCCTGCTTCCCTGTAACTTCGCTTCTTGCAGTGAGGGAACTGCCAGAAGGCCCTCGGTGTCCGAGCTGAACGATGGGGATGGAGACGCTCCTTCAGGTATACTGGGCCGAGGCCACTTAGGGCTTCAAAGGTCATTACCAACACTTTGAATTGTGCCCAGAAACGTACTGGGAGTCAATGTAGGTCTTTCAGGACCGGTGTTATATGGTCTCCTCCGACATCCACCATCACCCTCATCCCTGGCCCTGCTGGGAGTCCAACCAAAACTGGAAGCCCCCCACCCCAACCGCCATGCTAGCTTCCCCCAGACTGCAGGGTGGAGGAGAGAGGGTCTTGGCCAGCAGCGGCCCCTGAGTCTCCATGGGGCTGAGAAGGCGGCCCTCACCTCCTTCAAGCCGGTGAGCTGGGTGGGCACCTCTGCCGTCGGGGCCCAGACCTTGACGTCGTGATCCAAACCGCTGGTGGCCAAGACTGGGAGGTGAGGGTGGGGCTCCAGGCAGTTGACCTGAAAGAATATCCAAAAAACTTTCTTTTTCTGGAGCAGAGTTGTGGCTCTGGGTCACCCCAGAAACGGCTGAGAGGGCAAGAAGGTAGCAGAGGAGTGGCTGCTCTGTCCTGCATTCCTGCCCCTCCCAAAGTAGACATGCTGGGGGAGGTGGAAAAGGTGGTGTGTCATCCCCCCCCCCCCCCCAAGGATAAGAAGGGGTGGCAGATTTGCTTCAGGAGAGAGATGGGCTCTGCACCCATTTCTTCCAGGACAGGCCTTCTGGTTGCCACCTCCCTGAATTCTACCCACCCCCTCAACAAAGCCTGCCCAGCAGTGCCCCCTCCCAGTCCCAGCAGCCCTCCGGCCAGCCACGCCCCTCACCACGCCTCCTCGGTCGCCTTCCATGAACTGCACCACCTGGCAGGACGACTTCTCCCACAGGAAGATGTGCCCGCAGTCGCTGCCGCTCACCACAAACTCGCTCTTGGGGCCGTAGAAGTTGACGCCCTTCACTGCAGGCAGAGAAGTGGTCTCAATGAGTGCCCAGCAAAGCCGCTGCCCCCCCAGCGCCACCTCCTGGCAAGAGCACAGCAGCCCCCCCCCCTTGCACTAAGGGGACCAGGAGACCCTGCCTCCCCCTTGCATTTATTTCCTTCCTTCCTTCCTTCCTTCCTTCCTTCCTTCCTTCCTTCCTTC
>JAXCMG010000055.1:5861661-5881523 GCA_034642415.1 Podarcis siculus | reverse complement strand
ATAATAATAATAATAATAATAATAATAATAATAATAATAATAATAATTTTTTTATTTATACCCCACCCTCCCCAGCCACGACCAGGCTCAGGGCGGCTAACACCAGGTGTAAAAACAACTGATTGGAATACAACTTAAAAACAAGATTAAAATACAGCATTAAAATGCAGCCTCATTTCAGTAGAAACTCAAATCAAAAACTTTTTGGGGATGGAAACGTCAAATCTTCACCAAGGCCAACTATCCAGACTGGTCCTACGTGGGCCAGAAAAAAAGCCAGGGAAGTCCCCAAATAGGAGTTCCATCACAGAAGGAGAAAGGAGAAAGGAAAGAGGGGGAGGGGATCAAGTTGATTCCAAGCCAAAGGCCAGGCGGAACAACTCTGTCTTCCAGGCCCTGAGGAAAGAAATCAGATCCTGCAGGGCCCAGGTCTCATGAGGCAGAGCGTTCCACCAGGTCGGAGCCAGAGTTGAAAAGGCCCTGGCTCTGGTTGAGCCTAATCTGGCCTCCTTAGGGCCCGGGACCTCTAGGCTGTTGCTATTTATGGCTCTTATGCCAAAGAGCCACGTGGGCTGAACACAGAGGCAGCTTTTGCACCCTGGGGCAGGCAGGCCAAGATTTCAGAGAGAGGTGGCCCATAACAATCCAGCATCCCAGTCGCTTAGGGGGGCTTTTCCTTGGGGGCATCTAGCCAGCGCCTGTGACGACACGAGGCTGGACTAGGTGGGCTGATCAGATTCAGCAGCCAGGCGCTTCTTGTATTCTTATGGAACTTCCAGCGCCAGGGGTAGTCTGTCCAGATTGCTAAGCTGTTTGGAGCAACTGGGCACTGGGAGGACAGGAGGCTGGACTGGGCGGGTCCCCCTTGGCCTGATCCATAAGCCAGGCTCTTTGGGTGCTCTTTGAAGACTGTGTTCCTGCCACCAGAACCATCTGGGGTGGGGGACGAAGGGCAAAGACCCTGGCAGGAAAGAAGGAACATGGACCTCAGGAGGGCCCTTACCAGGTGGTGAGGGCAGAACTTCTTCAGCACCCCGTTGTTCTCGTTCTCGTTGATCTTCCGCTGGTCGTAGACCCTGGGGAAACGCCAGGAGGGAAAAGGGGGTCAGCTTGCAGTTTTAAGAAGTAACCAAACAATTAAACCCCTGTGCTGCAAACAATTATCAGTGATATCCGAGGCAACACGACAACCAAGTACAACAATGCCAGGTCAATATAAACTCTTTATATAATCTATACAGAACATTAAACAGTATGAAATATATGAAACATGCACTCTCTGCAAAACCAAATAAACGGAAATCTTATAAATCTCTGAAAGTCACAAAATATGCACGCTTGATGGGTTCTCTTGAAAACACAGAACCAAATAAACATAAGACTTCTAAGTCTCTGAAAGTCTTTGTAGACTATGCAAGTCTCTGAAAGAAGCAATGGGCCAGATTCTTTATTTGGTTTCGCAGAGAGTGCATGTTTCATAAATTTCATACTGTTTAATGTTCTGTATAGATTATATAAAGAGTTTATATTGACATCGCATTGTTGTACTTAGTCATTGTGTTGCCTTGGATATTACTGCAGTTTTAAGAAGACACTGTGCAAAGGAGCAGCCTCGTTTACTTCTACATACGTCCCCCATTTACGCAGGGGTTCTGTTCCATGCCCCCATGCGCATAACTGAAATCGTGTCGTGTGGGGAGCTCCTCACCTAATAGGGAAGGCGCCCAGGGAGAGAGAGACTCATGGGTGCTGCCGGGGCTGTTGCCTGTACGTTACTCAGGGCTGCTGCCCGGCTTCCCTTGCTCACGGCTGTTACCCCAAGGTCACATCGCAGCGAGCAGGTGGCTGAGAGCGACATCCAGGCACCCGCCCAGAGCAAGGAAAGGCATGCCATTTCAATTTATTTATTTAAAAACAAATAAGGCAGGACTGTATCGGGAGGTTTTTAACAACTGATGTTTCATTATGCTTTTACAGTCATACATCAGGTTACAGCCGCTTCAGGTTGCGTTTTTTTGGGCTATGCACCCACCAAAACCCGGAAGTACCGCAATGGATTACTTCCGGGTTTCGGCTGTCACACATGCTCAGAAGTGCTAAATCGCGCTTTGCGCATGCTCAGAAGTGCCAAATCGCAATCCGTGCGTGCGCAGACGTACTGCTGCGGGTTGCGAACACTGCGGGTTGCAAGCGTGCATCCAGCACGGATCCTGCTCGCAACCCGAGCGTCCACTGTATATGCGATGGAAGCCACCCAGAGTGTCTGGGGCAACCCAGTCAGATGAGTGACGCATAAATGATAAAATTACTATAATAATTATCCCTTTGCCCATTGGCGAGATGTCCGCAGGGGGCACGGGAGGAGGGAGACGCCCAAGAGGGGGGCACAATGGACCCAACCACCAGCCAATAAGATGCCTCCCTCCCCTCAACCCCACAGGCCCCCAGAACCCCAAAGTGGGCCAATGCCTCACCCCAACGGCCTCCCCTGCCTTCACTTGAACTGTGGGGTTCTGGGAGACGGGGGGCAGGCTCAGTGGTCCCTGAGATGTCGCCGGGCGGGAGGGGGTCTCACCTGACATACTCATCTCTGCCCCCGACAGCAAAGTGGTGGGTGTTGGCCGGGTTCACGTAGATAGTGTAGAGGCCAACCTTCTTCTCCTTCTCTTTCGTCACAACCAGCTTCCTGAAGATGCAAACCAGAGAGAGAGGGGAGGGGGCTTGAATTCACCTCAGTGGAAAGAGCCTCCTCACCCCCCTCCTCGCCAGGAGAGACTATGACCTTGGGCCACTCACTGCCTCTCGACAGAAGCCACCTCACAGGGTCGTTGCGGGGAGAAATAAGCTCTGCCACCTTGAGCTCCTTAGAAGAAGGTGGGATATAGAGATAGAAGGCTAGATACCGTATTTTTCGTTCTATAAGCCACACTTTCCCCCTCCTAAAAAGTAAGGGGAAATGTGTGTGCGTCTTATGGAGCAAATGCAGGCTGCGCAGCTATCCCAGAAGCCAGAAGAGCAAGAGGGATTGCTGCTTTCACTGCGCAGAGATCCCTCTTGCGGTTCTGGCTTCTGAGATTCAGAATCCCCCCCCCCTTGTTTTCCTCCTCCAAAAACTAGGTGCGTCTTGTGGTCTGGTGCATCTTATAGAATGAAAAATACGGTACACACACACACACCTCCCCCCACAGCTTATTAGTCCCGATGGAGAAAAACCACCTGCCCCTTCAGGCTCCAGCATGGAGACCCCAATGGACCCAGCCGTCTCCTACTCAAAAGTGGCAAGGAGTTGTTTCTTGGCTCCAGGCTTCAAGGAAGAGAACCAGGGAGGGGGGGCCCTCTGCACCAGCTCCAGTGGAGCCAGGAAGGCAGAGCGGGAGGAAGACAGCCAAATGCTCGGCAGCCTAGAGGTGGAAAAATCTGAACCCAAATCCCCCCCACCCCCGAGAAGAGCATCCCTTAAGAGATGTAGGACATGGAGGATCTGGCCCCAGTCTCAATGGGAGCACTGAAAGCTGAGACAAAAATTTAAAATAACAACAAAGGAGAGGGGCGGAGCGGTGAGGGGGGGCGCTCTGCATCTGGACAACTTATTGAAATGAAACCATCCCAGCTTTAAGACAGAAGAGCCCAAACTGTGGCTCAAGAGAGCAGGAAGAGGTTGGGTGGACTGATCTAGAGAGGGAGTGTGGAACAGGGGGGGGGGCTAAAGTAGGGAAAGGGGCAGGAGAACTACTGGGGTGGGGTAAGGCCAAGAGTTAGAGCAACGACAGGGGGCCCCACACACTTACGAAGCTGGCCGGTCTTGTCTCAGGTCAATGGTGAAGACCACGGCGTCTTCACCGGCTGAGAGGAAAGTGCAGGGGGAGTCTGGCTCGAGGGCCAACTGAAAGAGAGAGAGAGAGAGAGAGACGGGCTGGTTTGAGGGGGGGAAACTGCAGCGAAGCCTCCCCCCATCACCCCTTGTGTGCCCTCGGACAGCACTCCCTTGGGACCCGCTGCCCAGCAGCCGATCCCCAAGAAGCTGCCAGGCCAGAGCAACTCAAGGGCCATAGACCTCCTGGCAAGATGGAGGCAGTGTGGGTGAGCAGCTCCTGGGTCTGAGATATTGGAGCAGCCTCGCAGTTTGGGGAGCTTCTGGACCCAGCGCTGTCCCTTGAGGATCAGGGAGCCTTGGTGGCCAGAAGTGCCTTTGACTAACTGCAGCTGGCAGCTACGGCCATTCCTGACCAGGAAAGCCTGGCCACCCCAGTTCACGCACCGGTCACTTCCGGACTGGATTACTGCAAGGAACTCTTTGTGGGGCTTCCCTTGCACTTGATCCGGAAGCTGCAGCTGGTGCAGGGTGCTGTGACACAATTGCTGACAGGGGTGAGGCCTTTGCAGCATGCATCGCCCGTGCTCTGAGATCTGCTACCAGGTCAAGTTCAAGGTGCTACTATCAGTCAATAAAGACAACTTGGGACCGGTTTACCTGCAAGATCACCCCACATGTGCCCACACAAGAGCTTCAGTCGACAGAAATGGCACTACCAGGAATGCCACATAATAAGAACACCACTTTTATAAGAAGTCAATCGTTTAGTGTGGCAGCACCTACCCTTTGGAACTCCCTGCCTATTGATGCCAAGCAAGCACATTCACTGTCCTCTTTTCAGGGCCTGCTAAAAGCATTCTGTTTCGACAAGCCTACCAGGTGATTAGAAATTTAACCCTGTTTAAGTATTTCAACTTTTGCATGTTGTACTGTTGCAATTCTTTTTATTTCATTGTTTCATCTTTTTGCAAACAATTTGAGGCCTTTTTTGTTTCTTTTTACAATCAAGCGGTGTACAAATGTTTATGAAATAAAGAAAAATAAATAAAGTGGGGGAAATCCTCCTCCGAGCTATATAAACATCCCTGAAGCCTTTTTGCAAGGCTAGACTGCATCCCTTCCCAGCCCTCAGTGCCACTGACATCAGGCAGGGCCTGATAATTTGTGGCTCCTGGGCAAAATGGCACCTTCGAGAATTTCCTCTGGCATCCGTGATGCCCCATAGCACCCCACAGTGCTGCTCCCTTCCTCATGAGCCCCCCATCAAACCCTAGAGAGAGCTGAAAGAGGAAGATGGAGGGGTGCTGTTCTTTCCCACCTCCTCTTTCGTCTCTAAGGGGCTTTTTCCAAGACTCATAGAATTATAGAGATGGCAGGGACCCCAACCTCATGCGATGTGGGAAATCTCAACTAAAGCATCCGTGATAGTGGCCTTCAGATCAGTTCTACTGGGTCGAACCTTCCCCACCACCCCTCAGGGAAGCGAAGTGTGCAGATGGGCCCAAGCTCTCGCCCCCTCGCTTTCTGTGCCCCCTCCCCCAGGACTAGAAGCCCGCTGCCCGGCTGCCCGGCCTCCCTCCGCCCCAGCCGGCCCACTCACCTTGTGCGACGCCCCCTTGTGCTGGGCCACCCGCTTGGTGGTCTTGCAGCACTGGGTGGCGGAGAGCTCTGCCACACGGACCTGGCCGTCCCGGGCGCACATGGCGAGGGTGGAGTCCCCGCTGTTGGGGAGGAACTTGGCCTGGCAGGGCAGGAGAGAGAAAGAGGAGGCCCTGAGACTGCAGCTGATGGACAAGGAGACTCCCCCCCCCACACACAAAATGACCCTGGAATGACTCCACCCTTCAACCAGCAAGGGGTCCTTCCAGGTCACAGGAAGCATGGCCGAGGGAGAGGTGCAGAAGGGCGGCAGGGAGTTTGGTTTCCCAGGCTTTGAGTGACACTCAGGGAGCTGGAGGAGCTCAAGGCCTGCCCAGGAGCAGCTGCTAGAACAGGGAAGGCCCCTAGCTGGAGTGTGGGCCCACCCCCACCCCCAAAACCCACCAATCAGCAGCCCAAATGCCTGGAAGTACTGGCTGACAAAGGAAGGGGCCCCGTGGGCCACAGTCGGATTGAGCCCTGCCCTACCGAAGAGCACAGGGCTCCGTGAACGTCATGGGAGTTGCATATGGTGCTGCCTCCGAAGACAGTTCGGAAACTTTAACTGGTGCAGAATTTGGTGGCCAGGTTGCTTACAAGACGGTCAGAGCATGCAACACCCATCTTCGCCAACTGCAGTGGGTGCCCATTAAGTTTACGGGCTCAATTCAAAGTGCTGGTTTTGACCTACAAAACCTTGAGAGACTCAGGACCCCAATAGGTCATGGACTGCATCTCCCCGTATCGACTGACCCAGGTCCTCCTTTGCGTGCCTCCGCCATGAGAGGTCTAGAGGGTGGCAACATGAGCACAGGGCCTTTCCTGCAGTGGCTCCGGCACCAAGCAAAAACATTCCTCTTCACCCAAGTCTTGAGCTGCTAATCCATCTACGGCCTTTCAAATTGCCTGCTCCCCCTTTCACTATTATGATACTCTGAATGCTTTATGCTGTAACCAACGAACCACAAGGCTGGGCGAAGGAGGCCCCCTCACCTGGAAGACGTTGCTCTTGTGGCCGCTCTCAAACTCCAGCACCGGCTGCCTCCGCACCCAGTCCCAGACCACCACCTTGAGGTCGTCGCTCCCGCTGGCCAGCCAGGTGCCGCGCTGGTTAAAGTGCAAGGTGTTGACGCAGCCCGTGTGGCCCTCCAGCCCGTACTGGAGCCGGAAGCGCTGCACAAAGACCTGGGCGCCGCAGGCCTCGTGGACGAAGCGGGCGCAGGAGCCCAGAGCCCTCTCCCGCAGCGCCTGCACCGCCCGCCAGCGCGGCCGAGGCAGCCCCGTCGTCTCCGAGGCCACCCAGTCCTCCAGGGCCCGCTCATCGTCCGAGGAGTCCCGGTCCCGGTTGGGACGCTTGCGCTGGGCTCGCCGGCGGGACCGCTGGGCCTCGGCCGCCTCCACCTCTTCTTCCTCTTCCTCCTCCTCTTCCTCCTCCTCCTCCTCTTCCGAGTGGGAGCGGTCGTAGGTGCGGTTCATCTCGTTGATGGAGTAGTGGCCCGTGTCGTCCATGCTGTCCGAGTCCTTCTCCTCCGCCGAGCTCTCCGTGTAGGTGCGGTTGGGCCCCACCTCGTCCCCCGTGAGGCTCAGGCTCAGGTCGGAAGCCTCCACCTCCACCCCCGAGGACGTCTCGTGGCCCTCCGTGGCGCCAGACATCTCCTCCGGGCTGCTGGATAAGCTTCCTGCGCAGGGAAGAGAGGCAGCTTGTGAGGCCGCAGGAAAGCGTCTTCCCCACCGCAGGTTTCCGTTCCCATCAGAGCCCCTGCTAGACTGCTCCAGGCAGCACCAGTCTGGGACCACCCCCAACACCGCAGAGATTTATCAAACCACAAGGGGATGGCTCAAGAAGCAGCGATCATATACCCTTGAAAACACTCCTTCTATCAGGGATGGGCATCCTCTTCCACCGAGCGCACAGCTTCAGGGGGGACGCACATGGAGCAGGGAGGAAGGGGGCACCCGCCAGATCAGCCGAATCAATCCTGGCGATCAGTGGGGCGACAGATGCCACAGCCACATCGCTCTCACATCCGCTCAAGATGCACTAACAGTTCTTTTTCTGGCATCCTACCTACCCCTCTCCGCCTCAGCCTGGAGAAAACCACACCATGCTCGATATCTGTGGATACTCACAGAACTGTAGATTTGGAAGGGACCCCCCATGGTCATCTAGCCCAACCCCCCACAATGCAGGAAAACTCCAAAGGAACTGCACTGGATTACAGCCATGTCTCTAACGTGGGGCTACCCTCGGGGTTGGTCCAGAGGTCGCAACTGTGGAGAAAACCAACTGCCGGCATTTAACACCTGACTGGGTGCCGGTTCGTCTAGCGGGCCAAATTCAAGGTGCCGGTAGTAACACAAGAGGCCTTACACAGCCCAGCACCAGGTGAGCTGAGAGACTGCCTCATCCCTTATCCACACAGCAAATCAGGGCAGTCTGTGGGTGAGCTTCTCCTGCAAACTCTGAAGATCTCTGAAGAGCTTCAGCCAATAGCTCAGAAGAGCAGGGCCTTGAGGGTGACTGACCCCGTTCCGTGGCACAACATCCCTGCCTAGGTGCCAACTTTTTGCCCCAAGAGGCTTTCCTCGCAGGATAAATGGGTCTTTGTCATGACTATCCACTTGCTAGTCTTGTTTTAGACATCTTAAGCTGTTTTCTGCTATCTTCTGTGTCAATCGAGAGGGTGGTTTAGAAGGCGATCGATAAATCGTTGTTTTGTTTGAAAGAGGGAGTCATCTCCACGCCGCCTGGGCTGAGTCAGAGTCCCAGCTCCTCAAGGCAGTCAGAAGGGGCTGAGCTGCAACCCAGACCTTGCGGAGACGGGGACGGGGGCTAACTCAAAAACCTTCCCCTTTGCTCCGGCTGTGGGGGAAAGCTGCTGAGGGAGGATGGTTTCACTCCCTCACCGCCAGCTGGATCCGCAGAGCTGCCAACACTCTTCCCGCCCACCCGAGACGCGTCATGCCGCTCTGCTTGTTTGCCCTCTGAGCCGCCAGGCCCCATCCGCTCGGCGCGAACTCTGCTGGGGCTGACACTCAAGAACAGAGCAAGGCTGCCTCCTGCACCCGGCCAGGTCCGGCCAGCTCAGGACTCTCCGTCCTGACAGGCAGCGATGGCTCGCTGGGGTTTTAAGCGAGAAGACCTTTTTCAGCCAAAGAGGACTGGGAGCAAGTGCTCAGCCATTGAGCTCCGAAGCTTCCCTCAGAAAATAAACATTCCCCTTCACCCTGACTTGGCTGACACTGCCTTAAACTGAGTCGGGGTCCCTGGGCTTCACCTAGCTCACTGTTCTCTACACTGGAAGCTAGCAATGGCTCTCTGGGGCTTCCCCAGCCCCAGCAGGACTGAACCCAGGACCTTTTGCATGCCCAGCAGGTGCCCTGCAGTGGAGCTATGACAGCCCTTCCCCAAGACAAGAGAAAGAGCCGCACGAAACTCTGGTCATGTTTGCTGGAAGGTGGGCAGAGGAGGGTGACCGAGATGACGAAGGGTCTGGCAACAAGGCCTTGGGAGACGGTGTGATGATGAAGCCTCGTGAGGAGCAGCCGAGGGAGTTGGGGGTGTTTAGCCTGGAGAAGGGAAGGCTGAGGGGTGGCATGGGAGCCATCTCCAACTCTCTGGAGGGCTGGCCCATGGAAGACAAGCTTGTTTTCTGCTGCTCCAGGGGAGGAGACCAGAAAGGAGATTCCGACTCAACGCTAGGAAGAACTTTCTGCTTGATAGTGGAAAGGACTCCCTCAAAAGGTGGCAGAGTCTCCTTCGTTGGGGCTTTTGAAGCAGAAGCTGGGGAGGGGGCACCTGCCAGGGATTCTCCAGCATTGCAGGGGGGTTGGACTGGATGACCTCCAGGGGTCCCTTCCACCTCTAAAATTCTATGATTTGTGGACGGGATGGCAGCAAATGGAGCTCTAGAGACAGAGGGGTGCTGCATGCCACAATTCCAGGGAAGAGGCCAGACTGTGCCCCAGGTCAGCTGGAGGGGCAGATAATATGACAGAGCTGCTTTGGGGTGGGTTTAGAAACGGGGAGTATGAGCAACGGGACCCACGGGTTCGGAGAGGGGGGCACACGCACCCCTGGGTGGGCACCTATTGCATTCACCACCTCCACTGTGGAGCCAGATCCAGCAGCTCTCCAAGGACTCAGCTCAGGAGTTGCTGCCGCCGCTGCCGCCACACAACTTGGGTTTCAAAACCCAGAGCCAAAGAGATCATGTTGCACTGCCCAGGCCTGGAGGGCTTTTCTTCTTCCACCCCAGCCTTTGCGGCTCTGACTTCTCCTGGCGACTCTGCATCCACAACAGCCTGAAACACGAGCTCAGAACCGCTCTGTGGTCAAGCTGCAAAGGAATCCTGAGCTCACTGGACAAGGCGGGCGAGAGGGCTCCTCTCCTGTGTCAGAGACACACATGCAGGAGGCACTCCAGGCCTGTGTCAGGAAGGTTTGTGGGAATCTAGCCCACGTGCAAGTTGTGGGTCTTGCAATTCAGGGACCCGCAAGTCCAAAGCGACGTGGCTGGAAGCCACTGGAAAAAAGCACCCCAAGAACTCAGGCCAATATAAGTTTCCATAGTCCCTCCACCCTGCTCCTCTTACCGTTGGGTAAATCTGTTTTCCCATCCGTGCTACTTCCTGCGTCTGACATTGCGTTTTCTCGTGAATTCGCCCTGAGAGGTTCAGTAAAGAGAGAAAAGGAGGAGGCTGTAAACATCGGAGCCAACAAGGGGGACCCAACTGTGTGGAAGAAGCTGCTCTGCATGGGGTTCAGCCTCTGCTGGGAGGAGAGAGGGGCACAGCCTGCTGAAACTGCCCCCCAGGCAAGGCTAAGGGGTGCTGGCCCCCAATGGAGCAGAGCAGGACCCCAGAGGCAGGCGGATCCGTGGCCCCAAGGAGGATCTGCACCCTCTCCTCCCTCCAGTTGGGGGCCATGATCTATGCAAGGCTCCCCGGCCAAAACGAGGGCCCCGGCTCCCCATTCGTTCCCAGGCCCCGATCCGAAGGCCCAAGGGCAGCCTCAAAAGTGCTTGGGCGTTGTTTGGGGCCAGGGCATCCCCTAAATCAACTGGCCCACCAAGAACTTCAACTCGGGCCTTCCTAAAGCGCCCTCAGGAGTACGCCTGCGTGGCGGGGAAGAACTGACTAGCTGAAAAGCTGGAGCAACGGTTGCGAACGCGAGGAAGCCAGCAGGAGCTGTGACAACGCAGCCATTCCTCCTGAAGCCCCCCCCCCCCGAGACCCTGGGCCCAACTGCCCTTCCCCAACGGTCACTCTGTCTGGCACGGAATGCAAAGGACCCAGGGGGCCTCCAAGCCTCTTAGAGCAGGACGCTCCCTCGGCGCACACACAAACTCTCCCGTTATTTCTCTGATGAGCTCGTTTCCTCCTACGTGGTGGGGCAGCCAACCGCTCCCCCCCCCAGCACCCCTGGGGTGCCACTCCAAGCTCCCTGGCTGGGTCAGCAAAACTTCTCCCTCCCAGAAGACTTCTCACACTCCGGTTCTCTCAGCAATAGAAACATGGAAGCTCCAGGCCAGAAGTTCCCAAAGTGGGAGAGGGTGGCTCCTCCCTCGGGGGGCAGTGGGATTGCCTAGGGGGCACTAAGAGGTGCTAGAGGGGCAAATGACTTTTCGACTTTGAAAAGCTGAAATCACTGGATGAAGTCCATCTGTTTTGGCGAATCAATTAAGCCAGTTTCAATCAGATTTTGAATAAATTGTGACTGTTTTTATTGTGCCGTTACCTTCCTTAGTATGTTGTGCAAACCAATACTCTCAATAATACTTTTCTATAAGGCAGGGGGTGAGTTTATGGGCCAAGGAGGTTTCGGCCTAAAAACATTTTGGGTCCCCTGACTGCTCTGAAGCTTCCTTCCTCATTTAAGACTTCAGGTACCGAAGATGCGTGTATGGAACACATTGGAAATGGAGTGAGGCCCTTGACCTGCCTTGCTCAGGACTTCCTGTGCTGACCCACAAGGACTGCCCTGGGTCTCTCCTGGCGCCACCTGGAGGTGCCAGTGGCGGCCGACTCTGGGACCTTCTTCCAGCAAAGCAAATCTGCTCTGAGCTCATGCGTCTCCCCTGAAAGTGCCGCTTCGCACCCCGTCAGCTGTCACTTTTGCATTAGCACAGAGATGACAGAGCCTGGGCGGGAGCAAGGCAGAGGGCAGGCCCGGTGCCACCACCACCTCCTCCTCCTGCACCCCCCCCCGCAGCCGTTTTCCCCAGAGCAGGGGGTCAGGTGAGTCATCACAGCCGCCCATCTCATCTTCCTTCAACAGAGGCTCTGATGGGGCAGACCAAGTGCCAGGCGCCATCTGCAAGGAGAGGCACACAGAGCGGAAGACGCAGGCCTGGCACTGTCCCTCACGCTCCCCAAAAGGAGCACAGGCCCCAGTTCCTTATCTGGGGGGTGGTTCTGCAGGGAAGGTGTTGTGGGGTATGCCCCACGGAAGATCTTAAGGTCCAGAAATAGCAACACCCTAGAGGTCCCAGGCCCTAAGGAAGTCAATTAGCCTCAACCTGAGCCAGGGCCTTTTCCACACTGGCTCCGGCCTGGTGGAACGCTCTGTCTCATGAGACCAGGGCCCTGCGGGATCTGATTTCTTTCCGCAGGGCCTGTAAGACAGAGTTGTTCCGCCTGGCCTTTGGCTTGGAATCAACTTGATTCCCTTTCCTTCTTTCCTTTTCCTTTCTCCTTCTGTGACGGAACTCCTATTTGGGGACTTCCCTGGCTTTTCTTCTGGCCCACGTAGGACAAGTCTGGATTGATGGCCCTGGTGAAGATTTGACATTTTCACCCCCAAAAAAACGTTTCTGATTTGAGTTTCCATTGAAATGAAGCTGCATTTTAATGTTTTAATGCTGTATTTTAATCTTGTTTTTAAGTTGTATTTCAATCAATTTGTTTTATATCGGTTGTTAGCCGCCCTGAGCCCAGTCTTGGCTGGGGAGGGCAGGGTGTAAATAAAATTTCTTACTATTCTTATTTTTATTATTATTACCTGTGGCCAACGCCACAACTTGCAGGAACTGCCTGAGAAGAGGTTGAAGAACTCCTTTCCCCTCCATATAACAACACAAGAATATAAGACGAGCCTGGCTGCTGGATCAGGCCAAGGAGGCCTACCTAGTCCAGGCTCCTGTTCTCTGAGTGGGCAAATGCCCCTACAAATCCAGATAGACTACCTCTGGACCTGGAGGTTCCATATGAACATCAGAAGAGCCTGGCTGCTGGATCAGGCCAAGGAGGCCTACCTAGTCCAGGCTCCTGTTCTCTGAGTGGGCAAATGCCCCTACAAATCCAGATAGACTACCCCTGGACCTGGAGGTTCCATATGAACATCAGAAGAGCCTAGCAGCTGGATCAGACGGGGGGGACGGACGACGACACCTAGCCCAGTGTCTAAGCAGATGCCTCACAAAAGCAGGACCCAAGAACAAGAGCACCTTCCCTTCCTGCAGTTTCCAAGCAGTGGTTCAAGCAAGCAGCTCCTCAAGGCCAGGCGCTCTGAGCTCCAAGGCACAACTAGAAGTGCCAGTTGTTACCTAGAGAGCCCTAATCGCCAAGAACCCGGCTACCTGGGACGTCTGCATGAGCCAACCCGAGTGTTACAATCTGCCTCCGATGCCCCCTCTCCCACCAACACCTGAATGACCAGAGGGTAGCATCCCTGCCATGCACCGTACGAAAAATAAAACCCCAAAGCAGCCGCACTCTCCTATATCTTGCTGGCCCCAGACACAGATGTCCTTCGCCCGAGACTTCCAGCATGCATCCGAAAACAGCCAGCTTTCGTTCTTTCACTGCCAACCTGGTTTATGAAGAGGCAACACTGCTGGTGCTGTGTTTATTATATATAGTACCTCCGTTTACGTAAACTTCAGGACACGTAAGCGGCAAGCCCGAAAGTATTTTACAGCGTTTTGCCGCGTGCGCGTGCGCAGAAGCGGTCCTTCAGTTGTGGAAACCTTGGGATCTGGCTGGACCTCTGGAACAGATCCCATCCGCAACTGGAGGAACTACTGTATTGGATTTTGTCCCACTCATGTACAAAGAACGCTCCTACATTTGCCAGCTAAGTAAATCCATAGCTGGCAGGAGAAGCGCTAAGTTAAGCTACAAGGCATGGGGGATTTCTTGCTTGTTTTCTGAAATAAGAGGCCCACCAGCGATCAAGAGCAGACCGAGGGAGCAGCCCAGCTCTTTGGTGCCTGGCCATACACTCTGGAGACCCAGAGGGGGTTAGACTTCAGCCGTTTCTTTAACACTGCGGGGAAGGAAGTTCGGAGTGAAGTCTAAGGGAAGACGCTTGGGCTCAAAAAGACGACAAAGGGCAGGAGGTATCGCCCGGCTCTGAAGAGGCTCCTGCTGGCCCTAATTGCCAGAGAAAGCGGCTATTATCTGGCTGATTCACCCTCTTCTGCAGGCCCGGCTGTCACATGGAAATGAGAGTGAGACGGGCATCAGAGTTGCTGGCTGGGGGGCAGGTGACAAAGAGGCAGCACACAGGAAGGCAAAGCAAGCATAGAGTTGAGCCCCCCCCCCAGGTTCATGTAGTCCACCCCCTGCCATGCAGGAACCCCAGCTTCCACCTTCCCTGGTGAAGAGTCATGTGGAGCAACATACACTTGGGGGGGGATTAATGTCACTGACAAGAGGAACTGGCCCTTGGTTTCAACTGAAACTAATCCAAAGTCACAGCATCCGAAGACCCGGGACCCTTTTGAGCTGACCTGCAGCTCCTCCTTTGCCCCTCCCTCTGTTTGTCTGGGAGGGGGCGGGATCAGTGGAGCCAGTCGGCCAATCCCCACAGAGACTGGGGAAGCTGGGACCCTGGACAGCTTCACTCTGAAGAAGTGCCAAGGGAAAGCCCAGAGGAAAGCAGGGGAAAGGGAAGCTATGGCTTGCGCAGGGAGCGATTAGAGGAGGTGGAGGCAGCCTGGCTGAGGCCGTGAGACATCCTGGCTGGGCCCCAGAACGGCTCATAAGCAGATAAGGGAGGGACAGGCAGGAGGACGGCGGCCACCCAAGGTCACCAGCCGCTCCGAGGGCTTTTGGCTGCTGGGTGAATTAAAAAGGCCCAGCCAGGAGCCCTGGCCTGAGCTGAAGGAAACAGGGGAGGAGGGAAGCATCACGCAAGGCAGCAGAGGCCAAAGCCACACTCCCCTCCAGGGGTAATTCCCCAGGTGGAGTCAGGGCCGTCCCCTGCGCTGAGCCACTGCTCAGCCCCAGAATCAAGGGCAGGTGGGATTCAAAGCCCCTCTCCCCTGAAGGCTCCCCTACCAGGGGACGTAGCAGCCTGAAATCCCTCCACCAGGCAGGAGAGGGAAAGAGAGAGAGAGATGGGAGGCCGCAGCTGGTCATCGCAGGGATGGGGAACATTCTCAGCCCAGGGGCCGCATTCCCTTCTAGGGAACCTTCTGGGGGCCATGAGCCAGTGGGCAGGGTCAGAAGTAAAAGTAGGCGGAGCAACAAATGCAAATTGACCTTTAGCAAACATTCACCATGATCAACTCCTGCCCAGAAACCTATGTCCCCACTGTGGAAGGATGTGTGGATCCAGAATTGGCCTCCACAGTCACTTACGGATTCACTGTTAAGACCGTTTTCATGGAAGATAATCTTACTCAGCTGTGAGCGATCGCCAAAGACTTTCTACACGCACACCCGTCTCTATTCTCCATGCAGGCAAATGAGAGGAATTACCAGAGACCCAGGACATATTTTGGCCAGGCAAAGACACTCAAGGAGGGTGCAAAGCACAGGTCAGTGAGGGCAGAGTCCCAGGGGCTGGACGGAGAGGTCTGGGGGGTCCCTGAGCCTGAGGTTCCCTATCCGTGCTCTAGGGAATAGCACCGGAGTTTGCTTTCCCCCCTCTTCGCTCCTAATTCCTTTTCCTTTGTGAATTTTAGACCACAAGCCCGAGGACAGGGACCGTCTTATCACCAATATTTGTAATTCACTCTGAGAACCCCTTTTGCTGAAGACTGGGATATAAATGCCTTGGATCAAATCTATGCTTCCAGGTGTCATAAGAAAGCTGCAGAGATAGTGCAGGATAGTGCGCACCCCGGAAATGATCTCTTTCAGCTTCTGCCTTCTGGAAGAAGGTCCAGGGTTATAAAGACTAGGACTAGCCGCCTGAGAAACAGTTTCTATCCAAATGTGATTTTGGTTTTAAATGCAGTGTAAGGAGTCTCTATGGTCAGGGGTCCCTTTACCTTTAAGGAGTCTCTAAGGGAGTATATTGCATTTAATTATGGGGTATCAGAGTTTTTAGGGGGCTAATCAGGTTGGGATAGCAGGCTTGTTGGTTTTTGAATGTCTGATTTAGATTTTTTCAATTTTGTGGTTCTGTATGGGACAATGACGATAAAGATTATCATAAAAAAACCATAAAAATTAAGCAAAATAGGGAGGAACCCTAGCAAAACATCACAGAATTCAACATCCACAGAATTAGCAGATTACGGAAACCATGCACCATGCAACCTGGATGGCTTTAAAAAAGGGCAGGACAAATTCACGGAGGAGGAGGAGAGGGCTATCAATGGCTGCTATCCATAACGGCTGTGTCCACCCTCCACAGTCGGAGGCAGTAGTCCTTCTGAATACAAACTGAGAACACTCTTGTGCTCCAATCCTGCCTCTGGGTTTCTACTGACGCACGATTTGGTAAGAGCAGCACCACCAGTGAAACACTGAACAACAACGCACACCCATCATTCGGTGGTAGTCACTGGATAAAGGCCTCTGCATCTATTAAGGCTGTATTTCCATTCCAACACAACCCATTTGGTAAGCGTTTAACTTGAAATAAGTTGGACTGGTCAGCAATGGGGCTTCTCCTGAAGGACACACTTATCTGGGAGGGATGCCAGGCCACCACCCCCCCAGCAACACTGGACACCCAAAAGTTCTGCTCACTGCTCTGTACTCTTGGGCAGGGACTAAGGAACCTCAAGGCAGAAACTTACCTTTCCCCGACTCCCTTTTCGAGCAGAGTAGATCCAGGAGCTCTCTGGGAACCGGCGCTGTAGAACTGACGTCAGACTGGGGGGAAAAGCAGAAGACGGAATCTGAAGTGGGGCGGTTTCAATCCTGCTTTTCCTGAAAGGTCTCCACTCTAGTGCGAAGGACCTCTTTAGTACCAGGGTTAAGGGTGGCGGGTGGAGAAACAGGTAAACAGTCACACATTTATTTGTGTGGAGTTGCCTCTCTCAGCTGGAAGACTCCTCCTGTATTGCAGGAGGTTGGACTAAATGGCCCCTTGGGCTCCTTCAAAAACGACAATTCTTTGATTCTATGACTTTCAAGGCTCAGGCAGTTGATGGGCCACCGATGATGCACCTTAGCACCCCTGTTGCTACAGGGATCAGAAGCCACCGAGAGAGCCCGTTTTGCAAATAAAGGCAGGAGGAGAAAGTTACAGAGAGTAAAACTCATACATATGGTTAGAACGAGTCTTGTGGCACCTTAAGGATCAACAAATTTACAGCCACACCTAATATATCTCAGTTTTATTTTGCCCATGCACTAATAAGTTTGGGGTAGCAGATAACGGATTCTCTTGCTCCCTCTTCCCTCCCTTTCTTGAAACTTGCTTTCACTGTTGCATCGCTTTGAACTTTCCCCTTTCTTAAGCATAAAAGCAACAGATGCAAACACACAGTTTTTATGTGCAAGCAAAGACACGTATGTTTAAGTATCAAAGCTCACTTATGTAAGAGTGGCTGGAGTAACCCGATCAGATGGGCAGGTTATATATAATAAAATTATATTATTAATACTCTGGTTTCTCTTCAGATCATATAAATTGTTTGCCTTGTTAATGCTATTTATCTGCACAAAACGGTTCTGTTCCAATGAACTAAAGGCCCCACTGAAAAGACTGGAAATTTACCGCCTTCCAAATCATTTGAGATGCACATTTGTTTATTTTTAAAATAAATGGTATTTCACAAATATTAATAGTCTGCTTGGCATCCAAAAAAATATTGAAGCAGCATGCAAAAGGAAAAGAGGTGTGCAAGTCCCAGCAACCAAAATAAATCAGCATGAAAATACATTCGGGGCTTCGCAGGGGAACGCTGGACTGGCCCTCCAGTGGAAGGAGCCAGAGAACTCCTAACAGATGGCACCATTTGGTGCCAGGGTGCCACATAACTTGTTTAGATATATAATCGTTTTATTTATATTATAGACTGTGTGTGTGTGTGTGTGTGTGTGTTGGAGCTCCTCCAACTCCTGTTTCATTTAACAGTCAGTCTCCGTTCTGGGTAACTCAAACACTTGTCTGCTTTTTGTGACATTTTGGTTTGGTCCTAATCAAAATCCTGCCCAGGTGTGGACTGGGAAATTCTTCTTAAGGACCAACAACTATTGCCTTCGGGCTTTGTACACTGCTGTTTCAAACTCTTGTTTTATAAGTCATCATATAAGAACGTTTTCTCACCCTGAAAAGTGGGATATAAATCTGTTTATGTGTGCAGATCTCTGTGTGTGCATCCTCCCTCTCTCTCTCCACTCACACATATACAGATATACACACAGAAGCAGAAAAGATGGCAAATCGCAAACAAATGTGCTCCTAATTATTTCATATCCATGTACACATTACTAAATATATTCAATCCTAAATTATGTATTTTCATAACTTCCATGAAGTTGAGAACCATGTTTGATTTCACTGGAGTGCAAGATTTGAAGGAATCTCTCTCACAGCTGGTCACCTACCTCACCACGATGTTATGAGGGGAGGAAAAATAGGGAGAACCATATTTTCTACTTTGGATTTCTTGGAAGAAAAGTGAGGTGCTGATGTATTAATAAAAAAGCAGCAGTGGGCTGAGAAAGCTCTGAGTTGTATTTAACGAAAACAGTGGTTCCCATTGGTGGTCCGCAGGCCCCAGGGTGGGGGTCCACGTAACCCACCCAAGGAGTCCATGGCACCATTCACATAACAAACACTACCTAGAGATATCAAAAATTTCAAAAGTAGGGGGATTCACGGATTGGCTTTTGAAAAACAAGGGGCCCTCAGTACTTTGCTAACTGGGAACCACTGAACTAAAATGCTAATGGATCTAAGTTAGCCATGCCCATTAATCTGCTTCAAATCCCTGTTCAGCTAGAACTCTCAGCCATGAACTTTGGACTAGTCTCTCCTCTCTAGGCCTAACCCAACTCACAGGGTTGTTGTCAAAATAAAACAGGGAGCTCCTGAGCTCCCTGGAGGACAAAAGTGTAATGAACGAATAAAAAAGATAAGATAGGAAAAAATAATGTAAACAGACTTAAGCTAAACATAAATACAATTAAATATGAATAGCTAAAAAAGGTAAATATAAACATATGATAAATATAGAGAAATGATATAGGTGGCAGAAAGATAAAATATAAATGGACAGCTTTAGCTAAAATGATAGAGATTACATATAGGAAGATAAGTACACATAAAGAAGACAGATGAATAAACAGAAATAGTTACAGGTTAAAAAAAAAATCCTACCAGTGGTACCTCAGAGACCAGCTAAGTTTGTTATTGCTATGAGCTTTCATGTGCATGCACACTTCTTCAGATACTCATGTGCATGCACACTAAAGCTCATACCAAGAACAAACTTAGTTGGTCTCTAAGGTGCTACTGGAAGGAATTCTTTTTTATTTTGTTTTGACTACGGCAGACCATCACGGCTACAAAAGAATTTCAGAAGTAGACTGGAAAGAGAAGTTGCTGAATTGCAACTTATTACCAAACTTAAAACCATGGAGAGACCTGGTCTGAATAGGGACATTGGATTCTTATCTCATTATTTTTAGCCATCTCACCCCTTGCTTTTTCAACAGGTTTCCCACACCTACCAGCCAATCTCCCATTCCCACCCCCCTTCTGAGTAATACCCCTCCCTCCCCACCCTCTCCCTATATATAAAGGTCTGGTGACTTCTGTTTCAGTGTAGCGGAAGAAGTTTGCCTGCACACGAAAGCTCACACCCAGAACAAACTTAGCTGGTCTCTAAGGTGCTACTGGAAGGAATCTTTTTAAAAAGAAACTAACAGAGCTAAACAGAGGGAGGTGACATAGATAAACATAGATATCAGTGAATAAATATAGATATAAATACACAACAGAGACTGAACATAAACTGAGATAAAGTTACGAGGGCGGATGAAGAGAGAGACTGGCCCTGCTTAGAAAAAGAGATGTATATTTTTAGGCTCCACCTCATTTTGGGCACTAGAAGGTGGCTGCAACCTGTTCTTGATATTATTGTGTTTTAATTGTTGCGACTTTAGGGGCAAGTGAATAATAACCAGCGACCACGGAGAGGATGGGCAAATGCCAGAAATAAGCACAAGCCAGGGATGCAGAGGCGAAGCAGAAACGGGGGCAAAGGGGGGGGGG